>CM055275.1:9730314-9976105 GCA_029237695.1 Conchocele bisecta | reverse complement strand
TTTATATTGTTATAGTACATAGGTTACTGGGCAGTTGCGAACTAAGACATATTTCCATAACGGACCATCATTATGCGATCGGCTACTAATGAATCAGTATGTTTGGCGATATGTGGTACACGGCAAACCATGGATTTGGAAGCATACATAATGTCCAGAATATTGCTACTTTCCACCAGAATAGACAAAATCAAATTCCGGTTATAAGCTACATTGTAATATGGGCTTTAGGTAGGGTAATATTACGTTTTCTTCATTACAACAGTATTTAAACGATTCACAGTAGTACTGAATTATGATTTATCATTCCAAATCCCATCCACTAATAACATGACTATTAGGAGACGATAGTTCCATGTCACGTTCATAAAATATTTATAAACCTTCTAAAATATATGATTGTTGGAGCTATTTTGGCGGCCATTTTAAAATGGTAGTCATTTTTGAAACATGTAACTCGTATTGATAGTATCATTATTTAATTATGAAACATGTTAAATGTTGTGAGAGAAAAAATACTTATATTATTATAGCTCTGTCAACTATTTGAAAACCGACTGAAATACATGATTTGTAGCGCTATTTTGGCGGCCATTTTTAAAAATGTAACTCGTATTGATAGTACAATTATTCAATTATGAACCATTTTAAATGTTGTGAGAGAAAAGAAACACTTATCTTTTTATAGCTCGTGTCACGTGCATCAAATATTTGAAAACATACTAAAATATATGATTTTCAGAGCTATTTCGGCGGCCATATTAAAATGTTAGCCATTTTTATGCCCCACCATGATAGTGGAGGGGGCATTTAGTGTTACCCTTGTCCGTCCATCCGTCCGTCCGTCCGTCCGTCCGGGCCAACGTCCGTCCGGGCCAACGTCCGGGGGTTTGAGAGCTTAGGGGCGTTGTTAGGAACAAAATATTCCTTTGTAATATTCCGTAAGCTCATAAACTCTATTGTTGTTTACGGGCTTTTTCTTTGTTCTTCAAACAATGGAAATACCCCATAAACCCAAAATGTTGGAACGTCCGTCCGTCCGTTCGTCCGTCCGTCCATCCGTCCGGGGGTTTGAGAGCTTAGGGGCGGGGTTAGGAACGAAAGATTCCATTGTAATATTCCGTAAGCTCATAAACTCTATTGTTGTTTAGGGGCTTTTTCATTGTTCTTCAAACAATGGAAATACCCCATAAACCCAAAATGTTGGAACGTCCGTCCGTCCGTCACGAAACTTTAACGCTCGGGTAAATTTGGCGTCTTTTATTATCAAAGCGATATGTGGGGCATCGGTGTTCTATGAACACATTTTCTAGTTTAAACATATATCTCGTATTGATAGTACAATTATTCAATTATATAACATGTTAAATATTGTGAGAGAAAAAAAAACTTATTATTATTATTATTCAGGCAAATTAATTCCATGCACTTGCCGTACAATACACATGATACAGGCAGGTAATATTATCGGCATCCATCTTTAAAAATGGCCGCCATTTCAGTTACGTGACGAATCTGGAATGTCCCGATAGCTAAAATCATTTAATATGGTTTGATCTATGACTGTAGCAATCACGACCTATCGATTCCGTTATCAGAAGATGTCTCAGATATAGATCACAGCTTTAAGATGGCTGCCAATATGGCCGCCATGAAATAAAGAAGTGGATTTTTCATATATTTTTCATATATAATGTCACAACCTTGCAATAAATATATTTACGTTCAGTTTGAAATGAATACACTTTAAAACAATTTACTGAATCACTTTATGCATTCGAGATTATATTCAAAATGGCCGCCAAGTAGCAGATGATTTTATATAAGCAACTCGTGAAATTACAAGAATAATAGACAGTGAATATAATTGGAATACAGTTTTGTTGTTTAAATTATAGTATTTCAGTACATTACAAGTCACAGTGATGTATATACCATTCAATTAAGGAACTAGAAATGTGGCCTGTCGGCACATGAATGCCCCCGCTGGCAGCCAAAGAAAACGAGGCATTTTTTATTATAAGCCATTTACCCGAGCGTTAAGGTTTTGAACGCACCAAGACTGTGAGCTTGACCTTGGGCTTAGAGGGGCGGGACGAATGTGGCTTTGTCACAGGGCGGTAGAGCATCATTGGAGCAATACGTGTGTGAAATGTGAAGCAGATCCGAGCAAGGAAACAGAAATTATAAGCAATTTACCAGAGCCTTAAGGTTTCAAACGCACCAAGTATGTGACCTTAACCCTGGGCTTAGCGGGCGCGGCACGAATGTGGATTTGTCACAGAGCGGTAGAGGACCATTGGAGCAATGCGTGTGTGAAATGTCAAGCAGATCCGAGCAAGGAAACAGAAAGTATAAGCCATTTACCCGAGCGTTAAGGTTTCAAACGCACCAAACCTGTGACATTGACCCTGGGCTTAGCGGGGTGGGACGAATGTGGATTTGTCACATGGCGGTAGAGGACCATTGGAGCAATGCGTATGTGAAATGTGAAGCAGATCCGAGCAAGGAAACATAAATTATAAGCCATTTTCCTGAGCGTTAAGGTTTGAAACGCACCACAAATGTTACCTTGACCCTGGGCTTAGTGGGGGTGGGACGAATGTTGATTTGTCACCGAGCGGTAGAGGACCATTGGAGCAAAGCATGCGTGAAATGTGAAGCAGATCTGAGTAAGGAAACATAAATAATAACCCGTTTACCCGAGCGTTAAGGTTTCGAACGCACCAAGACTGTGACCTTGAACCTGGGCTTAGTGGGGGTGGGACGAATGTGGATTTGACACAGGGCGGAAGAGGACCATTGGAGCAACGCGTGTGTGAAATGTGAAACAGATCCGAACAAGGAAACATAAATAATAAACCCGTTACCCGATCGTTAAGGTTTCGAACGCACGAAGTCTGTGACATTGACCCTGGGCTTAGCGGTGTGGGAGGCGAATGTGGATTTTTCATAGGATGGTAGAGGAACATTGGAGCACTGTGTGTGGGAAATGTCAAGCAGATTGGAGCAAGACAACATAAATTATAAGCCATTTACCCCTACGTTAAGGTTTCGAACGCACAAAGTCTGTGACCTTGACCCTGGGCTTAGCGGTGAGGGACGAAAGTGGATTTCTCACAGCGCGCTAGAGGACCATTGGAGCAATGCGTGTGTGATACGTGAAGAAGATCCAAGCAAGAAAACAGAAATGATAAGCCATTTATCCGAGCGTTAAGGTTTCGAACGCACCATGTCTTTGACCTTAACCATGGGATTACTGGGGGCGGGACGAATGTGGATTTGTCACAGAGCGATAGAGGACCATTGGAGCAATTCGTTGTCATATTATTAGTGTTATGTTTCAAACGCAATAGGATGTAAAACTGGTCGACGCCTTATACACACTAAGATGGCCTACATGGCAACTCCATGCACTATGTAGGATATAGTAAGAAGAGAATGTCCACATGTATGTTATGCTTATATCCATCACATTTACGAAGCAATTATGTACGAACCATTGGATGTTCAGGGGCCCCACGGGTCCTTAATGCTGAACACGCCGGTAAATCTACATTTACTTAAAACTATAGTTGTGGTGTGAACACTTAGCAAGACGTGTATGTTAGAGTGTTGACGCTTACAATGCGCAGCTTTGAGACCCTACGTCTTTGCCTTTCCGTTCTTTGAAGGCAGGCAGGCACGCAGGCAGGCTTTGTCAAGCGGGCAGGCAGGCAGGCAAAGAGTATATCGGATACATATAACATGTACCATTCTTTTTTTCTCTCTTTATGTCGCAATTTTGTCTAAAAATTGAAATAATTGAAATAATCATTTATGGTCACTGTATTCCGCGCATTAGCAAACTTACTTATAGGAGTGTCGGTAATAATCGTCACAGATCCCACAATAACGGTCGCTTCTTCAAAGAAAAACACGCCCATTTGAACAATGAATGTGTCTCCACTGGCAACCGCGCCGCTAATAACAACGGCTTCCACGGTAACCGCCATCGGCAGTCCGTTGTCACCGGATACCAAGATCACGAAGAAGTGTACAACCACACCGCCTTGGCTGAAAGTAGAATTTGTTACACTACCGCATGGCTAATCTTGTCAATGTCCAGGATTTCGGGTTAGGGGAGGGGAGGCGAAACTTCAGTTTTTGATATAGTTGGCCCGTCCAACCCCCCCCCCCCCCACCCCTACCACACACCCCTGAATCCGCCCATGTATATGTGTCACTGTCTTTATTTTCAAAATACAGTCTACAATCGTTTACTCAAAGTCCAAGGAACAGAGGGAAATACTAGAGGTAAAACTGACTGATGGCTTTACACATTAAGATGGACGACATAGCAACTCCATGTGCTGTATAGTATAGGGTAACAAGCTAATGTTCATGTCTATGTTAAACATTTTCCCCATCACATCTAGGAAGCAATTATCTTTGAATAAAACGATGATCAAGTATAGAACGGGTCCTTAGCAAATCAACAACGCCGCCCGACGTCACATGGGGCTAATGTAATGTACTGGGATATGAACGCAATACGTTGAATGAGCGTTTCCATAATATATTATGAATGTAAGGACAGTGTAAATATTACCGGTTGTTATACACTGCGAACGCCAATTTTCTGCAATAGATACTTTTAAATGTCGAGTCTTACTTCTCGAATCCCGTAATCTCACATCCGATATAATTGTGCAGTAGGTCACTCGTCTTGTACTTCTTGTCGATCTGAATTACGAAGAAAATACAGTGAGCATTTATTTAACATAATATACTCCACCAAAGGTATCATACAAATAGATAGAGAATGCTTTCGTGAAATGGACCAATATCGAGTGCTAATAGAGACACACGGATAAAACGGAGAATCAAACGGAAAACGGCAGCCATTGGAATACATGTGGACATGACTGTGGATATTTGCGACAAGACAAGTAGATGTAGTAGGGTCATTTCGGAGAAGTCAGTGACTAAAATGTTCCTTCCTTTTTTATCCTTGATTGTCAACTTGAACCATTTTAGGAAAGAAATAGCTCATATGCATTTTTCAAAAATGACGGGAATTGTTTTAGAGCTTAAAATTCAAAATGGCCTCCAACTGTATTTTGAAATATATATAAAAAATACGTATATAAAACAGTATCTCTGTAATGAGATATATGCAAGAAACACAAATGAGGTATTAACTACAAATAATTATTCCATGCAAAAAATGCAAGTACGTTTTAGCTTGGACCTTTAATCCCATAAGCACAATTTATCCGCAGTCACAGAAACATATATGTGTATACCTCAGCGCAGAAGACCGATGATATATGTGTGTACGTGTCCGAGGTCGGGTCATCTAGTGCGGCCGAGTATTCCATATTGGTTACCGTCACCTCCATGTCCAACCTCCCATATATAGGTTTCGGATCTGACGAGGTAAACATTTAAAGGTTAGCTATTCATGTCTGGGTTTGTTACTGGTTGCACAAACGAACGATTTACTATAAATACATTTATAAAACTTACGATATGTTTCATAAATTAAATCAAAAGTTGATAAAATTAAAATTACGCAGATGTCCGAAGGTACAAAATCCCATGGTGGGTCTCAAACAGCCCTTCAAAACTAGTTGCCAATGTTTCCCAACAATACAGGATAGACCGCTTTATGCTAAATGGAAATCTTATTTGATATGCCTACATAGTGTCTGATTTAAGGACTGACGTTTATAGAATTTGACCTTTTGTTTCAAACGTAGTGGAATCATACATGTGACTGAATATCAAGTATATCTGACCATGTTCTTCTTAGAGTGTATAAATACAAAGCATTGAGTTGTCATCACCACCATTTTAGTTTGTACATGTTATCGGACAGTTTCACCACTTGGAGCGTTTGACACGTGCAGAAATAATATGACAGCAAATCACATAAAATTTGGTGCAATACATTCCAGATATATAGGACGACAAGGTCCTACAAATATTATTTCAACAGACTACGCAAACAGCTAGATATCTGAGCTTTACTACCAGCAGTCACTATTATACGATGGACACTTTTTCAATGTGTACAATGTCAAACTGATGCACTGTCTATTATTAGAAGTACATCTGACACAGGTAAAATCCGTATTTATTCGCATAGCAGGCAGGTAGACAGTAGTGAAAATACACTTCGATAACTGTTTACAAGTCACTGAATTCGATACAGTATGTATGGTAATACAGGTAGATATATACAGCACTGTATATTGTTCTTACTGATACACAGTCTTTACTGAATCCTCAAACATTTTAACAAAGGTTCAACAAACCCTTCAGATATCACACTTTGTATATACATTTGATTAAAATAAAACATAACACGCTGTACTCTGATGACTCCCCATCATGTTGCAACACATTTTATTCATGTGTTTGTCATATTATTAGTGTTATGTTTCAAACGCAATAAGATGTAAATCTGGTCGACGCCTTATACACACTAAGATGGCCTACATGGCAACTCCATGCACTGTGTAGGATATAGTAAGAAGAGAATTTCCACATGTATGTTATGCTTATATACCATCACATTTACTAAGCAATTATGTATAAACCATTGGATGTTCAGGGGCTCCACGGGTCCTTAATGCTGAACACGCCGGTAAATCTACATTTACTGAAAACTATAGTTGTGGTGTGAACACTTAACAAGACGTGTATGTTAGAGAGTTGACGCTTACAATGCGCAGCTTTGAGACCCAACGCCTTTGCCTTTGCGTTCTTTGAAGGCAGGCAGGCACGCAGGCAGGCTTTGTCAGGCGGGCAGGCAGGCAAAGAGTATATCGGATACATATAACATGTACCATTCTTTTTTTCTCTCTTTATGTCGCATTTTTGTCAAAAAATTGAAATAATTGTCATTTATGGTCACTGTATTGCGCGCATTAGCAAACTTACTTATAGGAGTGTCAGTAATAATCGTCACAGATCCCACAATAACGGTCGCTTCTTCAAAGAAAAACACGCCCATTTGAACAATGAATGTGTCTCCACTGGCAACCGCGCCGCTAATAACAACGGCTTCCACGGTAACCGCCATCGGCAGTCCGTTGTCAGCGGATACCAAGATCACGAAGAAGTGTACAACCACACCGCTTTGGCTGAAAGTAGAAATTGTTACACTACCGCATGGCTAATCTTGTCAATGTCCAGGATGATTTCGGGTTAGGGGAGGGGGAGGCGAAACTTCAGTTTTTGATATAGTTGGCCCGTCCAACCCTCCCCCCCCCACCCCCACCACAAACCCCTAAATCCGCCCATGTATATGTGTCACTGTCTTTATTTCAAAATACAGTCTACAATCGTTTACTCAAAGTCCAAGGAACAGAGGAAAATACTAGAGGTAAAACTGACTGATGGCTTTACACATTAAGATATAGCAAATCCATGTGCTGTATAGTATAGGGTAACAAGCTAATGTTCATGTCTATGCTAAACATTTTCCACATCACATCTAGGAAGCAATTATCTTTGAATCAAACGAGGATCAAGTATATATCGGTTCCTTAGCAAATCAACAACGTCGCCCGACGTCACGTGGGGCTAATGTAATGTACTGGGATATAAACGCAATATGTTGAATGAGCGTTTGCCATTAATATAATTATGGCAATGTAAGGACATTGTATAAATTAATTTACCGGTTTGTTATTACACTGCGGAAAGCCAAGCCAATTTTCTGCAATAGATAATTTTAAATGTCGTGTCTTACTTCTCGAATCCCGTAATCTCACATCCGATATAATTGTGCAGTAGGTCACTCGTCTTGTACTTCTTGTCGATCTGAATTACGAAGAAAATACAGTGAGCATTTATTTAACTTAATATACTCCACCAAAGGTAACATACAAATAGATAGAGAATGCTTTCGTGAAATGGACCAATATCGAGTGCTACAGTAATAGAGACACACGGATAAAACGGAGAATCAAACGGAAAACGGCAGCCATTGGAATACATGTGGACATGACTGTGGATATTTGCGACATGACATGTACATGTAGTAGGGTCATTTCGGAGAAGTCAGTGACTAAAATGTTCCTTCCTTTTTTATCCTTGATTGTCAACTTGAACCATTTTAGGAAAGAAATAGCTCATATGCATTTTTCAAAAATGACGGGATTTGTTTTAGAGCTTAAAATTCAAAATGGCCTCCAACTGTATTTTGAAATATATATAAAAAATACGTATATAAAACAGTATCTCTGTAATGAGATATATGCAAGAAACACAAATGAGGTATTAACTACAAATAATTATTCCATGTAAAAAATGAAAGTACGTTTTAGCTTGGACCTTTAATCCCATAAGCACAATTTATCCGTAGTCACAGAAACATATATGTGTATACCTCAGCGCAGAAGACCGATGATATATGTGTGTACGTGTCCGAGGTCGGGTCATCTAGTGCGCCGAGTATTCCATATTGGTCACCGTCACCTCCATGTCCAACCTCCCATATATAGGTTTCGGAACTGACGAGGTAAACATTTAAAGGTTAGCTATTCATGTCTGGGTTTGTTACTGGTTGCACAAACGAACGATTTACTATAAATACATTTATAAAACTTACGATATGTTTCATAAATTAAATCAAAAGTTGACAAAATTTAAATTACGCAGATGTCCGAAGGTACAAAATCCCATGGTGGGTCTCAAACAGCCCTTCAAAACTAGTTGCCAATGTTTCCCAACAATACAGGATAAACCGCTTTATGCTAAATGGAAATCTTATTTGATATGCCTACATAGTGTCTGATTTAAGGACTGACGTTTATAGAATTTGACCTTTTGTTTCAAACGTAGTGGAATCATACATTTGACTGAATATCAAGTATATCTGACCATGTTCTTCTTAGAGTGTATAAATACAAAGCATTGAGTTGTCATCACCACCATTTTAGTTTGTACATGTTATCGGACAGTTTCACCACTTGGAGCGTTTGACACGTGCAGAAATAATATGACAGCAAATCACATAAAATTTGGTGCAATACATTCCAGATATATAGGACGACAAGGTCCTACAAATATTATTTCAACAGAATACGCAAACAGCTAGATATCTGAGCTTTACTACCAGCAGTCACTAATATACGATGGACACTTTTTCAATGTGTACAATGTCAAACTGATGCACTGTCTATTATTAGAAGTACATCTGACACAGGTAAAATCCGTATTTATTCGCATAGCAGGCAGGTAGACATTAGTGAAAATACACTCCGATAACTGTTTACAAGTCACTGAATTCGATACAGTGTGTATGGTAATACAGGTAGATATATACAGCACTGTATATTGTTCTTACTGATACACAGTCTTTACTGAATCCTCAAACATTTTAACAAAGGTTCCACAAACCTTTCAGATATCACACTTTGTATATAAATTTGATTAAAATAAAACATAACACGCTGTACTCTGATGACTCCCCATCATGTTGCAACACATTTTATTCATGTGTTTGTCATATTATTAGTGTTATGTTTCAAACGCAATAAGATGTAAAACTGGTCGACGCCTTATACACACTAAGATGGCCTACATGGCAACTCCATGCACTGTGTAGGATATAGTAAGAAGAGAATTTCCACATGTATGTTATGCTTATATACCATCACATTTACTAAGCAATTATGTATGAACCATTGGATGTTCAGGGGCCCCACGGATCCTTAATGCTGAACACGCCGGTAAATCAACATTTACTGAAAACTATAGTTGTGGTGTGAACATTTAGCAAGACGTGTATGTTAGAGAGTTGACACTTACAATGCGCAGCTTTGAGACCCAACGCCTTTGCCTTTGTGTTCTTTGAAGGCAGGCAGGCACTCAGTCAGGCTTTGTCAGGCGGGCAGGCAGGCAAAGAGTATATCGGATACATATAACATGTACAATTCTTTTTTTCTCTCTTTATGTCGCATTTTTTTCAATAAATTGAAATAATTGTCATTTATGGTCACTGTATTCCGCGCATTAGCATACTTACTTATTGGAGTGTCGGTAATAATCGTCACAGATCCCACAATAACGGTCGCTTCTTCAAAGAAAAACACGCCCATTTGAACAATGAATGTGTCTCCACTGGCAACCGCGCCGCTAATAACAACGGCTTCCACGGTAACCGCCATCGGCAGTCCGTTGTCAGCGGATACCAAGATCACGAAGAAGTGTACAACCACACCGCCTTGGCTGAAAGTAGAATTTGTTACACTACCGCATGGCTAATCTTGTCAATGTCCAGGATTTCGGGTTAGGGGAGGGGGAGGCGAAACTTCAGTTTTTGATATAGTTGGCCCGTCCACCCCCCCCCCCCCCCCACCCCCCCCCCCCCCCCCCCCCGCATGTGACTCCCCTACCACACACCCCTGAATCCGCCCATGTATATGTGTCACTGTCTTTATTTCAAAATACAGTCTACAATCGTTTACTCAAAGTCCAAGGAACAGAGGGAAATACTAGAGGTATAACTGACTGATGGCTTTACACATTAAGATGGACGACATAGCAACTCCATGTGCTGTATAGTATAGGGTAACAAGCTAATGTTCATGTCTATGTTAAACATTTTCCCCATCACATCTAGGAAGCAATTATCTTTGAATAAAACGATGATCAAGTATAGAACGGGTCCTTAACAAATCAACAACGTCGCCCGACGTCATGTGGGGCTAATGTAATGTACTGGGATATAAACGCAATACGTTGAATGAGCGTTTCCATAATATATTATGAATGTAAGGACAGTGTAAATATTACCGGTTGTTATACACTGCGACCGCCAATTTTCTGCAATAGATACTTTTAAATGTCGTGTCTTACTTCTCGAATCCCGTAATCTCACATCCGATATAATTGTGCAGTAGGTCACTCGTCTTGTACTTCTTGTCGATCTGAATTACGAAGAAAATACAGTGAGCATTTATTTAACATAATATACTCCACCAAAGGTAACATACAAATAGATAGGGAATGCTTTTGTGAAATGGACCAATATCGAGTGCTAATAGAGACACGCGGATAAAACGGAGAATCAAACGGAAAACGGCAGCCATTGGAATACATGTGGACATGACTGTGGATATTTGCGACAAGACATGTACATGTAGTAGGGTCATTTCGGAGAAGTCAGTGACTAAAATGTTCCTTCCTTTTTTATCCTTGATTGTCAACTTGAACCATTTTAGAAAAGAAATAACTCCTATGCATTTTTCAAAAATGACGGGAATTGTTTTAGAGCTTAAAATTGAAAATGTCCTCCAACTGTATTTTGAAATATATATAAAAAGTACGTATATAAAACAGTATCTCTTTAATGAGATACATGCAAGAAACACAAATGAGGTATTAACTACATATAATTATGTCATGCAAAAAATGCAAGTACGTTTTAGTTTGGACCTTTAATCCCATAAGCTCAATTTATCCGCAGTCACAGAAACATATATGTGTATACCTCAGCGCAGAAGACCGATGATATATGTGTGTACGTGTCCGAGGTCGGGTCATCTAGTGCGGCCGAGTATTCCATATTGGTCACCGTCACCTCCATGTCCATCCTTCCATATATAGGTTTCGGATCTGACAAGGTAAACATTTAAAGGTTAGCTATTCATGTTTGGGTTTGTTACTGGTTGCACAAACGAACGATTTACTATAAATACATTTATAAAACTTACGATATGTTTCATAAATTAAATCAAAAGTTGACAAAATTAAAATTACGCAGATGTCCGAAGTAACAAAGTCCCACGGTGCGTCTCAAACAGCCCTTCAAAACTAGTTGCCAATGTTTCCCAACAATACAGGATAAACCGCTTTATGCTATATGGAAATCTTATTTGATATGCCTACATAGTGTCTGATTTAAGGACTGACGTTTATAGAATTTGACCTTTTGTTTCAAATGTAGTGGAATCATACATGTGACTGAATATCAAGTATATCTGACCATGTTCTTCTTAGAGTGTATTATACAAAGCATTGAGTTGTCATCACCACCATTTTAGTTTGTACATGTTATCGGAGAGTTTCACCACTTGGAGCGTTTGACACGTGCATAAATAATATGACAGCAAATCTCATAAAATTTGGTGCAATACATCCCAGATATATCATGATAACTGGAATACAGTTTTGTTGTTTTCACTTATCGTCTACTTTCAGTATATTACAAGTCACAATGATGTATACACCATTAAATTAAGGAATACAACCATGGAGTGTTGCGCTTTCTGTAGTATGAACAACAGTTGGTCTGTTTAAAGTGCGTTGAGTCCGAAGGACTAATCGCGAACTTTAAACAGACCAACGGTTGTTCATAATACAGTAACTGACCATGGCTTTATTTCTTATATTTACAATGCATTTTCGGATAGTTTCAAAGATGTAAATAACCGTATACGGTGTAAAATTACGAATCTTATTGTTTTACGTCGTGTTATCGCCATTCATGGAACAGCGACGTTGCCGGTCAATAGCGTGACGTTATTGACAACAACGATGAACGTCACGTAATATAATGACGCCAAACACACTTTAACGAATCAACAACGTCGCACGGAGTCCCGTGGGGCTAATGTAATGTACTGGGATATGAGCGCAATACGTTGAATGGGCGTTTCCATTATGAATTCGAGGACAGTGTAAATACTATGGTATATTTTGTTCTGAATATATAGGCAGACCGAAATGCATAAGCCGGCTATTTGTTACATTAAGCACATAGCCATGCATGTATGTGTGTATGTTTTACAGTTTGACTGTTTGACAGGATGTACACTGTTCGTCATTCCATCAATGAAACAAGTTTGAAGCATATAGCTAGCAATATAGAATGTTATCGTGCTACAGTAGTGTGCTATTGGACGAATAGCTACACAGGTCACAACATCACACAAACAGGAACATGATAATGAATCATTACTATAATCGTTAGTGATTGAATGGCATATCAGGTCAGTGTCAACACCATCATAAGATGTGCTTATCAGATGGGGCCCGTCTCACGAAACTTCGAACGACTAAAATGTCCGTAAGTTCAAATTCAGGATCGTCTGGAAATTAGAATTAATGGATTTACATATATTGAGCATAGACTGCCAACAATTGTTTGCAAGAAAATGTGCAATTGACGGACAACACTTACGAACATTTTAGTCATACGAAATTTAGTGAAACGCTCCCCTGGTCACTCGTACTAAAATCGGACTAAGTTGTTACAGTTATTTGCTCGTAACGGGGTATGGATTCTCGTGGAGCCTAACGTTTCCGACCATGATATGTAATCTATGACATCATTTGTACCGTATATTTTCTTTCAAATCTTCGCAACGAACGTCACAGCGTTCGGAAACCACGTGATTCCACACCCTGATAAACCAAGCTAAGCATTTACGCCAATTGATGGTTCATGGTCAACCATAAAGTGATAAATTAATTTTACAGACATGATACCATAACATTACCTGCTGCTCCTGGTGTCTGGCTAGTAGTGACTGTGGTATTTGGAGCTTTTGTGGTAGGACCTTTTGTGGTAGTAACTGTAGTATCCTGAGGTTGTGTAGTTGTAGTGGCTGTTGTTATTTCGGCAGCTGTTGTATTTGTGGTTGGTTCGGTAACTATGGTAGTTGTCGTTGGTTTGTTAACCGTGGTAGTCGTCGCAGTTGTGGTTGTCGCTGAAACAAATGAGTCACAATAAGCAGAAGCCGGCTTGAGTCCTGTACTGGTACATACCCACTCAGTAGGCACAGAATGTTATTGATAGGAATTAAATAAAAGTACAATTGTGTCACTATTTCACCAGTCCTAAACATTACACCTGCACGCTGTACATATATAATCATTTAATAATATTTATTTTATTGATAGTGACTCGCGGTGGTATCAGGAATGTTCACATGCAAATGAGATATGATATGTTTAATTAGTTGTCCTAATTAAATGTCTCATCTGAAAAAGTAATATTTTCGACTAATTATAAAGTATGAGCATTGCACATGAAAGCATAATTACAGAGAATAAATATTAATGTCCGTCAACATTTAACGTTAACACGGTTATCGCCCCTTATATCAGTGTGGAAATTTGCGTCTGGTATAAAATGAATAATAATGCTAATCAATACGTGTAGTACGCTGCCTTAGGGTCGATATAGGGACATAATATGCACCTTTGGCAGAAATCACCAAAAATTGGCACAGATGATCTTTGAAAGGTACTGATCAAATCCTGATATAGGGATCACAGTTTGTGACTCGGTAACGCCCCCTAATTAGCATAAATTCAAGATGGCCGCCAAAAATATATACTTTGTCATACTGTTGCTCTCTGGTGACATATTTAAGTAGTTTACAATTCTACAAGTGGGTTATAGGACACATCTTTTGGGAAAATTTAATATGTAATTGGATAAATCCAAAATGGCCGCCAAGATGGCCACCAAAGTGATAGAAATTACATAACTTAGGAAGGTAATTGACTTAGGAAGGTGATCTTGGTGCCTAGACATAGGTTTTTGGGGTCAGTGATTCTGTTTCTGATGTGAAATGAATAGATAGACTTCGTCCTTTGCATACAAATCCAAGATAGCCACCAAGATGGCCGCCATATGTCAATGTTTTGCTACAGATTTAGATATACATATTGTTTCTTTGCTTAGTTTAACTACTTAACTGATATAAAATGCTGTAATCAGGTATTTGGATACACATTATCGTTTGAGTTAAATGTACTTGGTACTTGGTTATTGGTCACTTGGTCACTTGCCTCATTTGCATAAATTCACGATGGCCGCCATGAAAATATATTTTGCTCAGATCTCGGACTGCGACAAATATGGGCATATGTCTAACATTGGTGTATTTACCAGTTTTTAGGGCCAATATACACGACAAGAACATCAATAGGAGGATTGAATAATTTGATTGAGACCGCCATCTTGAATTTCAAAATTGTCGCTAATTAAAATCATGTTTATTTCCTTCATATCACGGCATTTGAGACACAATCAGTTTGCAGAGGGCTTCTTCACTATTGCTAAGACGCAAAATCCATTCTCCCTGATTGGTTTTGACCAAAACCATGAACAACAGAATAATGAATTGAAGATGCACGACGGTGCTCTCAATCTGAATGATGAGTACGTACTCACTGAATGGTCTGTCGCAGGGCCAGAAGTTGCACGGATCATCACGAAGTTTGAGGCTGGTATACAGTCTCGCAAGGACTGTGTTCCCAAACACCATGATCAGAGTCCAAGTGTCCAACTGAGGTTTACATCAAACACCAAGGAACTCGTCGCAGCATTCCAAAAGGCGGGGAATCCCTTTGATGAAGACAGCGACAAACTCATAATTCTTGACACCAAAGAAGTCATGTCAGTGGATGTCGCACAAAGTATCATATATGCTCATGAAGAGGGAAAGAAACAACATTCAGCATTCGCAAAGGAACGCCTGGAATCTCGAGCAGTCGTCTTCCATGAGCCAATCAAGATGAACAAAATCTCTCTTCCGTGCAATCGTCACAAACAAAACCAAAAGCAAACGTATCGACAGCACAAAAGCAGACCTGCACCTACTAGGCCAACTATACATCGCGCTGCAAGTCAGGGAAGGCAATACCGACCGCCTGTTTGAAGTCGAGAATGCTGATGCCCCACCATCCTTATCAAAACACGGCCATATGATGCCTTGTTTAGAAGGAGACTCGCCATTCGACTTTGATGAGGCTGGTGAAGCTAATTGATGGTGACTATATGGTGCATATCCTGAGACCGGACACAAGCATCAAAACATTCCATGATTATGCTGAGCAGAAGGTAATTCCCTTCATTGAAAAGCACCTGACTACGGCTATACGTGTTGACGTCATCTGGGACTGGTATCTACCAGACAGCCTGAAAGCGACAGCCAGAGAGATAAGGGGAGCAGGAGTTCGGCAGCGATTTCCAAATGATGGGAATGGGAAGATGCCGAAGAACTGGAACAGCTATATGCGCAACGAAACCAACAAGGTGGAATTGTTTCAGTATCTATTAGGTGAGATTGCACAGTTCATTTTCAACGAGGGGAGTGTCGTTATTACAACTTGGGAAGATAACGTCCGCCAGAATACTGCACCATCAGATTATGACCCGGTAATTCGAACAGAGTATCCTCTCAGTCCATGCAACCACGAAGAGTATGATACCAGAGATATGTTGCATGCAACAAATGCAGTAACATAGGGCTACAAGCGCATACTGATAATTGCAAACAACACTGACGTTGTTGTCCTGGGGATCTCCTTATTCACCGATATTGGTGCGGAGAAACTATGGGTGTCGTTTGGTATGGGCAAGAAGTTGAGATACATTTCCATCCATGACATCTACAGCACCATGTCTCCCGCTAAGGCACACACTCTCTCCGCATTCCATGCAATGACCGGGTCCGACAACACATCCTTCTTTTCCGGCACGGGCAAGAAATCGGCGTATGGGAAGTGGAGCACACGACCAGAGCTCACAACCGCGTTATGCCACCTGATGGAAAGACCTCTCACACTGTCTTCAGAGGATATCAATGTCATTGAGAATTTCATCGTCTCACTATACTCGGTCTCTCGCACTCAGACGAATGTCAACCAAGCTCGCCAGCAGATATTCGCACAGTCATCACACACGTTCGACTACCTACCCCCAACCAAGGCAGCTCTGATAGAGCACATCAAGAGAACAACCTACCAAGCTGGATACGTATGGGGACAGTTGCTTGTGGCAGAACAAGTCTTGCCGTGCCCAGGCTCCTGGGATGGGTTGGTTCTGTGTCAGGTTGGTTGCCTTTATGGACTTCCCTCCCGCGAGCAGCTAAATCCCTAGAAGAGCTGGTCACTTGTGGATGCATTTCAAGCTGCACGGGAAGGTGTTCCTGCTACAAGAAGGGTCTTGTGTGCACAGCTAGATGCAAATATGGAGGAAGTTGTTATGGTCGCCCTGGTCCCCCTCCGAAACCAACTCCCAACTAACACCATGTACTGACTGTGTCATGTCGTATCTACCGTTGGCTCAAGCCTGGCATACTTGACATATCGATATATATCACTAACGCTTGAGCAACATTTGGTATTCGATATAGAGTTTGATAATTATAGAGACATATATATGAACATTGCGATGATGGTGTTGCGGTACTCATCATACTAATATAAGTATACCAGCAGATGGGAGTCATGCCCAGTATAGACATTTGTATCTGCTTTAACCCTTTGAACCCGAAAGCCCGCTATAGTGGGGTATGCAAACAGTGCATATCCAGATGAGCCGGCTCATAACGAGCCATGTCATCATGATCTGCACTTTTTGCAAGTAATTTTCATATTTTTTTAGAACAAAATCAGCCCCTTTTCATAAATGGACTAGTCTCAATATCATTTTCTGACGATTGGATTTATCGAAAAGTTAGTTAGGGTTGAAAGGGTTAACCTCAAGTTAATGGATGTATAACCCATTTCAGTCTGACAAAGTCAGGCTTATTATATTTGTGACCAGCGTAGCTCATGCTCTGCTTGCATACTTGTAAAATCTGAGCAGGATATAAGTTCTTCACTAGAGGCATTCTGACTATACGGCAAACAGTGACCTTGTTTTAAACTGATCACAAATATAATAATACTGCGTTTGTTACAAAATGTATATATGTCTCATTTTATTGGGGATACATATTCATAGGTACATGTATGACAAATCAACATATTGGTTTCCTATTTTGTTATTCGCAAAGGAAGGTTTTGCTGAACTTATGAATCTTGTTCGATATTGAACTTAAACATTTCAAAATTGCATGTCTATTTTCAGTTTGTGCCATCTAATATTAATGCTGATTCGCCAGTTGATGAATACTGTAATAAACATTGCAGCATTTTGTTATTATTACGTCATATTTCTTTGCTCAATTCTGTCTGTATGTCAATCCGTATTCCGTACATGTTTTTATTCCGCTCGATAACATTAGGTTACATGATCCTATTTTGATCAAACTTGGTAGGTGTATTCTCCATAAATATTGGAAAATGTGTATTGACCTTGACACCATGCAGATAAATCGAGGTATTTTCTAGTACACCATGATCTACTAGATTGGTATCTATCTTACAAAATAAATATCTCCAATTTCCGTTTTTCCCCTTTTTCCCCAGTCAATTAAAGCTATTTTATACCAAAAATAAATTTACCTTCACCTTTATCGCCTGACCTTGACAATGGATGATGAGGTAAACCTCGCGAATCGATCGGGAACACCCCAAACTATCATAATACACACCAAACTAGCTACAGAGCCAGTTTCATTGGCAACTTATAGCTATTTTATGCTAAAAATCCATTAAGATTGACCTATATCTTGTGATTTTGACCCTCAATGACAACGAAAATATCACAAGGCGATCGGGCATACCAAGGACCATCATAAGGCATTCCAGAATCATCGAAATTGGCCTATCATTTGCTGAGATATGATCATATTTAGTTTTAACCCATTTCGGCGGCGGCCATTTTGAATTTATGCTAATTAGGGGGCGTTACCGAATGCCAAAATGTTATCCCTATATCAGGATTTGATTAGTACCTATCAAAGGTCATATATGCCAAGTTTGGTGATTTCTGCCAAAGGTGCACATCCAAACTCCTTAGACAGCGTACTAGTGGGTTAATGGTGAATGAATGTATATTTTGCCAGAAAATGTCTCACAGCGGAATTGATATGTCAGATAATTGTACATTTTGTGATACAAGCATGAAATTTGGTGCACTGTTAGGAAACATCATTTTAACAATTTTTAGCTATAGGGACATCTCAGAGTTGTTACATGACAAAAATGGCAGCCATTTTCCAAAATGGCCGCCAGCAATATTATGTGGATATGGGTAACTGGCATAATGTCACTTAAATATAAATAATATCATTATTTTTTTTATCTCTCGATGCATGTAGTATCATATATTTGAATATCATTCCCATAAATATCTGTAAGATATCTTCACCGACCATAATTTGCATGTGATTTTAAATTCGTCATATTGTTCTGTGTTTTCACAAGGTTAAACTGATGGGCATGTTTGCAAACTCTTAATGATGTTTAATACTGATGACTGATATGAAACATCCCGTACATGTCTACATATATATGATATACATACGTTATATTATCTTATCCACACAATCAACAAAATATGCCATCAGTTGCAGATTTACTATAACAAGTGCCCTACTATTTTCCGTAAAAAGTTGCTTTCGCGCCTCATCAACAATATAACGACCGCTTGTCCGGTCATGCAACACAACTACAAAACTACAAAACGTTTGAGTGGTTGAATCCAGTCTTCTATGCATATGCCAAAGTGTAAAAACAAAAAGTTGTTACTTCACCATATGTCTTCCAAGTGTCCCGTAAATGAGTAACATTGGTAAAGCACCACATATATCTGGACCCAATTCCCGTACCATACCATGTACGGACAAGAGCAGAATTTTCCCTGTTCCAAATTCTACCAACAACTCAATATGAAGACGCTGGACTGATATAACTGGCAAAAGGAGAATATCCGTGTCAACAGTACCTGTCGATATGTCCTTCTTTCGCGGCATCTGCCACATGACGCAATATACGGGTATTAACTTCCTCATGGGTACAGGGTACAAAAGCCGACACCTCTCATGTATGTATGCGTACAACATCACTACAGTATGTGACAATGACTTGTTTGTCAGTTGGAAGCTTTGCTAGAGGTATTGTCAAATAGGCAAATAGTCCCATTTCGTTTCATCAATCCGAAGAAACTCTTGCCAGTTTTCAGAAACTGTAATTGATCGTGCTACACGTCTACGTACACGTCTGCCTCTCTTCTTTGTTTGTTTGTTTGTTTGCTGGTGCTTAACGGCCTATCAACAGCTAATGCCATTTAAGGCCGGGCCAACTGGATCGATCCATTATTCAACCTTCTGATTTGGGGGAAAAATTCCAAAATCAGAACGGAATAAGTAAATAAAAAATAAATAAAACCAGGGGCTGTTGCGTTTTCTGTAGTATGAACAACAGTTGCTCTTTTTAAAGTGCGTTGAGTCCGAAGGTCTAATCGCCATTCGTATATGTGTGTATGTTTTACAGTGTGACAGAATCTGCAATGTTCGTCATTGCATCAATGAAACAGGTTTGAAGCATATAGCAAGCAATATAGAACGTTATCGTGCTACAGGAGTGTGCTATTTGATGAGGAGCTACACCGGTCACAAAATAACACAAACAGGAATATGATAATGAAACACTAGAATCCTTATTGATTGAATGGCAAACAGCGTTTAGCTCTGATCAGACGAGTGGTGATTTCAGGTCAATGTCAACACCATCGTAATATGTACTTATCAGCTGGGTCCCGTTTCACTAAACTTCGTACGTCGAAAATGTCCGTAAGTGCAAATTTAGGATCGTCTGGAAATTTCAATTGATGGATTGAGCATAGACTGCCAATAATTATTTACAAGAAAATGTGAAATTGTCAAACAAAACTTACGCAAATTTTAGTCATACGACATTTAGTGAAACGCCCCTTGCCATTCACACTAAAATCGAAGAAAGTTGTTACAGTTATTTGCTCGTAATGGGGTATGGGTTCACGTGGTACCGAACGTTTCCGAACATGATTTAAGGTGATGTAATCTAAAACATCATTTGTACAGCATATGTTCTTTACAATCTTCACAACAAACGGTAGAATTTGACTTGACGTCACAGCGTTCAGAAACCACGTGATTCCACACCCTGATAAACCAAGCTAAGCATATACGCCAATGGTTGATGGTCAACCATAAAGTGATAAATTGCTTTTACAGACATTATACCATCACATTACCTGCTGCTCCTGGTGTCCGGCTAGTAGTGACTGTGGCATTTAGAGCTTTTGTGGTAGGACCTTTTGTGGTAGTAACTGCAGTATCCGGAGGTTGTGTAGTTGTAGTGGCTGTTGTTATTTCGGCAGTTGTTGTATATGTGGTTGGTTCGGTAACTATGGTAGTTGTCGTTGGTTCGGTAACCGTGGTAGTCGTCGCAGTTGTGGTTGTCGCTGAATCAAATGAGTCACAATAAACAGAAACCGGGTTGAGTCCTTTAAAGGCACATGCCCACTCAGTAGGTACACAATGTACTTTATAGGAATTAAATAAGAGTATAAGTGTGTCACTATTACACCAGGCCTAAACTTTACACGTGCCCGCTATAAACATTATAATCATTTAGTAATATTTATTTTACTGATAGTGACTCGTTGTGGTATCAGCCAGTTTCACATGCAAATGAGACATTATATTTTTAATTAGTTGTACTAATTAAATGTCTTATCTGAAAAAGAAATAATTTCGACAGAATATTAAGTACAAGCATTGCACATCAAAACTTAATTACAGAGAAATAATATTAATGTCCGTTAATATTTTATGCAAACACGGTTATCTCCCCTTATATCAGTGTGGAAATTTGTGTCTGGAATGAAATGAATAATAATGTTAATCCATACGTGGGTTAATGGTGAAGAATGTTTATTTTGCCAGAAAATGTCTCAGAAGATGTCACAGATATATAGAACAGTTTGTGCTTACTGAATGGGCATGTACCTTTGAACAATTAGTATTGCAAATAGCAAGAGCTAGCTGACAGGTGGGTGGACGGTAAATAGAGTAATGTATTGTTATATACCAAGATGTTCGTCTTGGTCTCTAGATCACATATCCGCGTAATGCAATTGCGGCATCTGCAGGACGAAGTCGTTATTCGAAATGACGCCTAAGGAGGCCGCCACAAATATCATGGTCACATTCAGTATCGTTATTGAGAATATATAACATAAATGTACTGATTTTGTTTGAATATTATTTAGAATAAATTACAACATAATTACAGTTAATTTTACTAGAATAATAGTAGCATACAGCTTTAAGATGGCTGCCAATATGGCCGCCATGAAATAAAGAAGTGACTTTTCATGTGCATTTTCCATATATTTTTCATAATTATATAATGTCACAACCTGGCAATAAATATATTTAAGTTCAATTTGAAATGAATACACTTTAAAATAATGTTCTGAATCACTTAATGCAACTTATTTCCAGATGATATTCAAAATGGCCGCCAAATAGCAGATGATTTTATATAAGGAACTCTTGAAATTACAAGAATAATAGACAGTGAATATAAATGGAATACAGTTTTGTTGTTTTCATTTATAGTCTACTTTCTTTATATTACAAGTCACAGTGATGTATAAACCATTCAATTAAGGAATAAAACTATGGGCTGTTGCGTTTTCTGTAGTATGAACAACAGTTGGTCTGTTTAAAGTGCGTTGAGTCCGAAGGACTAATGGCAAACTTTAAACAGACCAACGGTTGTTCATAATACAGTAACTGCCCATCGCTTTATTTCTTATATTTAAAATGCATTTTCGGAGAGTTTCAAACATGTAAATAACCGTATACGGTGTAAAAGTTACGAATCTTATTGTTTTACGTCGTTTTATCGCAATTCATGGAACAGCGACGTTGCCGGTCAATAGCGTGACGTTATTGACAACAACGATGAACGTCACGTAATATAATAACGCCAAACACACTTTAACGATTCAAAAAAATCGCACGAAGTCACGTGGGTCTAATGTAATGTACTGGGATATGAGAGCAATACGTTGAATAGGCGTTTCCATTATGAATTCGAGGACAGTGTAAATACTATGGTATATTTTGTTCTGAATATATAGGAGGACCGATATGCATAAGCCGGTTATTTGCTACATTAAGCACATAGCCATGCATATATGTGTGTATGTTTTACAGTTTGACTGTTTGACAGGATGTGCACTGTTCGTCATTCCATCAATGAAACAAGTTTGAAGCATATAGCTAGCAATATATAATGTTATCGTGCTACAGTAGTGTGTTATTTGACGAACACAGGTCACAACATCACACAAACAGGAACATGATAATGAAACACTAGAATCGTTAGTGGTTGAATGGCATACAGCGTAGAGCTCCGATCAGAGAATATCAGGTCAGTGTCAACACCATCATAAGATGTGCTTATCAGATGGGGCCCGTTTCACTAAACTTCGAACGACTAAAATGTCCGTAAGTTCAAATTCATGATCGTCTGGAAATTTGAATTGATGGATTTACATATATTGAGCATAGACTGCCAACAATTGTTTACAACAAAATGTACAATTGACAGACAACACTTACGAACATTTTAGTCATACGATATTTAGTGAAACGCCCCCCTGGTCAATGGCACTAAAATCGGACAAAGTTGTTACAGTTATTTGCTCGTAACGGGGTATGGATTCATGTGGTACAAAACGTTTCCGAACATGATCTGTAATCTATGACAAAACTTGTACAGTATATTTTCTTTAAAATCTTCACAACGAACGTCACAGAGTTCGGAAACCACGTGATTCCACACCCTGATAAACCAAGCTAAGCATTTACGCCATTTGATGGTTCATGGTCAACCCTAAAGTGATAAATTAATTTTACAGACATGATACCATGACATTACCTGCTGCTCCTGGTGTCTGGATAGTAGTGACTGTGGTATTTGGAGCTTTTGTGGTAGGACCTTTTGTGGTAGTAACTGTACTATCTGGAGCTTGTGTAGTTTTAGTGGCTGTTGTTATTTCGGCAGCTGTTGTATTTGTGGTTGGTTCGGTAACTATGGTAGTTGTTGTTGGTTCGGTAACCTTGGTAGTCGTCGCAGTTGTAGTTGTCGCTGAAACAAATGAGTTACACTAAGCAGAAGCCGGATTGAGTCCTGTACTGGTACATACCCACTCAGTAGGCACATAATGTTATTGATAGGAATTAAATAAAAGTACAATTGTGTCACTATTTCACCAGTCCTAAACATTACACGTGCTCGCTATATATATAATAATTTAGTAATATTTATTTTACTGATAGTGACTCGCGGTGGTATCAGGAATGTTCACATACAAATGAGACATGATATGTTTAATTAGTTGTCCTAATTAAATGTCTCATCTGAAAAAGTAATATTTTCGACAAATTATAAAATATGAGCATTGCACATGAAAAAATAATTACAGAGAATAAACAGTAATGTCCGTTAACATTTTACGTAAACACGGTTACCGCCCCTTATATCAGCGTGGAAATTTGCGACTGGTATAAAATGAATAATAATGCTAATCAATACGTGTGTTAATGGTGAATGAATATTTATTTTGCCAGAAAATGTCTCATAGCGGAATCGATATGTCAGAGAATTGTACATTTTGTGATACAAGCATGAACTTTGGTGCACTGTTAGGAAACATTATTTTAACTATTTTTAGCCATAGGGACATCTCAGTGTTGTTACATGACAAAAAATGGCAGCCATTTTCAAAAATGGCCGCCAGCAATATTATGTGGATATGGGTAACTGGCATAATGTCACTGAAATATAAATAATATCATTATTTTTTTTATCTCTCGATGTATGTAGTATCATAGATTTGAATATCATTCCAATAAATATCATTTAAATATCTGAAAAACGTGGCCATTTTAAAAATGGCCGCCACAATGGTGTATTTTTTTTCATATTTTCAAAGTTTAATTTACTGTGATGTATTTGATAGTGATACACAGCCTACGGTATACCACATTAAGTGTAGATGGTATTTGGAAGGATGGATACAAAACATAGCAGTGATTCATGTCTTTACTATCGTAATAAGGAAATCTGTAAGATTTCTTCACCGACCATAATGTGCATGTGATTTTATATTCGTCATATTGTTCTGTGTTTTCACAAGGATAAACTGATGGGCATGTTTGCAAACTCTTAATGATGTTTAATACTGATGACTGATATGAAACATCCCGTACATATCTACATATATATGATATACATACGTGATATTATTTTATCACGCAATCAATAAAATAGGCCATCAGTTGCAGATTTACTATAACATGATGATTTGTACCTGGTACATGAAGAGTGATTAATAAACTCTGGCATGTACTTGTTATGTATGTATGCTCACATTTCAACTTACTGTCAATGACACTGTGTCTCAGATATTCAATATGTGAACTGAAAATGACTTATGTTACGTGTATTTATCAGTGTGTGCATTCACCACCACACTGGCACAGAGCAGTACATGGAAGTGCTGCCTTATTATATTTGCACTGTCCCCTGTATTCATTTTTACAGCTGCACCTTAAGATATTTCGGAAAGCTTTTATAGCTCCTGCTGAGTAGTCCTGAATAAGTCCCACTCATTATCGTTGCCTTTTTCCAACCCCAAGCGCTTGGTGATGGAAGCACCGGGGCTGGAATCATTATTTGACCCCTGCTGTGACTTTATATACCACCCTTCTAGTATGCTGTATAAGCGCTGTCTTTGTAGGTGGAATATTATCAAGTGCCCTACTATTTTCCGTAAAAACTTGCTTTCGCGCCTCATCAACAATATCACCACCGCTTGTCCGGTCATACAACGAAACTACAAAACTACAAAACGTTTGAGTGGTTGAATCCAGTCTTCTATGCATATGCCAAAGAGTAAAAACGAAAAGGTGTTACTTCACCATATGCCTTCCAAGTGTCCCGTAAATGAGTAACATTGGTAAAGCACCACACATATCTGGACCCAATTCCCGTACCATACCATGTACGGACAAGAGCAGAATTTTCCCTGTTCCAAATGCTACCAACAACTCAATATGAAGACGCTGTACTAATGATATACGTGGCAAAAGGAGAATATCCGTGTCAACAGTACCTATCGATATATCCTTCTTTCGCGGCATCTGCCACATGACGCAATATACGGGTATAAACTTCCTCATGGGTACAGGGTACAAGAGCCGACACCTCTCATGCCTGTATGCGCACAACATCACTATAGTATGTGAAAATTACTTGTTTGTCAGTTGGAAGCTTTGCTAGGTGTTGTCAGATAGGCAAATAGTCCCATTTCGTTTCATCAATCCGAAGAAACTCTTGCCAGTTTTCAGAAACTGTAATTGATCGTGCTACACGTCCACGTACACGTCTGCCTCTCTTGTGTTTTTGTTTGTTTGTTGCTGCTTAACGTCCTATCAACAGCTAATGCCATTTAAGGTCGGGTCAACTGGGTCGATCCAGTATTTAACCTGCTGATTTGAAGGGAAAAATTCCAAAATCAGAACGGAATATTTAAATAAAAAAGAAATATTTTCAGCCTTGAAATCAGAATAACCTAATTTGGTGACATGTCCATACCACACCAAAGCCACTCTTGCTTCGGGTACCTGCCCTCAAAGTATTTGACTTGTACTCATCCTAAACAACATCCAGCCGACTTACATGCTGCAATTGTGAACTGATGTAGAAGCGGATGGTAGAAACACATCGGTTGCATAGTCATTAACTGTCAGAATAGTGAGAAGTCGAAGCAAGTTGACAATGGCAGCACCGTCAATGTTTGACTGAATCGATCGTGGAAATTGGATCATTCTCTAGCACAGGGAGCATATCTTCCAAACCGCCTACGATGTCAGATTTAGTGCCAGTTTTTATGTGTGAAAAGTGAAGCAGATCCGAGCAAGGAAGCTATTTACCCGAGCTTTAAGGTTTCGAACGCACCAAGTCTGTGAGCTTGACCCTGGGTTTAGTGGGGGAGGGACGAATGTGGATTTCTCACATGGCGGTAGAGAAATATTGGAGCAATGCGTGTCCGAAATATGAAACAGATCCGAGCAAGGAAAGAGAACTTATACGCTATTTATCCGAACTATGTGCCCCCCTCACAATTCGGTGGCGGGGGCATAATAAAACCAGGGGCTGTTGCGTTTTCTGTAGTATTAACAACAGTTGCTCGGTTTAAAGTGCGTTGAGTCCGAAGGTCTAATCGCCATTCATATATGTGTCTATGTTTTACAGTGTGACAGAATCTGCAATGTTCGTCATTGCATCAATGAAACAGGTTTGAAGCAAATAGCAAGCAATATAGTACGTTATCGTGCTACAGGAGTGTGCTATTTGATGAGGAGCTACACAGGTCACAAAATCACACAAATAGGAATATGATAATGAAACACTAGAATCCTTATTGATTTGTAGCGTGTCGGCGGTCAAGGGTGATGCGAACACTAAACTGGTTGCAAATACCAAAGAAGTAGTAGTAAATATTGTAGTTGCGCTGCCACCAGTGTATATACTTACGCTTGACCGCAGATAGGCTGAATATCGCCTCGTATGGTATGACAAATGACAGAGACAGATGTACACGATAAATGATTTATATAGTAACCAATGTGAATGTTGATATACAGGAAACAATCGAATACAGTCAGTATTCGCTTGACAGGCCTTCTGTTGGTAACTGCCTCGGATGTAAATGACGTCCCGGATAAGGGTCTCCGTTTGCTGGTCAAATAGATGGGCACACGTTGTATACCTGGGATGACCCCGTCTGTTGATTAAATAGTCTAAACGTCTGCTCACCAAACGGTGGGCGTGTCACAAAGTATCCCCCATCAATGAACGTCGATTTGTTGATGGGTTCAGAAACAATGGCTGGTATCTTCCAGTGTATGGGACCTGGTAAGCTACCAGGTTCCACGATCTTCTGGTAGATATTAGCGGTCGAGATCCACTATGTTCTTCTAGATATTCGCGGTGAAAACGCCACAAACCGGGTTACGTATCTCAGCTTGAGTAACGAAAGTATGACGCGCGTTAACGATGGTGATATGGGAATTACAGGTGACCGGAAGATTTCCCAAACGTTTACAGCCCAAATACGTGGTTATAGGAGCAACGTTGAGAGTACATTCTGGTTAATACAGCAAAACAATATTCCATGGGTCAATGGTACGTGTAGATCCGGTGATAGCTGTGCACGGATAAATGGAACTACTAGCTTGCAGTGTATCTTGATAGTACTAAACATACATCATGTTGGCAAAACGAGCATGTATTCATCAGTATGTATCTCCCTGCACCACTTCAGAGTATTATAGACCTGGATGGAGTAGGACAAGGTGGTGACCTAAGTGACGATCTGTGTTTGAGGATCCCAGGTGAGGATCTCTGGTGAGGAACTGTGTTTGAGGATCCCAGGTGAGGATCCCTAGTGAGGAACTGTGTTTGATGATCTCCGGTGAGGATCTACAGTGAGGATCCCAGTTGAGGATCCTAGTGAGGAACTGTATTTGAGGATCTCAGGTGAGGAACTGTGTTTGAGGATCCCAGGTGATGAACTGTATTTGAGGATCTCCGGTGAGGATCTATAGTGAGGATCCCAGATGAGGATCCCTAGTAAGGAACTGTATTTGAGGATCCCAGGTGAGGATCTGTGTTTGAGGAACCCATGTGAGGATCTCTAGTGAGGATCTGTGTTTGAGGATCCCAGGTGAGGATCCCTAGTGAGGAACTGTATTTGAGGATCTCCGGTGAGGATCTATAGTGAGGATCCCAGGTGAGGATCCCTAGTGAGGAACTGTATTTGAGGATCCCAGGTGAGGAACTGTGTTTGAGGATCCCAGGTGATGAACTGTATTCGAGGATCTCCGGTGAGGATCTATAGTGAGGATCCCAGATGAGGATCCCTAGTGAGGAACTGTGTTTCAGGTGCTGTGTTGCCGCAAATCTACTGTTTTCCACAAACACTGGTTGTGTGTAGAGGCGTGAATCGACGAATCTAGCCCTGGTCACAATATGGTTACTCCGCAAATGCTATAAACGTAGGGAATGCCAGGTTAGTTGCGACAATGCAGTTGATAGAATTCTGTCCTGGTTGTGAAAATTCTCACAATGTCTATATTTTCATAAACCTAGCAGTTGGATGGACGAATGCATCCACAACAAAGCTCTAATTACTCACGATATGGTCATTGAGCGAGTGTTACCTTTCGAATCAGTGAATTCAGAATATTAAAACAACTGCGAAGTCTCCAAGACGATGTGACAACTTCGACTGTTGGAACACGACTGCTCGATGAGCGTTCAAACCTCACGCGCCTGCAAGTGACGTATTTCCCATAATGCCCTGATGACGTCACTCACCATCCAAGATGGTGGACAAGAGAGAAAAATAATTTCTTGTCAAATTGTAGAAACAAATATTATCCAATATTGGCTTCGGAAGACGATGTCAAGCGGTAACAATGTGAACAACGTAATTAATAACATATTTACATTCCCTAGGACTAATTAATGTAACTGTCCACCTGTTTGGATGGCAGAAATTTCCTTCGAAGATACGGTACGGAAAGACAGTTCCGACGCAAAATCCAACTGCTCATTGGCGCTGTATATGCCACAAAATATAAGGCTAGATTACTGAATCCAGCGTAAATATCCAGTAGATACGTTTTGAGTGTCCCAGACTCCGTATAATATACTTCTTAGTGGATATAAATAGACGAAACTTCACCACACGTCCCGCACGTATTCGAGGTGGGTGGGGTAACGTCATAAAATGTAGAAACTGTATGAAGATACCACGGCCCATGTGGGACATCTCGACTTCTGTGGCGGGCTACTGAGCCACCCTAAATATGCATAGTAGTCGCTAGCCCACCAGCACCCGTGGTTACATGGATGTGGATGGGGTAGCAACACAAATTGTGGTATCATCGCATCATCTGACACCACAATGGAGCAAGGAGAAATAGGTAGATGGAAGGGCAGATTGAAGTAACTCGTAGTAGCATATTCATTCTTCATTATCGGTATGCAACCAGTAAAATAAAAGAAACAAAATAACTTCACAAATGGAACTGTCTCTCGACTCGTCACAGATTGAATGGCAAACAGCGTTTAGCTCTGATCAGACGGGTGGTGTTATCAGGTCAATGTCAACACCATCGTAATATGTACTTATCAGCTGGGGCCCGTTTCACTAAACTTCGTACGGCGAAAATGTCCGTAAGTGCAAATTTAGGATCGTCTGGAAATTTCAATTGATGGATTGAGCATAGACTGCCAATAATTATTTACAAGAAAATGTGAAATTGTCAAACAAAACTTACGCAAATTTTAGTCATACGACATTTAATGAAACGCCCCCTGCCATTCACACTAAATCGAAATAAGTTGTTACAGTTATTTGCTCGTAACGGGGTATGGGTTCATGTGGTACCGAACGTTTCCGAACATGATTTGACGTGATGTAATCTATGACATCATTTGTACAGCAAATGTTCCTTAAAATCTTCACAACAAACGGAAGAATTTGACTTGACGTCACAGCGTTCGGAAACCACGTGATTCCACACGCTGATAAACCAAGCTAAGCATATACGCCAATGGTTGATGGTCAATCATAAAGTGATAAATTGCTTTTACAGACATGATACCATGACATTACCTGCTGCTCCTGGTGTCCGGCTAGTAGTGACTGTGGCATTTGGAGCTTTTGTGGTAGGACCTTTTGTGGTAGTAACTGTAGTATCCGGAGGCAGTGTAGTTTTAGTGGTTGTTGTTATTTCGGCAGTTGTTGTATTTGTGGTTGGTTCGGTAACTATGGTAGTTTTCGTTGGTTCGGTAACCGTGGTAGTCGTCGCAGTTGTGGTTGTCGCTGAATCAAATGAGTCACAATAAGCAGAAGCCGGGTTGAGTCCTTTAAAGGCACATGCCCACTCAGTAGGTACACAATGTACTTTAAAGGAATTAAATAAGAGTATAAGTGTGTCACTATTACATCAGGCCTAAAAATTACACGTGCCCGCTATAAACATTATAATCATTTAGTAATATTTATTTTACTGATAGTGACTCGTTGTGGTATCAGCCATTTTCACATGCAAATGAGACATTATATTTGTAATTAGTTGTACCAATTAAATGTCTTATCTGAAAAAGAAATAATTTTGACAGATTATAAAGTACGAGCTTTGCACATCAAAACTTAATTACAGAAAAATAATATTAATGTCCGTTAAACTTTTACGGAAACACGGTTATCGCCCCTTATATCAGTGTGGAAATTTGTGTCTGGAATATAATGAATAATAATGTTAATCAATTCGTGGGTTAATGATGAATGAATGTTTATTTTGCCAGAAAATGTCTCAGAAGATGTCACAGATATATATAGAACATTTTGTGCTTACTGAGTGGGCATGTACCTTTGAACAATTAGTACTGCAAATAGCAAGAGCTAGCTGATAGGTGGGTGGACGGTAAATAGGCACATGTGTTGTTATATACCAAGATGTTCGTCTTTGTCTCTAGATCACAGATCCGCGTAATGCCATTGCGGCATCTACGGAACGAGGTCGTTATTCGAAATGACACCTAAGGAGGCCGCCACAAATATCAAGGTCACATTCAGTATCGTTATTGAGAATATATAACACATATGTACTGATTTTTAAAAAATATTATTTAGAAAGAATTAAGACATAATTACTGTTAATTTTACTAGAATAATAGTAGCATACATCTTTACGATGGCTGCAAATTTGGCCGCCATGAAATAAAGAAGTGCCTTTTCATGTGCATTTTTCATATATTTTTCATAATTATATAATGTCACAACCTGGCAATAAATATATTTAAGTTCAGTTTGAAATGAATATACTTTAAAATAATGTTCTGAATCACTTAATGCAACTTATTTCGAGATGATATTCAAAATGGCCGCCACATAGCAGATGATTTTATATAAGGAACTCTTGAAATTACAAGAATAATAGACAGTGAATATAACTGGAATACAGTTTTGTTGTTTTCACTTATAGTCTACTTTCAGTATATTACAAGTCACAGTGATGTATATACCATTCAAGTAAGGAATACAACCATGGGCTGTTGCGTTTTCTGTAGTATGAACAACAGTTGGTATGTTTAAAGTGCGTTGAGTTCGATGGACTAATCGCAAACTTTAAACAGACCAACTGTTGTTCATAATACAGTAACTGCCCATGGTTTCATTTCTTATATTTACAATGCATTTTCGGATAGTTTCAAAGATGTAAATAACCGTATATGGTGTAATATTTACGAATCTTATTGTTTTACGTCGTTTTATCGCAATTCATGAAACAGCGGCGTTGCCGGTCAATAGCTTGACGTTATTGACAAAAACGATGAACGTCACGTAATCTAATGACGTCAAACACACCTTAACGAATGAACAACGTCGAGCGAAGTCACGTGGGGCTAATGTAATGTACTGGGATATGAGCACAATACGTTGAATGGGCGTTTCCATTATGAATTCGAGGATAGTGTAAATATTATGGTATATTTTGTTCTGAATATATATGCGGACCGAAATGCATATGCCGGTTATTCGTTACATTAAGCACATAGCCATGCATATATGTGTGTATGTTTTACAGTTTGACTGTTTGACAGGATGTGCACTGTTCGTCATTCCATCAATGAAACAAGTTTGAAGCACATAGCTTGCAATATAGAATGTTATCGTGCTACATGTGAGTACTATTTGACGAGGAGCTACACAGGTAACAAAATCACACAAACAGGAACATGATAATGAAACACTGGAATCGTTAGTGATTGAATGGCATACAGCGTCTAGCTCCGATCAGAGGATATCAGGTCAGTGTCAACACCATCATACGATGTGCTCATCAGATCGGGCCCGTTTCACTAAACTTCGTACGACTAAAATGTCCGTAAGTTCAAATTCAGGATCGTCTGGAAATTTGAATTGATGGATTTACATATATTGAGCATAGACTGCCAACAATTGTTTACACGAAAATGTGCAATTGACAGACAACATTTACATACATTTTAGTCATACGAAATTTAGTGAAACGCCCCTGGTCACTCGCACTAAAATTGGACAAAGTTGTTACAGTTATTTGCAAGTAATGGGGTATGGGTTCACGTGATACCGAACGTTTCTGAACATGATTTGACGTGATGTAATCTATGACATCACTTGTACAGTATATTGTCTTTAAAATCTTCACAACGAACGTCACAGCGTTCGGAAACCACGTGATTCCACACCCTGATAAACCAAGCTAAGCATATACGCCAATGGTTGATGGTCAATCATAAAGTGATAAATTGCTTTTACAGACATGATACCATGACATTACCTGCTGCTTCTGGTGTCCGGCTAGTAGTGACTGTGGCATTTAGAGCTTTTGTGGTAGGACCTTTTGTGGTAGTAACTGTGGTATCTGGAGGTTGTGTATTTGTATTGTTTGTTGTTATTTCTGCAGTTGTTGTATTTGTGGTTTGTTCGGTAACTATGGTAGTTTTCGTTGGTTCGGAAACCGTGGTAGTCGTCGCAGTTGTTGTTGTCGCTGAAACAAACGCGTCACAATAAGCAGAAGCCGGGTTGAGTCCTTTAAAGGCACATGCCCACTCAGTAGGTACACAATGCACTTTATAGGAATTCACTAAGATTATAAGTGTGTCACCATTCCACCAGGCCTAAAAATTACACGTTCCCGCTATAAACATTATAATAATTTAGTAATATTTATTTTACTGATAGTGACTCGTTGTGGTATCAGCCATTTTCACATGAAAATGAGACATTATATGTTTAATTAGTTTTACTAATTAAATGTCTTATCTGAAAAAGAAATAATTTCGACAGAATATAAAGTACGAGCAGTGCACATCAAAACTTAATTACAGATAAATAATATTAATGTCCGTTAATCTTTTACGCAAACACGGTTATCGCCCCTTATATCAGTGTGGAAATTTGCGTCTGGAATGAAATGAATACTAATGTTAATCCATACGTGGGTTAATGGTGAATGAATGTTTATTTTGCCAGAAAATGTCTCATAGCGGAATTGATATGTCAGAGAATTGTACATTTTGTGATACAAGCATGAAATTTGGTGCACTGTTAGGAAACATTATTTTAACTATTTTTAGCTATAGGGACATCTCAGAGTTGTTACGTGACAAAAATGGATAATAATTATTTTATATAAGGAACTCTTGAAATTACAAGAATAATAGACAGTGAATATAACTGGAATACAGTTTTGTTGTTTTCACTTATAGTCTACTTTCAGTATATTACAAGTCACAGTGATGTATATACCATTCAATTAAGGAATAAAACCATGGGCTGTTGCGTTTTCTGTAGTATGAACTACAGTTTGTCTGTTTAAAGTGCGTTGAGTCCGAAGGACTAATCGCGAACTTTAAACAGACCAACGGTTATTCATAATACAGTAACTGCCCATGGTTTTATTACTTATATTTATAATGCATTTTCGGAGAGTTTCAAAGATGTAAATAACCGTATACGGTGTAAAAGTTACGAATCTTATTGTTTTACGTCGTAAACACTGTTACCGCCCCTTATATCAGTGTGGAAATTTGCGTCTGGTATAAAATGAATTATAATGCTAATCAATACGTGGGTTAATGGTGAATTAATATTTATTTTGCCAGAAAATGTCTCATAGCGGAATCGATATGTCAGAGAATTGTACATTTTGTGATAGAAGCATGAAATTTGGTGCACTGTTAGGAAACATTATTTTAACTATTTTTAGCCATAGGGACATCTCAGAGTTGTTACATGACAAAAATGGCAGCCATTTTCCAAAATGGACGCCAGCAATATTATGTGGATATGGGTAACTGGCATAATGTCACTGAAATATAAATAATATCATTATTGTTTTTATCTCTCGATGTATGTAGTATCATAGATTTGAATATAATTCCCATAAATATCATTTAAATATCTGAAAATGGTGGCCATTTAAAAAATGGCCGCCACAATGGTGTGTTTTTTCATATTTTCAAAGTTTAATTTACTGTGATCTATTTGATAGTGATACACAGCCTACGGTATACCACATTAAGTGTAGATGGTATTTGGAAGGATGGATACAAACAAAACATAGCAGTGATTCATGTCTTTACTGTCGTAATAACGAATCTGTAAGATTTCTTCACCGACCATAATGTGCATGTGATTTTATATTCGTCATATTGTTGTGTGTTTTCACAAGGATAAACTGATGGGCATGTTTGCAAACTCTTAATGATGTTTAATACTGATGACTGATATGAAACATCCCGTACATATCTACATATATATGATGTACATACGTGATATTATTTTATCACGCAATCAACAAAATAGGCCATCAGTTGCAGATTTACTATAAAATGATGATTTGTACCTGGTACATGAAGAGTGATTAATAAACTCTGGCATGTACTTGTTATGTAGGTAATTTCACATTTCAACTTACTGTCAATGACACTGTGTCTCAGATATTCAATATGTGAACTGAAAATGACTTATGTTACGTGTATTTATCAGTGTGTGCATTCACCACCACACTGGCACAGAGCAGTACATGGAAGTGCTGCCTTATTATATTTGCACTGTCCCCTGTATCCCTTTTTACAGCTGCACCTTAAGATATTTGGGCAAGCTTTTATAGCTCCCGGCTGAGTAGTCCAGAATAATTCCCACTCATTATCGTTGCCTTTTTCCAACCCCAAGGGCTTGGTGATGGAAGCACCGGGGCTGGAATCATTATTTGACCCCTGCTGTGACTTTATATACCACCCTTCTAGTGTGCTGTATAAGCGCTGTCTTTGTAGGTGGAATATTATCAAGTGCCCTACTATTTTCCGTAAAAAGTTGCTTTCGCGCCTCATCAACAATATAACGACCGCTTGTCCGGTCATACAACAAAACTACAAAACTACAAAACGTTTGAGTGGTTGAATCCAGTCTTCTATGCATATGCCAAAGTGTAAAAACAAAAAGTTGTTAATTCACCATATGCCTTCCAAGTGTCCTGCAAATGAGTTACATTGGTAAAGCAACACACATATCTGGACCCAATTCCCGTACCATACCATGTACGGAGAAGAGCAGCATTTTCCCTGTTCCAAATGCTACCAACAACTCAATATGAAGACGCTGGACTGATATACCTGGCACAAGGAGAATATCCGTGTCAACAGTACCTATCGATATATCCTTCTTTCGCGGCATCTGCCACATGACGCAATATACGGGTATAAACTTCCTCATGGGTACAGGGTACAAGAGCCGACACCTCTCATGCCTGTATGCGCACAACATCACTATAGTATGTGACAATGACTTTTTTGTCAGTTGGAAGCTTTGCTAGAGGTGTTGTCAGATAGGTAAATAGTCCCATTTCGTTTCATCAATCCGAAGAAACTCTTGCCAGTTTTCAGAAACTGTAATTGATCGTGCTACGCGTCTACGTACACGTCTGCCTCTCTTGTTTGTTTGTTTGTTTGTTGGTGCTTAACGGCCTATCAACAGCTAATGCCATTTAAGGCCGGGCCAACTGGATCGATCCAGTATTCAACCTGCTGATTTGGGGGAAAAAAACTCCAAAATCAGAACGGAACATTTAAATAAAAAAATAATATTTTCAGCCTTGAAATCAGAATAACCAATCAGAATACGCCATTTATCCGAGCGTTAAGGTTTCGAACGCACCAAGTATGTGACCTTGACCCTGGGCTTAGTGTGTCGGGACGAATGTGGATTTGTCACGGGGCAGCCATTTACCCGAGCGTTAAGGTTTCGGGACGTACGTACGTACGAACGCCGGAAACACGATATGCCCCCTCACCATTCGGTGGCGGGAGCATAATAAAACCAGGGGCTGTTGCGTTTTCTGTAGTATGAACAACAGTTGCTCTTTGTAAAGTGCGTTGAGACCGAAGGTCTAATCGCCATTCATATATGTGTGTATGTTTTACAGTGTGACAGAATCTGCAATGTTCGTCATTGCATCAATGAAACAGGTTTGAAGCATATAGCAAGCAATATAGAACGTTATCGTGCTACAGGAGTGTGCTATTTGATGAGGAGCTACACAGGTCGCAAAATCACACACACAGGAATATGATAATGAAACACTAGAATCCTTATTGATTGAATGGCAAATAGCTCTGATCAGACGAGTGGTGATATCAGGTCAATGTCAACACCATTGTAATATGTACTTATCAGCTGGGTCCCATTTCACTAAAGTTCGTACGGCGAAAATGTGCAAATTTAGGATCGTCTGAAAATTTCAATTAATGGATTGAGCATAGACTGCCAATAATTATTTAAAAGAAAATGTGAAATTGTCAAACAAAACTTACGCAAATTTTAGTCATACGACATTTAGTGAAACGCCCCCTGCCATTCACACTAAAATCGAAGAAAGTTGTTACAGGTATTTGCTCGTAACGGGATATGGGTTCAAGTGGTACCGAACGTTTCCGAACATGATTTAACGTGATGTAATTTATGACATCATTTGTACAGCATATGTTCTTTACAATCTTCACAACAAACGGAAGAATTTGACCAAGCTAAGCATATACGCCAATGGTTGATGGTCAATCATAAAGTGATAAATTGCTTTGACAGACATTATACCATCACATTACCTGATGCTCCTGGTGTCCGGCTAGTAGTGACTGTGGCATTTAGAGCTTTTGTGGTAGGACCTTTTGTGGTAGTAACTATGGTAGTTTTCGTTGGTTCGGTAACCGTTGTTGTCGTCGCAGTTGTGGTTGTCGCTGAAACAAACTAGTCACAATAAGCAGAAGCCGGGTTGAGTCCTTTAAAGGCACATGCACACTCAGTAGGTACACAATGCATTTTATAGGAATTCACTAAGATTATAAGCGTGTCACCATTCCACCAGGCCTAAAAAGTACACGTTCCCGCAATAAACATTATAATAATTTAGTAATATTTATTTTACTGATAGTGACTCGTTGTGGTATCAACCATTTTCACATGCAAATGAGACATTATATTTTTAATTAGTTCTACTAATTAAATACCTTATCTGAAAAATAAATAATTTTGACAGATTATAAAGTACGAGCATTGCACATCAAAACTTAATTACAGATAAATAATATTAATGTCCGTTAATCTTTTACGGAAACACGGTTATCGCCCCTTATATCAGGGTGGAAATTTGCGTCTGGAATGAAATGAATAATAATGTTAATCCATACATGGGTTAATGGTGAATGAATGTTTACATTGCCAAAAAATGTCTCAGAAGATGTCACAGATATATAGAACAGTTTGTGCTTACTGAGTGGGCATGTACCTTTGAACAATTAGTACTGCAACTAACAAGAGCTAGCTGACAGGTGGGTGGACGGTAAATAGGCACATGTGTTGTTATATACCAAGATATTCGTCTTGGTCTCTAGATCACAGATCCGTGTAATGCCATTCCGGCATCTGCAGAACGAAGTCGTTATTCGAAATGACGCCTAAGGAGGCAGCCACAAATATCATGGTCACATTCAGTATCGTTATTGAGAATAAATAACATAAATGTACTGATTTTGTTTGAATATTATTTAGAATAAATTACAACATAATTACTGTTAATTTTACTAGAATAATAGTAGCATACAGCTTTAAGATGGCTGCCAATATGGCCGCCATGAAATGAAGAAGTGCCTTTTCATGTGCATTTTTCATATATTTTTCATAATTATATAATGTCACAACCTGGCAATAAATATATTTAAGTTCAGTTTGAAATGAATATACTTTAAAATAATGTTCTGAATCACGTAATGCTACTTATTTCGAGATGATATTCAAAATGGCCGCCAAATAGCAGATGATTTTATATAATGAACTCTTGAAATTACAAGAATAATAGACAGTGAATATAACTGGAATACAGTTTTGTTGTTTTCACTTATAGTCTACTTTCAGTATATTACAAGTCACAGTGATGTATATACCATTCAATTAATGAATAAAACCATGGGCTGTTGCGTTTTCTGTAGTATGAACAACAGTTGGTCTGTTTAAAGTGCGTTGAGTCCGAAGGACTAATCGCAAACTTTAAACAGACCAACTGTTGTTCATAATACAGTAACTGCCCATGGCTTTATTTCTTATATTTACAATGGATTTTCGGAGAGTTTCAAAGATGTAAATAACCATATACGTTGTAAAAGTTACGAATCTTATTGTGTTACGTCGTTTTATCGCAATTCATGGAACAGCGACGTTGCCGGTCAATAGCGTGACGTTATTGACAACAACGATGAGCGTCACGTAATCTAATAACGCTAAACACACTTTAACGAATCAACAACGTCTCACGAAGTCACGTGGGGCTAATGTAATGTACTGGGATATGAGCGCAAAACGTTGAATGGGCGTTTCCGTTATGAATTTTAGGACTGTGTAAATACTATGGTATATTTTGTTCTGAATATATAGGAGGACCGAAATGCATAAGCCGGTTATTTGTTACATTAAGCACATAGCCATTCATATATGTGTGTATGTTTTACAGTTTGACTGTTTGACAGGATGTGCCCTCTTCGTGCTTATCAGATGGGGCCCGTTTCACTAAACTTCAAACGACTAAAATGTCCTTAAGTTCAAATTCAGGATTGTCTGGAAATTTGAACTGATGGATTTACATATATTGAGCATAGACTGCCAACAATTGTTTACAACAAAATGTACAATTGACAGACAACACTTACGAACATTTTAGTCATACGAAATTTAGTGAAACGCCCCCCTGGTCACTCGCACTAAAATCGGACAAAGTTGTTACAGTTATTTGCTCGTAGCGGGGTATGGATTCACGTGGTACCGAACGTTTCCGAACATGATCTGTAATCTATGACATCATTTGTACAGTATATTTTCTTTAAAATCTTCACAACGAACGTCACATTGTTCGGAAACCACGTGATTCCACACCCTGATAAACCAAGCTAAGCATTTACGCCAATTGATGGTTCATGGTCAACCCTAAAGTGATAAATTAATTGTACAGACATGATACCATGACATTACCTGCTGCTCCTGGTGTCTGGATAGTAGTGACTGTGGTATTTGGAGCTTTTGTGGTAGGACCTTTTGTGGTAGTAACTGTACTATCTTGGAGCTTGTTTGTAGTTTTTAGTGGCTGTTGTTATTTCGGCAGCTGTTGTATTTGTGGTTGGTTCGGTAACTATGGTAGTTGTCGTTGGTTCGGTAACCGTGGTAGTCGTCGCAGTTGTAGTTGTCGCTGAAACAAATGAGTCACAATAAGCAGAAGCCGGGTTGAGTCATGTACTGGTACATACCCACTCAGTAGGCACAGAATGTTATTGATAGGAATTAAATAAAAGTACAATTGTGTCACTATTTCACCAGTCCTAAACATTACACGTGCACGCTATATATATAATCATTTAGAAATCTTTATTTTACTGATAATGACTCGCGGTGGTATCAGGAATGTTCACATGCAAATGAGACATGATATGTTTAATTAGCTGTCGTAATTAAATGTCTCATCTGAAAAAGTAATATTTTAGACAAATTATAAAATATGAGAAATTTCACATGAAAAAATAATTACAGAGAATAAATATTAATGTCCGTTAACATTTTGCGTAAACACGGTTGCCGCCCCTTATATCAGTGTGGAAATTTGCGTCTGGTATAAAATGAATAATAATGCTAATCAATACGTGTGTTAATGGTGAATTAATGTTTATTTTGCCAGAAAATGTCTCATAGCGGAATCGACATGTCAGAGAATTGTACATTTTGTGATACAAGCATGAAATTTGGTAAACTGTTAGGAAACATTATTTTAACTATTTTTAGCTATAGGGACATCTTAGAGTTGCTACATGACAAAAATGGCAGCCATTTTCCAAAATGGCCGCCAGCAAGATTATGTGGATATGGGTAACTGGCATAATGCCACTGAAATATAAATAATATCATTATTTTTTTTATCTCTCGATGTATGTAGTATCATAGATTTGAAAATAATTCCCATAATTATCATTTAAATATCTGAAAATGGTGGCCATTTTAAAAATGGCCGCCAGAATGGTGTATTTTTTTTCATATTTTCAAAGTTTAATTTACTGTGATCTATTTGATAGTGATACAAAGCCTAAGGTATACCACATTAAGTGTAGATGGTATTTGGAAGGATGGATACAAACAAAACATAGCAGTGATTCATGTCTTTACTATCGTAATAAGGAAATCTGTAAGATTTCTTCACCGACAATATTTTGCATGTGATTTTATATTCGTCATATTGTTCTGTGTTTTCACAAGGTTAAAATGATGGGCATGTTTGCAAACTCTTAATGATGTTTAATACTGATGACTGATATGAAACATCCCGTACATGTCTACATATATATGATATACATACGTGATTTAATTTTATCCACGCAATCAACAAAATATGCCATCAGTTGCAGATTTACTATAACATGATGATTTGCACCTGGTACATGAAGAGTAATTAATAAACTCTGGCATGTACTTGTTATGTATGTATGTGCACATTTCAAATTACTGTCAAAGACACTGTGTCTCAGATATTCAATATGTGAACTGAAAAAATGTCTTATGTTGCGTGTATTTATCAGTGTGTGCATTCACAACCATACTGGCCCAGAGCAGTACATGGAAGTGCTGCCTTATTATATTTGCACTGTCCCCTGTATCCCTTTTTACAGCTGCACCTTAAGATATTTGGGCAAGCTTTTATTTGTTCAAGTTGTAAAAAGAAAAAGGTGTTACTTCACCATATGCCTTCCAAGTGTCCCGTAAATGAGTAACATTGGTAAAGCACCACACATATCTGGACCCAATTCCCGTACCATACCATGTACGGACAAGAGCAGACTTTTCCCTGTTCCAAATGCTACCAACAACTCAATATGAAGACGCTGGACTGATATACCTGGCAAAAGGAGAATATCCGTGTCAACAGTACCTATCGATATATCCTTCTTTCGCGGCATCTGCCACATGACGCAATATACGGGTATAAACTTCCTCATGGGTACAGGGTACAAGAGCCGACACCTCTCATGCCTGTTTGCGCACAACATCACAATAGTATGTGACAATGACTTGTTTGTCAGTTGGTGTTGTCAGATAGGTAAATAGTCCCATTTCGTTTCATCAATCCGAAGAAACTCTTGCCAGTTTTCAGAAACTGTAATTGATGACACGTCTACGTACACGTCTGCCTCTCTTGTTTGTGTGTTTGTTTGTTGGTGCTTAACGGCCTATCATCAGATAATGCCATTTAAGGCCGGGCCAACTGGATCGATCCAGTATTCAACCTGTTGATTTGGGGGAAAAAATAACAAAATTTTAACGGAATATTTAAATAAAAAAGAAATATTTTCAGCCTTGAAATCAGAATAACCAATCAGAATACGCCATTTATCCGAGCGTTAAGGTTTCGAACGCACCAAGTATGTGACATTGACCCTGGGCTTAGTGGGGGCGGGACGAATGTGGATTTGTCACGGGGCAGTCATTTACGGGAGCGTTAAGTTTTCGGGACGTACGTACGTACGAACGCCGGAAACACGATATGCCCCCTCACCATTCGGTGGCGGGGGCATAATAAAACCAGGGGCTGTTGCGTTTTCTGTAGTATGAACAACAGTTGCTCTTTTTAAAGTGCGTTGAGTCCGAAGGTCTAATCGCCATTCATATATATGTGTATGTTTTACAGTGTGACAGAATCTGCAATGTTCGTCATTGCATCAATGAAACAGGTTTGAAGCATATAGCAAGCATATAGCAAGCTATATAGAACGTTATCGTGCTACAGGAGTGTGCTATTTGATGAGGAGCTACACAGGTCACAAGATCACACAAACAGGAATATGATAATGAAACACTAGAATCCTTATTGATTGAATGGCAAACAGCGTTTAGCTCTGATGAGACGAGTGGTGATATCAGGTCAATGTCAACACCATCGTAATATGTACTTATCAGCTGGGTCCCGTTTCACTAAACTTCGTACGGCGAAAATGTCCGTAAGTGCACATTTAGGATCGTCTGGAAATTTCAATTGATGGATTGAGCATAGACTGCCAATAATTATTTACAAGAAAATGTGAAATTGTCAAACAAAACTTACGCAAATTTTAGTCATACGACATTTAGTGAAACGCCCCCTGCCATTCACACTAAAATCTAACAAAGTTGTTACAGGTATTTGCTCGTAACGGGGTATGGGTTTACGTGGTACCGAACGTTTCCGAACATGATTTGACGTGATGTAATCTATGACATCATTTGTACAGCATATGTTCTTTACAATCTTCACAACAAACGGAAGAATTTGACTTGACGTCACGGCGTTCGGAAACCACGTGATTCCACACCCTGATAAACCAAGCTAAGCATATACGCCAATGGTTGATGGTCAACGATAAAGTGATAACTTGCTTTTACAGACATTATACCATCACATTACCTGCTGCTCCTGGTGTCCGGCTAGTAGTGACTGTGACATTTGGAGCTTTTGTGGTAGGACCTTTTGTGGTAGTAACTGTAGTATCCGGAGGTTGTGTAGTGCTTGTTGTTATTTCGGCAGTTGTTGTATTTGTGGTTGGTTCGTTAACTATGGTAGTTTTCGTTGGTTCGGTAACCGTGGTTGTCGTTGCAGTTGTGGTTGTCGCTGAATCAAATGAATCACAATAAGCAGAAGCCGGGTTGAGTCCTCTAAAGGCACATGCCCACTCAGTAGGTACACAATGTACTTTATAGGAATTAAATAAGAGTATAAGTGTGTCACTATTACACCAGGCCTAACAATTACATTTGCCCGCTATAAACATTATAATCATATAGTAAAATTATTTTACTGATAGTGACTCGTTGTCGTATCAGCCATTTTCACATGCAAATGAGACATTATATTTTTAATTAGCTGTGCTAATTAAATGTCTTATCTGAAAAAGAAATAATGTTGACAGATTATAAAGTACGAGCTTTGCACATCAAAACTTAAATAATATTAATGTCCGTTAAACTTTTACGGAAACATGGTTATCGCCCCTTATATCAGTGTGGAAATTTGTGTCTGGAATACAATGAATAATAATGTTAATCAATTCGTGGGTTAATGGTGAATGAATGTTTATTTTGCCAGAAAATGTCTCAGAAGATGTCACAGATATATATAGAACAGTTTGTGCTTACTGAGTGGGCATTTACCTTTGAACAATTAGTACTGCAAATAGCAAGAGCTACAAAATGTAGCTGACAGGTCGGTGGACAGTAAATAGGCACATGTGTTGTTATATACCAAGATGTTCGTCTTGGCTCTAGATCACAGATCCGCGTAAAGCGATTGCGGCATCTGCGGAACGAAGTCGTTATTCGAAATGACGCCTAAGGAGGCCGCCACAAATATCATGGTCACATTCAGTATCGTTATTGAGAATATATAACATAAATGTACTGATTTTGTTTTAATATTATTTAGAATAAATTACAACATAATTACTGTTAATTTTACTAGAATAATAGTAGCATACAGCTTTAAGATGGCTGCCAATATGGCCGCCATGAAATAAAGAAGTGCCTTTTCATGTGCATTTTTCATATATTTTTCATAATTATATAATGTCACAACCTGGCAATAAATATATTTAAGTTCAGTTTGAAATGAATATACTTAAAATAATGTTCTGAATCACTGAATGCAACTTATTTGGAGATGATATTCAAAATGGCCGCCAAATAGCAGATGATTTTATATAAGGAACTCTTGAAATTACAAGAATAATAGACAGTGAATATAACTGGAATACACTTTTGTTGTTTTCACTTATAGTCTACTTTCAGTATATTACAAGTCACAGTGATGTATATACCATTCAAGTAAGGAATAAAACCATGGGCTGTTGCGTTTTCTGTAGTATGAACAACAGTTGGTCTGTTTAAAATGCGTTGAGTCCGAAGAACTAATCGCAAACTTTAAACAGACCAACTGTTGTTCATAATACAGTAACTGCCCATGGTTTTATTTCCTATATTTACAATGCATTTTCGGATAGTTTCAAATATGTAATTATCCGTATATGGTGTAATAGTTACGAATCTTATTGTTTTTCATCGTTTTATCGCAATTCATGGAACAGCCACGTTGCCGGTCAATAGCTTGACGATATTGACAACAACGATGAACTTCACATAATCTAATGACGTCAAACACACCTTAACGAATCAACAACGTCGCGTGAAGTCACGTGGGGCTAATGTAATGTACTGGGATATGAGCGCAATACATTGAATGGGCGTTTCCATTATGAATTCGATGATAGTGTAAATATTATGGTATATTTTGTTCTGAATATATAGGAAGACCGAAATGCATAAGCCGGTTATTTGTTACATTAAGCACATAGCCATGCATATATGTGTGTATGTTTTACAGTTTGACTGTTTGACAGGATGTGCACTGTTCGTCATTCCATCAATGAAACAAGTTTGAAGCATATAGCTAGCAATATATAATGTTATCGTGCTACAGGAGTGTGCTATTTGACGAGGAGCTACATAGGTCACAAAATCGCACAAACAGGAACATGATAATGAAACACTAGAATCGTTAGTGATTGAATGGCATACAGCGTCTAGCTCCGATCAGAGGATATCAGTTCAGAGTCGACTGGAAATTTGAATTGATGGATTTACATCTATTGAGCATAGACTGCCAACAATTGTTCGCAAGAAAACGTGCAATTGACAGACAACACTTACATCCATTTTAGTCATACGAAATTTAGTGAAACGCCCCCTGGTCACTCGCACTAAAATTGGACAAAGTTGTTACAGGTATTTGCTCGTAACGGGGTATGGGTTCACGTGGTACCGAACGTTTCCGAACATGATTTGACAGGATGTAATCTATGACATCATTTGTACAGTATATTGTCTTTAAAATCTTCACAACGAACGTCACAGCGTTCGGAAACCACGTGATTCCACACCCTCATAAAGCAAGCTAAACTTAGAACGACTAAAATGTCCGTAAGTTCAAATTCAGGATCGTCTGGAAATTTGAACTGATGGATTTACATATATTGAGCATAGACTGCCAACAATTGTTTACAACAAAATGTACAATTGACAGACAACACCTACGCACATTTTAGTCATACGAAATTTAGTGAAACGCCCCCCTGGTCACACGCAATAAAATCGGACAAAGTTGTTACATTTATTGGCTCGTAACGGGGTATGGAATCACGTGGTACCGAACGTTTCCGAACATGATCTGTAATCTATGACAACATTTGTAGAGTACATTTTCTTTAAAATCTTCACAACGAACGTGTTCGGAAACCACGTGATTCCATACCCTGATAAACCAAGCTAAGCATTTACGCCAATTGATGGTTCATGGTCAACCCTAAAGTGATAAATTAATTTTAAAGACATGATACCATGACATTACCTGCTGCTCCTGGTGTCTGGATAGTAGTGACTGTGGTATTTGGAGCTTTTGTGGTACGACCTATTGTGGTAGTAACTGTACTATCTGGAGCTTGTGTAATTTTAGTGGCTGTTGTTATTTCGGCAGCTGTTGTATTTGTGGTTGGTTCGGTAACTATGGTAGTTGTCGTTGGTTCGGTAACCGTGGTAGTCGTCGCAGTTGTGGTTGTCACTGAAACAAATGAGTCAAAATAAGCAGAAGCCGGCTTGAGCCCTGTACTGGTACATACCCAATCAGTAGGCACAGAATGTTATTGATAGGAATTAAATAAAAGTACAATTGTGTCACTATTTCACCAGTCCTAAACATTACACGTGCACGCTATACATATATAATCATTTAGTAATATTTAGTTTACTGATAGTGACTCGCGGTGGTATCAGGAATGTTCACATGCAAATGAGACATGATATGTTTAGTTGTCCTTATTAAATGTCTCATCTGAGAAAGTAATATTTTCGACAAATTATAAAGTATGAGCATTGCACATGAACAAATAATTAAAGAGAATAAATATTAATGTCCGTTAACATTTAACGTTAACTCGATTATCGCCCCTTATATCAGTGTGGAAATTTGCGTCTGGTATAAAATGAATAATAATGCTAATCAATACGTGGGTCAATGGTGAATGAATGTTTATTTTGCCAGAAAATGTCTCATAGCGGAATCGATATGTCAGAGAATTGTACATTTTGTGATACAAGCATGAAATTTGGTGCACTGTTAGGAAACATTATTTTAACTATTTTTAGCTATAGGGACATCTCAGAGTTGTTACATGACAAAAATGGCAGCCATTTTCCAAAATGGACGCCAGCAATATTATGTGGATATGGGTAACTGGCATATTGTCACTGAAATATAAATAATATCATTCTTTTTTTTATCTCTCGATACATGTAGTATCATATATTTGAATATCATTCCCATAAATATCATTTAAATATCGTGGCCATTTTAAAAATGGCCGCCACAATGGTGTATTTTTTTAAATATTTTCAAAGTTTAATTTACTGTGATCTATTTGATAGTGATACACAGCCTACGGTATACCACATTAAGTGTAGATGGTATTTGGAAGGATGGATACAAACAAAACATAGCAGTGATTCATGTCTTTACTACATGTATCGTAATAAGGAAATCTGTAAGATTTCTTCACCGACCATAATTTGAATGTGATTTTATATTCGTCATATTGTTCTGTGTTTTCACAAGGTTAAACTGATGGGCATGTTTGCCGTAATCCAGTCTTCTATGCATATGCCAAAGTGTAAAAACAAAAAGGTGTTACTTCACCATATGTCTTCCAAGTGTCCCGTAAAAGAGTAACATTGGTAAAGCACCACACATATCAGGACCCAATTCCCGTACCATACCATGTACGGACAAGAGCAGAATTTTCCCTGTTCCAAATTCTACCAACAACTCAATATGAAGATGCTGGACTGATATAACTGGCAAAAGGAGAATATCCGTGTCAACAGTACCTATCGATATATCCTTCTTTCGCGGCATCTGTCACATGACTCAATATACGGGTATTAACTTCCTCATGGGCACAGGGTACAAAAGACGACACCTCTCATGCCTGTATGCGCACAACCTCACTATAGTATGTGACAATGACTTGTTTGTCAGTTGGAAGCTTTGCTAGAGGTGTTGTCAGATAGGCAAATAGTCCCAAATCGTTTCATTAATCCGAAGAAACTTTTGCCAGTTTTCAGAAACTGTAATTGATGACACGTCTACGTACACGTCTGCCTCTCTTGTTTGTTTGTTTGTTTGTTGGTGCTTAACGGCCTATCAACAACTAATGCCATTTAAGGCCGGGCCAACTGGATCGATCCAGTATTCAACCTGCTGATTTGAAGGGAAAAATTCCAAAATCAGAACTGAATATTTAAATAGAAAAGAAATATATTCAGCCTTGAAATCAGAATAACCTAACGGTTGTTCATAATACAATAACTGCCCATGGCTTTATTTCTTATATTTACAATGCATTTTCGGATAGTTTCAAAGATGTAAATAACCGTATACTGTGTAAAAGTTACGAATCTTATTGTTTTACGTCGTTTTATCGCAATTCATGGAACAGCGACGTTGCCGGTCAATAGCGTGACGTTATTGACAACAACGATGAACGTCACGTAATCTAATGACGCCAAACACACTTTAACGAATCAACAACGTCGCACGAAGTCACGTGGGGCTAATGTAATGTACTGGGATATGAGCGCAATACGTTGAATGGGCGTTTCCATTATGAATTCGAGGACAGTGTAAATACTATGGTATATTTTGTTCTGAATATATAGGCGGACCGAAATGCATAAGCCGGCTATTTGTTACATTAAGCACATAGCCATGCATATATGTGTGTATGTTTTACAGTTTGACTGTTTGACAGGATGTGCACTGTTCGTCATTCCATCAATGAAACAAGTTTGAAGCATATAGCTAGCAATATATAATGTTATCGTGCTACAGTAGTGTGCTATTTGACGAACAGCTACACAGGTCACAACATCACACAAACAGGAACATGATAATGAATCGTTACTATAAACGTTATGTGATTGAATGGCATACAGCGTAGAGCTCCGATCAGAGGATATCAGGTCAGTGTCAACACCATTATAAGATGTGCTTATCAGATGGGGCCCATTTCACTAAACTTCGAACGACTAAAATGTCCGTAAGTTCAAATTCAGGATCGTCTGGAAATTTGAATTGATGGATTTACATATATTGAGCATAGACTGCCAACAATTGTTTACAAGAAAATGTGCAATTGACAGACAACAGTTACGAACATTTTAGTCATACGAAATTTAGTGAAACGCCCCATTGGTCATTCGCACTAAAATCGGACAAAGTTGTTACAATTATTTGCTCGTAACGGGGTATGGATTCACGTGGTACCGAACTTTTCCGAACATGATTTGACGGGATGTAATCTATGACTTCATTTGTACAGCATATGTTCTTTAAAATCTTCACAACAAACGGAATAATTTGACTTGACGTCACAGCGTTCGGAAACCACGTGATTCCACACCCTAATAAACCAAGCTAAGCATATACGCCAATGGTTGATGGTCAATCATAAAGTGATAAATTGCTTTTACAGACATGATACCATGACATTACCTGCTGCTCCTGGTGTCCGGCTAGTAGTGACTGTGACATTTGGAGCTTTTGTGGTAGGACCTTTTGTGGTAGTAACTGTAGTATCCGGAGGCTGTGTAGTTTTAGTGGTTGTTTTTATTTCGGCAGTTGTTGTATTTGTGTTCGGTTCGGTAACTATGGTAGTTGTAGTTGGTTCGGTAACCGTGGTAGTCGTCGCAGTTGTGGTTGTCGCTGAAACAAATGAGTCACAATAAGCAGAAGCCGGGTTGCGTCCTTTAAAGGCACATGCCCACTAAGTAGGTACACAATGTACTTTATAGGAATTAAATAAGAGTATAAGTGTGTCACTATTACACCAGGCCTACAAATTGCACTTGCCCGCTATAAACATTAGAATCATTTAGTAATATTTATTTTACTGATAGTGACTCGTTGTGGTATCAGCAATTTTCACATGCAAATGAGACATTATATATTTAATTAGTTGTACAAATTAAATGTCTTACATGAAAAAGAAATAACTTCAACAGATTATAAATTACGAGCATTGCACATCAAAACATAATTACAGAAAAATAATATTAATGTCCGTTAAACTTTTACGGAAACACGGTTATCGCACCTTACATCAGTGTGGAAATTTGAGTCTGGAATAAAATGAATAATAATGATTTTATATAAGGAACTCTTGAAATTGCAAGAATAATAGACAGTGAATATAACTGGAATACAGTTTTGTTGTTTTCACTTATAGTCTACTTTCAGTATATTACAAGTCACAGTGATGTATATACCATTCAATTAAGGAATAACACCATGGGATGTTGCGTTTGCTGTAGTATGAACAACAGTTGGTCTGTTTAAAGTGCGTTGAGTCCGAAGAACTAATCGCAAACCTTAAACAGACCAACGGTTGTTCATAATACAGTAACTGCCCATGGCTTTATTTCTTATATTTACAATGCATTTTCGGATAGTTTCAAAGATGTAAATAACCGTATACGGTGTAAAAGTTACGAATCTTATTGTTTTACGTCGTTTTATCGCAATTCATGGAACAGCGACGTTGCCGGTCAATAGCGTGACGTTATTGACAACAACGATGAACGTCACGTAATCTAATGACGCCAAACACACTTTAGCGAATCAACAACGTCGCACGAAGTCACGTGGGGCTAAAGTAATGTACTGGGATATGAGCGCAATACGTTGAATGGGCGTTTCCATTATGAATTCGAGGACAGTGTAAATACTATGTTATATTTTGTTCTGAATATATAGGCTGACCGAAATGCATAAGCCGGCTATTTGTTACATTAATCACATAGCCATGCATATATGTGTGTATGTTTTACAGTTTGACTGTTTGACAGGATGTGCACTGTTCGTCATTCCATCAATGAAACAAGTTTGAAGCATATAGCTAGCAATATATAATGTTATCGTGCTACAGTAGTGTGCTATTTTACGAACAGCTACACAGGTCACAACATCACACAAACAGGAACATGATAATGAATCGTTACTATGAACGTTAGTGATTGAATGGCATACAGCGTAGAGCTCCGATCAGAGGATATCAGGTCAGTGTCAACACCATTATAAGATGTGCTTATCAGATGGGGCCCGTTTCACTAAACTTCGAACGACTAAAATGTCCGTAAGTTCAAATTCAGGATCGTCTGGAAATTTGAATTGATGGATTTACATATATTGAGCATAGACTGCCAACAATTGTTTACAAGAAAATGTGCAATTGACAGACAACACTTACGAACATTTTAGTCATACGAAATTTAGTGAAACGCCCCCCTGGTCATTCGCACTAAAATCGGACAAAGTTGTTACAATTATTTGCTCGTAGCGGGGTATGGATTCACGTGGTACCGAACGTTTCCGAACATGATTTGACGGGATGTAATCTATGACATCATTTGTACAGCATATGTTCTTTAAAATCTTCACAACAAACGGAATAATTTGACTTGACGTCACAGCGTTCGGAAACCACGTGATTCCACACCATAATAAACCAAGCTAAGCATATACGCCAATGGTTGATGGTCAATCATAAAGTGATAAATTGATTTTACAGACATGATACCATGACATTACCTGCTGCTCCTGGTGTCCGGCTAGTAGTGACTGTGGCATTTGGAGTTTTTGTGGTAGGACCTTTTGTGGTAGTAACTGTAGTATCCGGAGGTTGTGTAGTTGTAGTGGTTGTTGTTATTTCGGCAGTTGTTGTATTTGTGGTTGGTTCGGTAACTATGGTAGTTGTCGTTGGTTCGGTAACCGTGGTAGTCGTCGCAGTTGTGGTTGTCGCTGAAACAAATGAGTCACAATAAGCAGAAGCCGGGTTGCGTCCTTTAAAGGCACATGCCCACTAAGTAGGTACACAATGTACTTTATAGGAATTCAATAAGAGTATAAGTGTGTCACTATTACACCAGGCCTACAAATTGCACTTGCCCGCTATAAACAATATAATCATTTAGTAATATTTATTTTATTGATAGTGACTCGTTGTGGTATCAGCAATTTTCACATGCAAATGAGACATTATATATTTAATTAGTTGAATAAATTAAATGTCTTACATGAAAAAGAAATAACTTCAACAGATTTTAAATTACGAGCATTGCACATCAAAACATAATTACAGAAAAATAATATTAATGTCCGTTAAACTTTTACGGAAACACGGTTATCGCACCTTACATCAGTGTGGAAATTTGCGTCTGGAATAAAATGAATAATAATGATTTTATATAAGGAACTCTTGAAATTGCAAGAATAATAGACAGTGAATATAACTGGAATACAGTTTTGTTGTTTTCATTTATAGTCTACTTTCAGTATATTACAAGTCACAGTGATGTATATACCATTCAATTAAGGAATAACACCATGGGATGTTGCGTTTGCTGTAGTATGAACAACAGTTGGTCTGTTTAAGGTGCGTTGAGTCCGAAGGACTAATCGCAAACCTTAAACAGACCAACGGTTGTTCATAATACAGTAACTGCCCATGGCTTTATTTCTTATATTTACAATGCATTTTCGGATAGTTTCAAAGATGTAAATAGCCGTATACGGTGTAAAAGTTACGAATCTTATTGTTTTACGTCGTTTTATCGCAATTCATGGAACAGCGACGTTGCCGGTCAATAGCGTGACGTTATTGACAACAACGATGAACGTCACGTAATCTAATGACGCCAAACACACTTTAACGAATCAACAACGTCGCACGAAGTCACGTGGGGCTAATGTAATGTACTGGGATATGAGCGCAATACGTTGAATGGGCGTTTCCCTTATGAATTCCAGGACAGTGTAAATATTATGGTATATTTTGTTCTGAATATATAGGTGGACCGAAATGCATAAGCCGGCTATTTGTTACATTAAGCACATAGCCATGCATATATGTGTGTATGTTTTACAGTTTGACTGTTTGACAGGATGTACACTGTTCGTCATTCCATCAATGAAACAAGTTTGAAGCATATAGCTAGCAATATATAATGTTATCGTGCTACAGTAGTGTGCTATTTGACGAACAGCTACACAGGTCACAACATCACACAAACAGGAACATGATAATGAATCGTTACTATAAACGTTAGTGATTGAATGGCATACAGCGTAGAGCTCCGATCAGAGGATATCAGGTCAGTGTCAACACCATTATAAGATGTGCTTATCAGATGGGGCCCGTTTCACTAAACTTCGAACAACTAAAATGTCCGTAAGTTCAAATTCAGGATCGTCTGGAAATTTGAATTGATGGATTTACATATATTGAGCATAGACTGCCAACAATTGTTTACAAGAAAATGTGCAATTGACAGACAACACTTACGAACATTTTAGTCATACGAAATTTAGTGAAACGCCCCCCTGGTCATTCGCACTAAAATCGGACAAAGTTGTTACAATTATTTGCTCGTAACGGGGTATGGATTCACGTGGTACCGAACGTTTCCGAACATGATTTGACGGGATGTAATCTATGACATCATTTGTACAGCATATGTTCTTTAAAATCTTCACAACAAACGGAATAATTTGACTTGACGTCACAGCGTTCGGAAACCACGTGATTCCACACCCTGATAAACCAAGCTAAGCATATATGCCAATGGTTGATGGTCAATCATAAAGTGATAAATTGCTTTTACAGACATGATACCGTGACATTACCTGCTGCTCCTGGTGTCCGGCTAGTAGTGACTGTGGCATTTGGAGCTTTTGTGGTAGGACCTTTTGTGGTAGTAACTGTAGTATCCGGAGGCTGTGTAGTTTTAGTGGTTGTTTTTATTTCGGCAGTTGTTGTATTTGTGTTTGGTTCGGTAACTATGGTAGTTGTCGTTGGTTCGGTAACCGTGGTAGTCGTCGCAGTTGTGGTTGTCGCTGAAACAAATGAGTCACAATAAGCAGAAGCCGGGTTGCGTCCTTTAAAGGCACATGCCCACTAAGTAGGTACACAATGTACTTTATAGGAATTAAATAAGAGTATAAGTGTGTCACTATTACACCAGGCCTACAAATTGCACTTGCCCGCTATAAACATTAGAATCATTTAGTAATATTTATTTTACTGATAGTGACTCGTTGTGGTATCAGCAATTTTCACATGCAAATGAGACATTATATATTTAATTAGTTGTACAAATTAAATGTCTTACATGAAAAAGAAATAACTTCAACAGATTATAAATTACGATCATTGCACATCAAAACATAATTACAGAAAAATAATGTTAATGTCCGTTAAACTTTTACGGAAACACGGTTATCGCACCTTACATCAGTGTGGAAATTTGCGTCTGGAATAAAATGAATAATAATGATTTTATATAAGGAACTCTTGAAATTGCAAGAATAATAGACAGTGAATATAACTGGAATACAGTTTTGTTGTTTTCACTTATAGTCTACTTTCAGTATATTACAAGTCACAGTGATATATATACCATTCAATTAAGGAATAACACCATGGGATGTTGCGTTTGCTGTAGTATGAACAACAGTTGTCTGTTTAAAGTGCGTTGAGTCCGAAGAACTAATCGCAAACCTTAAACAGACCAACGGTTGTTCATAATACAGTAACTGCCCATGGCTTTATTTCTTATATTTACAATGCATTTTCGGATAGTTTCAAAGATGTAAATAACCGTATACGGTGTAAAAGTTACGAATCTTATTGTTTTACGTCGTTTTATCGCAATTCATGGAACAGCGACGTTGCCGGTCAATAGCGTGACGTTATTGACAACAACGATGAACGTCACGTAATCTAATGACGCCAAACACACTTTAACGAATCAACAACGTCGCACGAAGTCACGTGGGGCTAATGTAATGTACTGGGATATGAGCGCAATACGTTGAATGGGCGTTTCCATTATGAATTCGAGGACAGTGTAAATACTATGTTATATTTTGTTCTGAATATATAGGCTGACCGAAATGCACAAGCCGGCTATTTGTTACATTAATCACATAGCCATGCATATATGTGTGTATGTTTTACAGTTTGACTGTTTGACAGGATGTGCACTGTTCGTCATTCCATCAATGAAACAAGTTTGAAGCATATAGCTAGCAATATATAATGTTATCGTGCTACAGTAGTGTGCTATTTGACGAACAGCTACACAGGTCACAACATCACACAAACAGGAACATGATAATGAATCGTTACTATAAACGTTAGTGATTGAATGGCATACAGCGTAGAGCTCCGATCAGAGGATATCAGGTCAGTGTCAACACCATTATAAGATTTGCTTATCAGATGGGGCCCATTTCACTAAACTTCGAACGACTAAAATGTCCGTAAGTTCAAATTCAGGATCGTCTGGAAATTTGAATTGATGGATTTACATATATTGAGCATAGACTGCCAACAATTGTTTACAAGAAAATGTGCAATTGACAGACAACACTTACGAACATTTTAGTCATACGAAATTTAGTGAAACGCCCCCCTGGTCATTCGCACTAAAATCGGACAAAGTTGTTACAATTATTTGCTCGTAACGGGGTATGGATTCACGTGGTACCGAACGTTTCCGAACATGATTTGACGGGATGTAATCTATGACATCATTTGTACAGCATATGTTCTTTAAAATCTTCACAACAAACGGAATAATTTGACTTGACGTCACAGCGTTCGGAAACCACGTGATTCCACACCCTAATAAACCAAGCTAAGCATATACGCCAATGGTTGATGGTCAATCATAAAGTGATAAATTGCTTTTACAGACATGATACCATGACATTACCTGCTGCTCCTGGTGTCCGGCTAGTAGTGACTGTGGCATTTGGAGCTTTTGTGGTAGGACCTTTTGTGGTAGTAACTGTAGTATCCGGAGGCTGTGTAGTTTTAGTGGTTGTTGTTGTTTCGGCAGTTGTTGTATTTGTGGTTGGTTCGGTTACTATGGTAGTTGTCGTTGGTTCGGTAACCGTGGTAGTCGTCGCAGTTGTGGTTGTCGCTGAAACAAATGAGTCACAATAAGCAGAAGCAGGGTTGCGTCCTTTAAAGGCACATGCCCACTAAGTAGGTACACAATGTACTTTATAGGAATTAAATAAGAGTATAAGTGTGTCACTATTACACCAGGCCTACAAATTGCACTTGCCCGCTATAAACATTAGAATCATTTAGTAATATTTATTTTACTGATAGTGACTTGTTGTGGTATCAGCAATTTTCACATGCAAATGAGACATTATATATTTAATTAGTTGTACAAATTAAATGTCTTACATGAAAAAGAAATAACTTCAACAGATTATAAATTACGAGCATTGCACATCAAAACATAATTACAGAAAAATAATGTTAATGTCCGTTAAACTTTTACGGAAACACGGTTATCGCACCTTACATCAGTGTGGAAATTTGCGTCTGGAATAAAATGAATAATAATGATTTTATATAAGGAACTCTTGAAATTGCAAGAATAATAGACAGTGAATATAACTGGAATACAGTTTTGTTGTTTTCACTTATAGTCTACTTTCAGTATGTTACACGTCACAGTGATGTATATACCATTCAATTAAGGAATAACACCATGGGATGTTGCGTTTGCTGTAGTATGAACAACAGTTGGTCTGTTTAAAGTGCGTTGAGTCCGAAGAACTAATCGCAAACCTTAAACAGACCAACGGTTGTTCATAATACAGTAACTGCCCATGGCTTTATTTCTTATATTTACAATGCATTTTCGGATAGTTTCAAAGATGTAAATAACCGTATACGGTGTAAAAGTTACGAATCTTATTGTTTTACGTCGTTTTATCGCAATTCATGGAACAGCGACGTTGCCGGTCATTAGCGTGACGTTATTGACAACAACGATGAACGTCACGTAATCTAATGACGCCAAACACACTTTAACGAATCAACAACGTCGCACGAAGTCACGTGGGGCTAATGTAATGTACTGGGATATGAGCGCAATACGTTGAATGGGCGTTTCCATTATGAATTCGAGGACAGTGTAAATACTATGTTATATTTTGTTCTGAATATATAGGCGGACCGAAATGCATAAGCCGGCTATTTGTTACATTAATCACATAGCCATGCATATATGTGTGTATGTTTTACAGTTTGACTGTTTGACAGGATGTGCACTGTTCGTCATTCCATCAATGAAACAAGTTTGAAGCATATAGCTAGCAATATATAATGTTATCGTGCTACAGTAGTGTGTTATTTGACGAACAGCTACACAGGTCACAACATCACACACACAGGAACATGATAATGAAACACTAGAATCGTTAGTGATTGAATGGCATACAGCGTAGAGCTCCGATCAGAGGATATCAGGTCAGTGTCAACACCATCATAAGATGTGCTTATCAGATGGGGCCCGTTTCACTATACTTCGAACCACTGAAATGTCCGTAAGTTCAAATTCAGGATCGTCTGGGAATTTGAACTGATGGATTTACATATATTGAGCATAGACTGCTAACAATTGTTTACAAGAAAATGTACAATTGACAGACAACACTTACGAACATTTTAGTCATACGAAATTTAGTGAAACGCACCCTGGTCACTCGCACTAAAATCTGACAAAGTTGTTAAAGTTATTTACTCGTAACGGGGTATGGATTCACGTAGTACCGAACGTTTCCGAACATGATTTGACATGATATAATCTATGACATCATTTGTACAGCATATGTTCTTTAACATATTCACAACGAACGTCACAGCGTTCGGAAACCACGTGATTCCACACCCTGATAAACCAAGCTAAGCATATACGCCAATGGTAGATGGTCAACCATAAAGTGATAAATTGATTTTACAGACATGATCCCATGACATTACCTGCTGCTCCTGGTGTCTGGCTAGTAGTGACTGTGGTATTTGGAACGTTTGAGGTAGGACCTTTTGTGGTAGTAACTGTACTATCTGGAGCTTGTGTAGTTGTGGCTGTTGTTATTTCGGCAGCTGTTGTATTTGTGGTTGGTTCGGTAACTATGGTAGTTGTCGTTGGTTCTGTAACCGTGGTAGTCGTCGCAGTTGTAGTTGTCGCTGAAACAAATGAGTGGCAATAAGCAGTAGCCGGGTTGAATCCTGTTATGGTACATACCCACTCAGTAGGCACATAAAGTTCTGTATAGGAATTAATTGTATAATTGTGTCACTATTCCACCAGTCCTAAACATTACAAGTGCACGCTATAATATATAATCATTTAGTAATATTTATTTTACTGATAGTGACTCGCGGTGGTATCAGGAATTTTCACATGCAAATGAGACATGATATGTTTAATTAGTTGTCCCAATTAAATGTCTCACCTGAGAAAGTAATATTTTCGACAAATTATAAAGTATGAGCATTGCACATGAACAAATAATTACAGAGAATAAATATTAATATCAGTTAACATTTTATGTAAGCACGGTTATCGCCCCTTATATCAGTGTGGAAATTTGCGTCTGGTATAAAATGAATAGTAATGCTAATCAATACGTGGGTTAATGGTGAATGAATGTTTATTTTGCCAGAAAATGTCTCATAGCGGAATCGATATGTCAGAGAATTTTACATGTTGTGATACAAGCATGAAATTTGGTGCACTGTTAGGAAACATTATTTTAACTATTTTTAGCCATAGGGACATCTCAGAGTTTTCACATGACAAAAATGGCAGCCATTTTCCAAAATGGCCGCCAGCAATGTTATGTGGATATGGGTAACTGGCATAATGTCACTGAAATAGAAATAATATCATTATTTTTTTATCTCACGATGTATGTAGTATCATTGATTTGAATATCATTCCCATAAATATCTTTTAAATATCTGAAATGGGTGGCCATTTTAAAAATGGCCTCAACAATGGTGTATTCTTTTTAAATATTTTCGAAGTTTAATTTACTGTGACCTATTTGATAGTGATACACAGCCTACGGTACACCACATTATGTGTATATGGTATTTGGAAGGATGGATACAAAAACAACATAGCAGTGATTCATGTCTTTACTATCGTAGTAAGGAAAACTGTAAGATTTCTTCACCGACCATAATTTGCATGTGATTTTATATTTGTCATATTGTTCTGTGTTTTGACAAAGTTAAACTGATGGGCATGTTTGAAAACTCTTAAAGATGTTTTATACTGATGACTGATATGAAACATCCCGTACAGGTCTACATATATATGATATACATACGTGATATTATTTGATCCACGCAATCAACAAAATATGCCATCAGTTGCAGATTTACTATAAAATTATGATTTGTACCTGGTACATGAATAGTAATTAATAAACTCTGGCATGTACTTGTTATGTATGTATGTGCACATTTCAAATTACTTTTAAAGACACTGTGTCTCAGATATTCAAAATGTGCACTGCAAATGACTTACGTTGCGTGTATTTATCAGTGTGTGCATTCACCACCACACTGACACAGAGCAGTACATGGAAGTGCTGCCTTATTATATTTGCACTGTCCCCTGTATCCCTTTTTACAGCTGCACCTTAAGAGATTTCGGCAAGCTTTTATAGCTCCCGGCTGAATAGTCCAGAATAATTCCCATTCATTATCTTTGCCTTTTTCCAACCCAAATCGCTTGGTGATGGAAGCACCGGGGCTGGAATCATCATTTGACCCCAGCTGTGACTTGATATACCACCCTTCTAGTGTGCTGTATAAGCGCTGTCTTTGTATGTGGGATATTATCAAGTGCCCTACTCTTTTCCGTAAAAAGTTGATTTCGCGCCTCATCAACAATATAACGACCGCTTGTCCGGTCATACAAGAAAACTACAACACTACAAAACGTTTGAGTGGTTGAATCCAGTCTTCTATGCAGATGCCAATGTGTAAAAACAAAAAGGCGTTACTTCACCATATGCCTTCCAAGTGTCCCGTAAATGAGTAACATTGGTAAAGCAACACACATATCTGGACCCAATTCCCGTACCATACCATGTACGGACAAGAGCAGAATTGTCCCTGTTCCAAATGCTACCAACAACTAAATATGAAGACGCTGGACTGATATAACTGTAAAAATGAGAATATCCGTGTCAACAGTACCTATCGATATATCCTTCTTTCGCGGCATCTGCCACATGACGCAATGTACGGGTATTAACTTCCTCATGGGTACAGGGTACAAGAGCAGACACATATCATGCCTGTATGCGCACAACATCAATATGGTATGTGCCAATGACTTGTTTGTCAGTTGCAAGCGTTGCTAGAGGTGTTGTCAGATAGGCAAATAGTCCCATCTCGTTTCATCAATCCGAAGAAACTCTTGCCAGTTTTCAGAAACTGTAATTGATGGTGCTACACGTCTACGTACACGTATGCCTCTTTTATTTGTTTGTTTGTTTGTTTTTTTGTTTGTTTGTTTGTTTGTTTGTTTGTTTGTTTGTTTGTTTCTTTGTTTCTTTGTTTCTTTGTTTCTTTGTTTCTTTGTTTGTGCTTAACGGCCTATCAACAGCTAATGCCTTTTAAGGTCGGGCCAACGGGTTCGATCCAGTATTCAACCTGCTGATTCCAAAATCATAACAGAATATGTACATAAAAAAGAAATATTTTCATGGTCAAACAACTCGTCAATATTTCTAAAGTCTAGAGTAGAGAGATCAGTTATTCTTCAGAGACTTTGATTTCTCATGGATTGGCGATCGACTGAAGAGGGAAAGATTGTTTCTCTTGATAGTGTCGGCAATAGAGGTTTCTTGGCTTATACGGCGATCTTGTAGATATGCCTCACATTGCTGCGGGGCAAGATTCTCAATATGTCGCACAGAAGATATGACTCCTGAATCCATAATATCGCTGGCGGCTACTTCCAGTAGGTCTTTGCTACTATCAGTGAAAGTATTTCCCACCTCCTCTACAAGTTTCGTCAGTGATTCCACGTCCCGAACGACTCTCTTGCAGTTCGACAGCACATTTATTTTTACATGTTCACTAATTTCCTTTATCAATACATGCCGCAATGACTTTTCAGAAGATGACAAGTCACAAAAGAAGTACGTTACATCTTCAGCCAGCACTTGGTCAATGATATTTGATTGTGTACTTACTTGACAGGTGTGCATTGTCCTTAACCGTTGCTTTCCTTTGTTCTCGCCCTATAGAGTTTGGATTTGTTCATACTCGGTCTACATGAGTTATGGAATTTAGCTTTCTTACGATTGAATATTATTTCAGTGCTGTTATCGTCTCTCAAATATGATACATTAATCGTTTTCGGCAAACAATAAATATCTATAAAACCGGCAATATTGTCAGCTATCGAGGTGTAACCTACTCCATTTGTTGCACGTTTAGAGTCCGCTGGAAGGTGTAATATTTCAGAAGTATCCTCCTAACACAGAGCACATTTTTCCCGATCAGTAGACAAGTGTGTAGTTAGTGTCCCTGGTTGACGAGTGTTCAAACTTGTATGAAGTTTGTCCATTTTTATCAGCGCACGACGGGAATATCATCTAAAGACATAATGTATAAAGCTAAGTGTAGTGCTTGTTTATCATTCGTATTTTACACATCACTATACTATTTATTTATGGGTATTCAATGTTGAAAAATATGTTATAATCAGCTACATATAAACGAGATCATGCTGTCTGAAGTAAAGCCAAAATAGTACAAAGTTATGTCCCGAATCTGCTTCCGTAGAAAAAATTGGACGAGACCGAATGCATTTTTTCCCGAAAAATCCATATTAGAATGCCAATATAATGACCTATTGCTACAAAATAGTATAGTGTATTAGTTCTGTTATCATCATCAGCCACATTCCGGCGTCGGTAATGTCCAATTAAGTTATATATCTATTATACGTACCTTGATATGCAAATGACCCATTTCTAGGCGGACACGTGCAAGAAATATATGTCGGTATGGTGGGCAGAACGTGTCATTACATTTAAATATGTTATCGTTTTGGCGTACACGCATGTATCGCTTCAATCGGAAGAGTGTGAATGGGAATGTTTAAGACAAAAATAATGCAGCTATGGAACAATGCGTTTTCTTTGTTAACTAGATTGGTCAGTAAGCGAGGCTTACGGAATAACCCCCACCCCCTCCCCCGCGTGGGCCCAGGTACCCTTAAATATGTAAAAACAACAATAATTCCGCGGAATCAAATGTCTCGCCTAGTCCCGCCGCCTTGACCTCGAGCCTAGTCTCCAAAGCAATTTTCACTGGCCCGAACATATTATACAATTATTGACTAGTGAGCCATATAATATCAGATTATATTCTATGGCTCACTAGTGAATAATTATTTTATTATATGATAATAGTCCGTATATAGCACTTAAGACCTTATGCTTCTAGACAAAAAATGGAAAATAATTTGAAAAATAAAATGAAAAAAAAAAGTTTAAAAATTAAACAAAATAATGTTCGCTACTGGAGCCCAGACTTTTTTTAATAGTCCTATATTTATCTACATATCATATCTGCACAGGTCCACATATTGCCACAATCTTGTCAACACAGTTTACGGAAACATAATATAATAATTTACCTGCATAAATTACCTGTAATAAGTTAGTGGTCAGTTATTGGTCAGTCTGGACATTTGCACATGCTAGCACATGCACAGGTGAATTGTTCTCCCAGTCACTATTGTTCAACCTGAGAAGGCTATTGTTCTCTCTACAGGTAAGGTGTACAGAGCACAGGATAAAACTGGTCGTCATGCATTAATGTTCAGTTTGTAGCATAGAAAGAAATAGAGTTTGACCTTGACCCTGGAGCCCGGAATTTATTTTAATAGTCCTATATTTATCTACATATCATAGTAAAGGTATGTATAAAGTTTGATGACTGTAGCTAATACGGTGTTGAAGCAATGACCGTAACACGAAAACTTAACATTGAACAATGACCGTAACACGAAAACTTAACATTGAATGATGACGACGCCGACGACGCAGACACCGACTCTGGTGTTGTTTTTGAACATGTGGGTCATAATCAATGTGCCACAGGCTGAGAAATGGGACGTAGTTTATTAACGAGTTTAATAAATATAAACAATCCCGAATGTTCTACTTATTACATATGCATATTGATAAGGGCTCATTTGCATATTTACTGCATGATATAAAATGTAATATTTTTGGAAATATGAATATTAATGCGGACTCATTTGCATGTACTTTTGTGAATTTAGTTTTCTCATTTCATCAAATGTTCTATCATGTTCTACCGTTTGGAATACATATATAATTACCTCAGTTACATAGTTATTACACTACTGTATTAAAATGAATAATACACCATTGTTATACACGACCAGTGCCCATGCTATGTAATAAAAACATATTTCATACTGGTATGGTTCGCATTTGATATTACAATTGAAAGACTTGAGCGATTGTATAGTATATTATTGCCCTGATCAGACAATGCACATGCTAGTTTGATAATTATGATGCTGGTCGCATATGTATGATACAACATTTTGAATATGCGTTTTAAAAAATCTTTACAAACCTGTCTGTAGCAAGCATACATATACTATGTGTACCGCCACGAGATAATGGGGAGTTTTTTTCCCAATGTATTTCATGGTCTGCTAACACGCTCGTTTAAACGCGTCTGATATCAAGAGATGGTTGTCAAATTATTGGCGGATAATGTGGGTCCTGATCATACTGCGTGGATGCACATGCTTGTTTGGGGCTGGCTACACTTTTTGAAAATCAATAAGCCCCATTTTTTCGAGTTTGGACACATATATGTAATGTTGTGTTGACTTAAAATAAATGGTAGTTTTACTGTCAATGTTTGTTCATATACATGTAAATGTAAATATTCCAGCATCCGACGTTATGAATCTGTTTTATTAATCCACTCATAACCGTACTCAACGCTGACTACCATGTAACATATTCGTATTTCTAGAACACTGATCTCTGTTTTCTATATATTTGTCTTGTTATGACATTGACCTGCGTCTGCATTTTTCAAGCTATGCTGTTACACGTGCCAGTCAGCTGAGTAGTGCTCAGTCTGGGTTGGGTACAGACAGGGATTTATACGTGTGTGTGTACACATAGTTATATAATTCTTAATGTTAACACTCGAGAACCCTCATTGTTGAGATGTAACCCACCATCTCTAATCGCAAACATGTGCCTGTGAGGGCTGCCATTCTTTGCTGAGAAAGGCCTGAATGTTGAAACAAACGGAGTTTTCCTAAGTTTACACAAGCGCCTGATTCTATTGTTGGCTCTAATAACCATATATGATTGTGTAATGTATAGTGATTTGTATGGCACGGACGAACGTACGCCGACTATGTGCGCTATCCGCAAGCGGGCGCGACATAGTCGGCGTACGTTCGTCCGTACGTCCGTGTGTGCGGGTTTGAATTAAAGTTTGCGGGTACCCCTTATCTGTGCAACCGTTATTTGGATTGACTTGAAACTTCATATACCTATTAATCATCATCCATATTTATACCACACCCATGCGACCCTGATGCCCAAGGTCAAGGTCAAATCACTTAGAGATTTGCGTTAACGTTATTTTTCAAATATTTGCGTTAAATTTGCCTGGTACCCCTTATTTCTGCAACCATAAGTCGGATTTACTTGAAACTTTGTATACTTTTCTCATCATCCATATTTCCATTCCATAGCACATCCAAGCGGCCTTGATACCTAAGGTCAATGTCGAATTACAAGGTCGGGAACCAAATATCTCTGCAACAATAAGTCGGATTGGCTTTAAACTTCTTAACCTTCATCCATATTTATATTCTGTAGCCCACCCATGTCATCTTCATGCCCAGGGTAAAGGCCAAATTACTTAGGCATTTGTGTTAAAGTTTACGAAATATTTGTGGTAAAAGTTGTTTTTACGGTGAAATACCAATATCTTTGCAAACTTAAGTTGGATTATCTTGATATTGCGTGACATATAGTGGCACTTTGGCGTCCATACGTGCGTCCAGATTTTCATTTTTATTCCCTATCCAGCACTCGTAGTGTGCGACATGCGGGCCGCGGCCATCTACATGTAGTACTATTTATTCACGAGTTTATACAAGTTTTCTCTTATATCAAGGGTACATATGTTTATTTTCACTTCTTCACTAGGCTGAGTGAATAGCCCGATCTATTCTCATTCGTATATACGATTCATAACACTGATACACATTATATGTATTTGATAATGTTGAATATCCGAACAGTCTAGGATCTTTTGATCAGGCCACCGCTGCATATACCTCGGACATTATAGCCATCACCAGAACCACGCACACAAAGGGCGAATACATCTATCACAAATCTCACATTTCACAGTTCATCTTGCATCATCGCAGCTACACCAATCTCGCAATAATCCAACACTATCCATATGTCTTAGTATATTTCCCAACATAAAACACATCTGATCGATCAGCTCTCCAAAATCATCTATCTACACGTTTGACCAAATATCCAGTGTCCAGTCCAATATCGCTCACTTTAATCCCATGCAAATTCTAAATACAATGGTCAGTTTTCACACCTCCTGTAGCTCTGCATATCTTGCCCAGGAAAGTTTTCCAGTTCATGTTGTAGTCCTATTAATCACTTCTGTTACATGTATCACATTCATTAATTGCATCCCCCATCCCCAGTTAGATAACACATTTATATCAACCCTCATATATTAATTACTGTTATTGTCTAATATATCATTGATAATATATCTGTCATTGTATTGTTAACTCCCGTGATGTGTACTACTTTGAAGTTGTACTCTTGCATTAGCATACTCCATTTCATCAGTCAAAATGTGTACTGACTTCACAATAGCTAAACATCCCTTCTCAACTGTACTGTAAACTATCTCTCTTTTGTTCAGTTTGTTACTAATATACATCACTGGGTGTCTGTCTTTACTATCACACTGTTATAACACTGCACCGATAGCTCTGTTACTTGCATCTGTTTGCGGAATGAAGTCATTTCAGAAATTAAGGTTTCGTAACACAGGGTATGATGTCACTGTCTGCTTCAATTTACCGAATGCTTCTTCCTGTTATACCAACCGCTTTAACTTGTTTGGTAATTGTTTTGTTGTCAAGTCTGTCAGTGGTGTTGCAATCTCTGCAAAATGAGGGATACATTTTCTGTAGAAGTTTATCGCTCCTATAAATGATCTAACTTTTTTCTTCGTAACTGGACGTGGAATCGAATTTAGTGCTTGTATTTTGTCGGTCGTTGGATGTATTTCTCCTTTACCAAAAATATGTGCCAATAATTCCAATTGATGAAAACCAGAGTGGCATTTATCGTATTTATCTTCTGTATATGTAACTCTCATTGCATATTTGATCACATTTGATCATTTGATACCACATAGAGGATCAGATACAAAAAGGAAAACACATGCACCTATACAAAGAAGAAACTAACGAAATACATGACACACAGACAGTGGCGGTCCAGGAACCGTCAACGCTACACAAGCCTGATCGCTCTACCAGACCAGGGGACCGTTTTATTAAACTTCATACGACACAAATGTTCGTTTGTGCAAATTTATGATAGTTTGTAAATTTCACATTAGCAATGTTTTCTTGGATTTACATTTAGTGAGCAATGACTGCATGTGCAGCCTATGCTCAATAAATGTAAATCCATCAATTTAAATTTCCAGACCTAAATTTGCACTTACGGACATATTAGTCGTACGAATTTGTTTAGTGAAACGACCCCCAGCGGCGTGCAGTTCGAAATGGAAAGCAACAGTACGCGAAATATGTATAACAAGTAAAACAACGATTAGCCAAACAACATCTAGTCCTCAATAAACTACCGAGAAACCAACAGACCCAGCAGGAAACACAAATCACAATGAGATACAAATAGAGAATAGTAGGTGAATGGGAAAAAATATATGGCAAGGCTTAGGAAATGGAAAATATAATTTCTTTATTTCTCATCAGAAGTATATGTTGTGACCACTCATTTGAACCGTCTCGCCGAGACGGTTCAAATGAGTGGTCACAACATATACTTCGGTTCAGAAATAAGTAAAATAGATAGAGAATAGTAGGTTAGTGCAGTGAATGGGTACAAATATCTGGCAAGGCTCAGAAAACGGGATGGACGAGGCTCTGTCGAGCACATCCCGTTTCAGTGCCGCGCCAGATATGTTTTCCCATTCACGGCACTAACCTACTATTTTATTTATCCCGTCAACACCTACAAATGGCTTTAAAATGCAAAAAAATAATCCCAGCCAACGCACATATTAATGCGCAGGGATTAGGTCGTATTTACAGGATATACAAAATGTTTCACGGCACCGTGTTTCACGGCACATACGCATTGTGTTGACGGGATAATACACGAAGACATGACAGCAAGGGATCCGCCAGCCTATGTTTTAGCGCGCTAGTAGGTGGGCATTATGAGCAAACTGTAAATAATCTGAATATCTCAAATTCACTTCTAAAAGTTATTCTCTGGAGCCATTTAACAAAACGAAAGAATCACCGAAGTCATTGAATTCATGCTTTGCTGAAAATCATAACATAAATCATGCTTGAAGTGTCGGACTTAAATCATAGCCAAATAAATTATTAACATACATGTATAAAATATAAATGTATTATGTTGGCTTTGATTCTTGGTGTATAATCGAGTGTCATGTGTTTATCATGATGTATTGCGCTCTGTGTATTGATATCTTACCCACTTCATCCCTACTGTCTGTTCCACGTTTTTGTGCCGACAAACTTTTGGCTATTAAACACATTTATTTAAATGTAAAATATATTTAAATGTAAGTAGTTTTTCATCCATAACAAAAAAGTCACCCTCCCAAAAAAGATTTTTGGATGAAATTACATCAAATATTGATTTTATTGCGAACAAATTATGTTCCTATGGGAATTTAACATGGGGGCTAATATAAACATATAACTTTTTATATTTTTTTATTTGTGAACCGATTTTCAAAATTTTACTTTTGTTTTCTTATTTACGTCATTTCCAAGCTATCTAGACCTGTTTCGGAGTCAATTAAAAAAAAATTGTTTTGTAATCCTCCCCCACTGCTTCCACCTCTTTTTATCGTATGTTAAATTCCCATAGACAATCGTTTTTTCCCTATGAAATCAATATTTGATGGAATTTCATCAAACAAAAATTGTTGGGGAAGGTGACTTTTTTTGTTATTTGTGAAAACGTACTTACATTTGAATATGTTTTAGATGTAAGGTGTTTAATAGCAAAAGTTCGTCATCAGAAAAACGTAGAACAGACAGTAGTTCCGTTATTGATGAAAGCATTTGATCAATATCTGTCATTAATTCCAATGTAATGTGTGTTCACACTTTAATACTGCACACCAACGTCGTCCCAGAGATACAAAGATACGAAGTATCGTGTCAACAATGTTTTAAGAAAACATTTTGAAATTGTTCAAATACTTCACAAAGTAAGATGACATCGGTTTGGACAGATATGCCATGCCACTTGCAAGTCTTACAATTAAAATGTCATAAGCATTGTTTGTGCGATCATACTGTTCGTTGAAAAGTGTTTCCTTTTCCAACTGAGAATAGTATTCTTCCATTTGTGGAAGATGTTGACTATTTTCTCATATCTTACATATACATCGGGCAATACATATTTTATCAATAACAATCTGGTATATTCTGAAGTTGCAAATTATTGAAGAAAACGCAGAAAGCCACTGCTGTCGTGAGAACTAATGGTTCAATAGAGTCAACAAACCAAACAATTGGCATCGACATTGAGGAATGCATCCGGTCTTCATTCTTTAAATGTACTTACATTTCGGCAGAAATCTGTGAAATATTACTGTGATGAATATGTTACTTACGAATAGTATATTATAATTCATAGGCTCTGCCCTGAACAAAACTGTCAGAAACATTATTTTGATGACCAAATGGCAATACCTTCTGATAATGAACATTAATCCAATTATTGATTGAATTTCCTATTGAAGTAAACATTAAAATTGCTGCTTTCCGCCACGTATTCATTTACTTGGTATATTTTCAATAAACTACAAACTATGTTCAGTGTGATTTGCTTTTTACGCTCGGAATTATAGAAAGATTATTTGACTTCTTCAATATATAGATAGTTCATGTTTTACAAGGGTGTGCCATGTTTTAGAAAATTTAAATATTTTGGATGTACATGTATATTGTTGTTCATAAGACGTATCGAATCAGGGGGCCGTTTCACTAAACTTCGTACGACTAAAATGTTCGTAAGTGCAAAATTATGATTGTCTGTAAATTTCACATTCGCAATGTTTTCTTGTAAATAATTATTGGATTTACATTTATTGAGCATAGGCTGCATATGCAGCCTATGCTCAATAAATGTAAATCCATAAATTCACATTTAGAGAAGATCTTTAATTTTCACTTACGAGCATTTTAGTCGTAAGAAGTTTAGTGAAACGGGCCCCTGGTGTTTAACTTAACTGATACGTACAGCCTCGACTGTTTCTAAAATATATGTAGGAAATTGTTTCCAGTGTTTTCTTCTACATGCCCACATAACAGCTACATTTGTTCTATCCATTTATCGAAATGCTAAGCAATTTAATATTCAATGGGGAAAGCATTATCGTTTCCCAGATGTTGGCGGTGCCGCGCTATCCAATTTGAACCGCCCCAGTGGACTGTTTCGTCAGTGGTAATTATATGGTGACACCCTATTTAATGTCCCCGTGTGCTGTACTACCATGTGATTCCATCTTTCCTGCTAGAGCTGTTATTTTCTCGGTGTTTGTATAACACATATTTCCTATTTTTATATATGTCACGTACGGTTGCTTTCCGTTTGGGACCGCATACCACTGGTTGTGGAGTGCATACATGTATGTGTGATGTGTGTGTCTTCTTTAAGGCCCTTCGACTACCATCATACGAATGTATGTATTTATAATGATCTTTCTTCTTTTCATGGGTTCCTGATACTCCTTTGGGTATCTCGGCCTCTATCTCTAATCGACAAGTAGCCAGTGTGTGTGTATATAGTTCAGGTTCCATGTGAGTAGATGTTTATTTAAAGCTAACTGGTAAATTTGCATCGGGGAATGATTTCACAACTTGAAAGAATAGAATGGAATATTTCTTAACGGCCAACCAACACAAAGGAGTATCATTTAGCGCCAAGCAATGCAGATGAAGAAGAACATGTAACAGAAATGACAAGTGACAAAATGCATTCAATGATGTTAGGATATCAAGCAAAATGTTATACAGATCTATCAATTTTTTTTATTGATTTCGAGACGAATTCAGTATTGTTTTATTTTAGAAACCTCATGTAAGCATTATATATTATTTGCATTTTAATATTGCGCTGTTTAGTTAATCTACAATTTAAGGACATAACAGCTTGTATATCATGGATAGAGACGAGTTTTGTTGAAGGAGTCATGTACCGGGTCGTTCTGCTGGAGCACGGTTCACAGACCACTCGATCATGTCGATAAACGAGAAAGTATATGAGACACGCCATGGAAGATTGTATCTTCGGACATATGCGTAATTTCATTAAATACATAAATAAAATTGACGATATTTTTCATAAATTAAATCAAAAGTTGACAAAATTTAAATTACGCAGATGTCCGAAAGTACAAAATCCCATGGTGTGTCTCAAACAGCCCTTCAAAACCAGTTGCCAATGTCTCCCAACAATACAGGATGAACCGCTTTATGCTAAATGAAAATCGTATTTGATATGCCTACATAGTGTCTGATTTAAGGACTGACTTTATAGAATATGACCTTTTGTTTCAAATGTAGTAGAATCATACATGTGACTGAATATCAAGTATATCTGACCATGTTCTTCTTAGAGTGTATTATACAAAGCATTGAGTTGTCGTCACCACCATTTTAGTTTGTACATGTTATCGGACAGTTTCACCACTTGGAGCGTTTGACACGTGCAGAAATAATATGACAGCAAATCTCATAAAATTTGGTGCAATACATCCCAGATATATAGGACGACAACGTCCTATAAATATTATTTCAACAGACTACACAAACAGCTAGATATCTGAGCTTTTCTACCAGCAGTCACTAATATACTTTGGACACGTTTTCAATGTGTAAAATGTCAAACAGATGCACTGTCTATTATTAGAAGTACATCTGACACAGGTAAAAGCCGTATTTACTCGCATAACAGATAACAGGCAGGTAGACAGTAGTGAAAATGCACTCCGATAACTGTTTACAATTCACTGAATTCGATACAGTATGTATGGTAATACTGGTACATATATACAGCACTGTATATTGTTCTTACTGATACACAGTCTTTACTGAATCCTCAAACATTGTAAAAAAGGTTCAATAAACCCTTCGGATATCACACTTTGTATATAAATTTGAGTAAAATAAAACATAACACGCTGTACTCTGATGACTCCCCATCATGTTGCAACAAAGTTTATTCATTTGTTTGTCATATTATTAGTGTTATGTTTCAAACGCAATAAGATGTAAAACTGGTCGACGCCTTATACACACTAAGATGGCCTACATGGCAACTCCATGCACTGTGTAGGATATACAAGTAGTAAGAAGATAATGTCCACATGTATGTTATGCTTATATCCCATCACATTTACGAAACAATTATGTATGAACCATTGAATGTTCAGGGGCCCCACGGGTCCTTAATGCTGAACACGCCGGTAAATCTACATTTACTGAAAACTATAGTTGTGGTGTGAACACGTAGCAAGACGTGTATGTTAGAGAGTTGACGCTTACAATGCGCAGCTTTGAGACCCAACGCCTTTGCCTTTGCGTTCTTTGAAGGCAGGCAGGCACGCAGGCAGGCTTTGTCAGGCGGGCAGGCAGGCAAAAAGTATATCGGATACATATAACATGTACAATTCTTTTTTTCTCTCTTTATGTCGCATTTTTGTCCAAAAATTGAAATAATTGTCATTTATGGTCACTGTATTCCGCGCATTAGCAAACTTACTTATAGGAGTGTCGGTAATAATCGTCACAGATCCCACAATAACGGTCGCTTCTTCAAAGAAAAACACGCCCATTTGAACAATGAATGTGTCTCCACTGGCAACCGCGCCGCTGATAAGAACGGCTTTCACGGTGACCGCCGTCGGCAGTACGTTGTCAACGGATACCACGGTGATGAAGAAGTATACAACCACACTGCCATGGCTGAAAGTAGAATTTGTTACACTACCGCATGCTCTAATATTGTCAATATGCAGGCACGGATCCAGGATTTCGGGTTAGACTGAATCCGCCCTTGTATATGTGTCACTGTCTTTATTTCAAAATGCAGTCTACAATCGTTTACTCAAAGTCCAAGGAACTGAGGAAAATAATTTGAGTTAACGATAGCTATTTTATCTAGGAAAATATGTGTTTGGAACAAATAATTTGACTTTCAGCTATAAGTAGTTTGACTTAATAGAGTTTGAGGTACAGAGTGTGTACTGTACTTGAATATTGTGCTTGAAATCAATCAGCTTTATTGACTGAGCCTGAGCTGGGCTACAATTTAAGTGTTTGACTGCGAGGTGGCATTGCCAACAGATGTTCAGAAACGTTGATAATCTTGTTAAGATTAAAACAGGCGACTGTGTATCAGCTACCTATCTGCACATTGCTACCTACAAACTGACCGATAGATAGCAAAATGCTGCATCATACGTTGAAACTGATACTATGTATCTCGGTCGAAGTGTATTCTGGAACTATTTTAACTCTTACTAAGCTGAATTAAATGTTGTCGCCTGCCGGAAATGTTTTACTTTTCGATATTTCTCGACGAAAACCTGTTTTGGCAGTGCCTGAGATTCTCATGTGCTGTCAAAACCGTCTTAACGAAAGCGAGAAATTACTGGATACTGGACGCTAGTCTAGTGACAGTTATTGTCGCTGAAGAACGGCCGGGAAAAATCGCCGAGTTAGGGGGCATTTGGGCAGGTTTTATTACGGAAAACTCAACACATAACTTTTCATGAAATTTCCACCATAAGGCCACACTTTGGTGCTCTACGTGTTGACATGCACAGCTAAGGGGAACAAATGTTAGAAAATCGTGTTTTGTGACAATTTTTGCCCGATATTGGATGGGAACAGCCATTATGGTCGATAAATGGAACAGCCAGGCACTTCACCATTTGTATTTTCCGTAGTAAAAAATAGTTCCACAATTGATGAAAAGATTTCTCAGCTACAGACTCTGTAATTGTACAAACTAATACAAATAATACACAGGATTGATAAATAAAACCAATATTAATTAATTTAGATCAAGCTTTATCTACTTTTCTCAAAACGCGCTCATGCGCAATAATTTACGCCTGCTTGTAATTTGAAAAGATTCGGCGTTGTGTTCTCCGATCGGTAGGTGTTAAAACTGTTTAAATCGGTACATCCCAAGACATTACTAGTCTCACAAAATGTGAAAAATATCATACTATAGCCATATCATCTCCAGGAACATGGTACAAGTACTTTTTCATGCGCAGGTCACGAGAATTGCAGTGAAGTGTTTGACTTTTGTTACCCCACCCACTTCGTTGACCTTCGTAATCTGAAACCACCGAGTGCTGACAAAGATAACACAGGGATGCGACTTGTAAATAGTTTTGTTGTGTGACAGTTAGCTTTGTTGCTCATTGTATGTATTTGTTTTGGTAGATCTTTGGGATTCTCTTTTGTCTTGAAAACAAAGTGTGTTCTAGACGGAAAGTTGCAAAAAATGTCTGCAAAATTTTCATCATATCATTGGCAGTAACCAGTAGTCGGACTGTACCAATAGCCGTACAAAAATGTTTAAACTTTTCAGTGGAAACCACCATTTGAACCGTCTCGTTTAGACGGTTGAAATGAGTGGACACAACATATACTTTCAATGGGAAAAATAAGAGGGAAATATTTGGAAAATGTTCAGAATGTAAAGGGTTAAAGACACATGCAGACTGCATGCATAATTGCTTATGTATTTTATATTTGGAAAATGCTCAGAATGTAAAGGGTTAAAGACACGTGCAGACCGCATGCATAATTGCTTATGTATTTTATATTTGGAAAATGCTCAGAATGTAAAGGGTTAAAGACACGTGCAGACCGCATGCATAATTGCTTATGTCCCGGTACGTAACTCACTGTGGGGAAGAAGTGTGTATTCATGCCCGGCTAGCTCAGTCGGTTAGAGCGATGGTACGGTAAACCAGAGGTCCCGAGTTCGAGCCCCGGACTGGTGCACATGTTTCTCACCCTGTGACATTTGGCACCCTGTGACAATTGGCGCCCAACAAGGGACCGTGACTGCTATATAGTATACTACCCAAAATCTTCCAAAAATATGGAATTCAGAGACAAATTAAATATAGAATTCGTCGACGAATTCCAATTTGGCGGGGGAGTTTGTCGCGGTACAATGTACGTAACTCTCTGTGGGGAGGAAGTGTGTATTCGTGCTAGGTCAGTCGGTTAGAGCGATTGTACGGTAAACCAGAGGTCCCGAGTTCGGGCCCCGGGCCGGTGCACATGTTTCTCACCCTGTGACTCTTATGTATTTTATATTAAAGTATTTATATAAATTATATAGGGTAAAGTGTTAATACTAAATTTATACATTACGTGCTTTAAATGCATTAATTTAACAACTTAGTTTTCGGCGAGTGTGAAATTCCGGAGTCAAACCAGCGATAGATAAAATTCCGATAGATAGGCTCTTTCGGTCTTTCTGGCAAATTCCGGTTTAAGTGGCTCAGCAACTGAAAGGAATTCTGCATAAATCGTGCATTACACTGCAGCGCCATTATAACGCGATGGTCGGGGTCCAAGGTTTCAAATCGCGATCGAATCCGATAGCATTATAAAATTTTGGGACATGCACGGGTACTGGTATCATCCGCATTTCGGTTACCAACTAATGCGGGAATTCCATTAGCAACGGACCTATATACAATCATGTCATTTGAACAGAAGTTAAAGTAATTATTCATAAAATCATGCTTATTAAGTTGTATAGTGCTCGCGATAGACAGACGCTTATTACAATGTATACTGCTCGCGACCAACAGGTGCTTAAAAGGATTAATTGATAATACAAAATGGTCACGTGTCTTGCCTATTCATGCGGACGATTAGCTGTTGATACGTGCATAATCTCAGAATGTGGGGTCACGTGATATATTGTTTACACTGCAAGTCATATTTGTGAATGAAATTTACGATTTACGCGAGACATCATGATTATCGTGGGCTGCAGTGTAAACAATAGACCACGTGATCCCATACTCAGATAATGCTGAATGTATTGTTTCCGATTGCACACAAACACCAGTCTATTTATAGAATGCTAAATATTACACCTGTAAAATAGAGAAAAGCGACCGAACACACAACCATTTATTAGCGACAATTATGTGTTAACACGGATATATGTCTCATAACATTGACATTACTTGATGACACAAAGCGGTAGTTATCTTATATTTAAATGTGGGAACTGGTTCAAGAACCTTCTAAACCCGGTATGACATGCGCAGTAGTTGTACTTTGATGACTGTCACGAACATCGCGTTTCTTCTTTTTTTAATATTTTTTTTGGATCCACGAGAGACCCGTATTATACATGTACAGAAGCTTTATACAATTTAACATATTATTGAATTTAATAATGTTATGTTTATCGGTTTGGTCAGGCCTTGTAGTGCAGCGGCTAGCATACTGGTATTCATACTAGTGACCTGGGTTCGAGTCCCAGTGGGGCCCATTCTGATTAAACAAGCATTGTTATTTTCAATACTACTGGTAAACATATTGTAGGGTGTTTTTTTTTGCATCTGCCTGTTTATTGTCTTAGTCTGTTTTTTCACTGAATGCAACAACTATAGCTTGTACCACAATAACGTACTGTGGTGTGTGTACATAAGAAACTGGTGTATATAATTTGAGATATCTGTGATCTATAATACCTATGTTTTGTGCATAATTGACAAAAATGAGCAACTGGTGATCTGAGAATCCCCATTGCAACCCCTTAAGGGGAATGTGACGGCATGAACCCATGTCTATATTGTCCAGTATATATGTCTGAATAACACACACTTGAGTGGGATACTTCTCCCTAAGAACGTGTACAAATAAGCCGTGTTTCAGGTATCCCGACCGACCCTGTTTTTTTGATGTGGTCGTAATTTTTTTCATTCATTTAAAAAAAATAAAGAAATAAATTGTTACTTCAATATTTTTTATACAAAAAGTATATTTAACTAGTTAGTCATTGCTATGCGCAAAGTGTGTTTTAAACCAATACTGTAAGTATAGCTAATATTTAAAACAATATTTGTTAGTTTTCACTTATGTTTGCCTAAAAAAAATTGACAACGTATCGACCAAACCTTTTTTCAGCAAGTAACCTGAAACACAGATAATTTGTTTAGGCCTTATTAGTTAATACTGTCTGCTATTGTAATTTAGTGATCATTTTATTGTCGCGCCCGCTTAAATTTCGGAAAGCGCGATATAGTTTGCAAGTTGTTTCTTTTCTCTTCAGTATGGGTGAACTTGCAAACAGGTTTGGCGTTGTATTATTAAAACTGAATAGTGTAGATAATATCTAGGTTTACTCCAGTGTAAGTGAATGGGATTGATCCAGGATAATTATCCGGCCAATCCATTCGTCAGAAAATGATTTTCACACTAGTCCGTTTATTAAGAGGTTTTTTTTTTAATATATATATGAAAATACAGTGCAGATCCTGATGAGACGGCTCTTAAGCCGGCTCATCTGGAACTACATAAAGTTTGCAAATATTGCTGTAGAGTCTGTGGTGTTAAACATGTTAAATGGGTTAATACCGGTATGTGGCTATTGACCGCTTTTCCCTTTGATGTCCAGCAGATATGTTGGCAGTAATACACCCTTTGTCATCTGCTGTTTTGAATATTTCAAATATTTTCCACTAAAGCTTGTTACTCCAACATATTAGAATCACCTCATTGATTTCGCCAAATACAGTTCATGCTTTCCATGACATTTCATTTGAGTTTCGGATTTCTCGCTTTCGCATTGTGCACTCCTTCAGGGTGCACATACAACTGGTATGTTAAGAATTAAGGCAACAATGAAAAACAAATAGACGACAATTTCCGTCTCCAGCGTAGTGAGGGTTAAGAATGTATCATTGGTCGAATAACAGCACGTGACATATATTACCAACACTATCACCTCACATGTTTTCTGTATCGGTTTCATTTGTAAAATTTAGCACACCGGTCTCTTGTGTGTGATTTTAATTAAGGAATAACACCATGCTATGTGTTTAGTGTGGTTTTACAATACATTTGCTTTCTATGTTTAAGGTGCGTGGAGTCCTCACAGACAATAAAACGAACAAATGTATTTTACACCGTTATAAATGCAACTGCGCATGGTTTTATTATTTATATTTACACTTCAATTTCTGATAGTTTCAGACATGTGAATAACCAAATACGGTGTTAAAATTAGGCACATTTTTGCGTATTCAATGTGTACGATCATGTGGTTAGAACAATAACAACTACCAGCAGCGCCTCCGGTTCAAGGTACTTATTCCATTATATAATAATTGTCCTTATTATATAATGGACTTTAATGAAATATGGCGCATCAACCGCGGCGTGTTATGCTGCATTTGGTGGTCTCGGTACTTTGGTCCAACACCTGTCGTTTCTGCGAAGAATCGATTTCCATGTTTACTGTACATACTGACACGGAAATCGAAGTCGAAGTCCTGAGACCACCAAATTCAAGTCACGAAGACGCGTTTGTTGCACCATATTTCATAATAATCCGTTGCATATTATGGAAAATATCAAATAATATTTACTTGGGAGTGGGCGCGCTTGCAACACGTTCAGACATTGTTGTGTTTGTGGTAACCACGTGATCATGCACCTTGTTATGTGTTTCGCAATTCCTAGAACAGCGGCGTTGTCGGTCAATAGCGTGACGTTATTGTAAACGACGATGAACATCGTGTAGGCTAATGCACCGAAAATACAAAGCACGTATCTGATTGGTGAATTGTAATTACAGCCTATAAAGTATAACAAATCACAGCATATAAAATCTCCGTTTTACCAGTCTGTGTTTTACAACTGTACAGATTTATGTAACCGTACGCGCTTATATAAACAATGGCCAGTGGCGGGGAATCTAAATAGTTCCCAAATCATTTTCGGTAGACGTTCGGTTAATCATTCTGCCATATTGACATGTACAACCCAAAGCGGAAAAGGGAATCGACCAATGACTGACAAACATGGCTTCATGGTGGCCCTTCAACGAATTCCCAAAATATTACCCCACCCACCCAAAAATACTGTACCGAAGAATTTACTAAATGCTGGAATTCAAACTCAATATGCCGGTAACAGCCTATAACTTTACGAATTTCAATGTGCGTATACATGACGTAAATCCCGTGAAATTCTGTTGACTTTGTAAAATTCACACGAACCCACTACAGAAATGCTGACATTTCTTTAAAGTTTATATGAATAAAATTAATATGAATGATAGCAATTGACTGTTGCGCCTACACATAGAAAAGCAATACAATTGTTAAAGTAAACTTTAGAAATGAATACATGTATACATGTCTTAGAAAAAGTCCCGTTAATCTCAATTTGAAATGGGAATATTCTTCGGCGGCGTTACATTTCTTCAAATTCATTTGGTGTGCGGCGGATATCGATGACGACAACAACCTGCTGACGTATTGACAAATATCAATATTCGTGATATGTCACGACGTTGCAGAAAGTAGGGAGCACTCTAGGTGCATTATAATGAGGATAACCATGCTTTGTGTTTCGATTTGGAGCGGTATGTGTGAGGTTTTATGGTCTGACAATCAGTTTGACGGCTCCGCTAACGCCCATAAAACCTCCCATATACCGCTCAAAATCGAAAAATGGAGCATGGTTCCTTCATTTCAATGACAAACAATATGTCTAACAACGTTTAAGGAATTACGTCATAAATATATACACTTGGCTTCAATCATAACTGCTTCATAAGAATGAAGTGAATATAAGATATATGAATATTGTCTTGTTACTGTACAAGTCATCGTACAGTTTCACCTCTTTTACCGTTTGACACCTACAGTAAATAGTAGGACATTAAAACTAATACAATGTGGTGCAATACAGCATAGAAATATATGAAAACAGCGTGCTATAAATATTATGCCGGAAAACTATGAAAAAGACGATATATCTGAGCATTTCTTCCATCAATCTGAAAATAAATTTCAATCTGTAAACCTTTCTATCTGATGCACAATTTATTGTTAGTGTACACTTTACCCATATGTAAAGCCATATCTACCCACATAGTAGGAGAGTAAGACACCAGTGGCAACACACTCAGGTAACTGCTTACATGTGCCTGGATTTGACACAGTATGTATGGTAATGCACTGTGTATTTATCTGACTGTTACACAGCCGTTCACTGTATTCTCAAAATATTTAACAACAGGTCACCAAACTCTTCAGAAATATTTGTATATACGTGTGATGAAAACAACCCATTGGACGTTGCTGTTTAACATCTTTAGAAGATGTAGCGTCAAATTGTATTTATGTATATGCCATATTATTCGTGGTATGTGTCCAACGCAACGAGAGGTAAAACTGAATGATGGCTTTGAGCACTAAGATGGCCGACATAGCAAATCCATGTGCTGTATAGTATAGGGTAACAAGCTAATTGTCATGTCTATGTTAAACATTTTTCCCATCACATCTAGGAAGCAATTATCATTGAATCAAACGATGATCAAGTATAGAACGGGTCCTTAACAAATCAACAACGTCGCCCGACGTCATGTGTGGCTAATGTAATGTACGGTGATATAAACGCAATACGTTGGAATGGTCGTTTCCATTATATATTATGAATGTAAGGACAGTGTAAATATTACTGGTTGTTATACACTGCGAACGCCCATTTTCTGCAATAGATAACGTTACATGTCGTGTCTTACTCGAATCCCGTAATCTCGCATCCGATATAATTGTGCAGTAGGTCACTCGTCTTGTACTTCTTGTCGATCTGAATTACGAAGAAAATACAGTGAGCATTTATTTAGCATAATATACTCCAACAAAGGTAACATACAAATAGATAGGGAATGCTTTCGTGAAATGGACCAATATCGAGTGCTAATAGAGACACGCGGATAAAACGGAGAATAAAACGGAAAACGGCAGCCATTGGAATACATGTGGACATGACTGTGGATATTTACGACAAGACATTACGAGTGACTAAAATATTTCTTCCTTTTTGTATCCTTCATTGTTAACTTGAAACATTTAGGAAAGAAATAGCTCCTATGCATTTTTCAAAAATGATGGGAATTGTTTTACAGCTTAAAATACAAAATGGCCTCCAACTTCATTTTGAAACATATAAACAAAAAAATACGTATATAAAACAGTACAACTGTAATGAGATATTAGCAGGAAACACAAATGAGGTATTAACTCCAAATAATTATAACCTGCACAAACTCCTGGTACTTTTTAGTTTGGACATTTAATCCCATAAGCCCAATTTCTCCGCAGTCACAGAAACATATAGGTTTGTACCTCAGCGCAGAAGTCCGATGCTGTCTGTGTGTACGTTTCTGAGGTCGGGTCACCTAGTGCGGTTGAGTATGCCATAGACTTCACCGTCACCTCCATGTCCGTCCTCCCATAGATAGGTTCCGGGTCTGACAAGGTAAACATTTAAAGTTTAACTATTCCAGTCTGGATTTGTTCCTGGTTGCGCACATCTTTTTAACATCGTTATCCTTTATGTAATTAGAAAAATATATTTTTTACGCTTAAACGTAACATGTTTAAGTCAACTAAAACACAATTTTCTAATAAGAAACAACGTAAAAATGATGCGGTCAAAAGAAAGACATGCGCTTAAACAGTTAAAAACCGGGTATGTAAACGAAAACATGGTTATCATGTACAAAATAACATATAATCCTAGTGTATATGCATAATTTATTGTCGTACAATGCGATCGTTTCACTTCGATTTCCAATCGTTTCCATTTGTTTTGTTTGGGAACCTTCAACAAAGCTTCGCTGTACGTGGCTAGTTTTATAATACAACACGCATCGGTGTGACTGGATAAATGGGATTTGTGACCAGTGTAGCTCCTGATCAAATAGCACATAGCATGACGGGTGCTTCATGGATATAATGATGAACGGTGGTGATCCTGATCAGATTGTGCCGATGCATATGCTGATATGGATCTAGATGTACGTTGGTCACAAAACACAAAACCTGTCAGTGACAGCTACATTTTTGAACCCAGGTAGCCGCCCGGGTGTAACATTGTAGTCCCCATCAGGTGTAGGTGTTTTACATTAATTGAATTAATAAGTAAGAATTTCAGACACAACAACGTCAAACCGACACTCTCTGCCAATTCAATTTCCGAAAGGGAAGTTACTCGTCGTCTTCCATGTTCTTTATAAAACTGTTCAAAATAAATGAAATGTATGTAGTGTACGGAGATGGACGATGTGCATTGGTAAACAAATTTAACAATTTCAGAAGATATGATATAGCAGTAACAGCAACTGTTGCACCAACTCACACCTACTCCCATAACGTCCAAAGCAGAGGGTAGAGATTGGCTTGCAAGAGGTCTGTTCGCAAGTAAACTGTCCCGTGGTATCACCTTCCATAAATACCACGTTTCCAACTGTTCCGTGAAGCCTGTGTGTGTTCTAACCTTTATCCTTGACGGCGGTGAGGACGAGAATAGGCGTTATAACTGCCACTAGTAACAGCAACCCGAGGACTATACAGGGAGCCGTTGGCCTGCGGATATTCCTCGCCCGAGAGTTGCCGGTGGCCGGTGGCGGCAAACTTTCCGTATCCGAGGCGTTGTACCGCCCCATTGACGGGTCACCATTCTGGTTGTTCTGCCACTTTGTTGTGATCTGAAATGTGGGACCACGTTTATAGATCTGTAGGTTATTGGTAATCTTTAGGCTGTAGTTGCGGGAAGAAACTCTGCAAAACTCCCACACCATCTGTAGCATATTCAATGGTACATTAGTTTTGCAGCGTTACTACCCAAGTATGGGGTTTCTGGGCCACACCCCTCATACTACCCCCACCCTCGCAGGCGGTGGGCATCCACCTCATAGGACCCACCACCCTTTCCGAAGCTGCCTTGGTGGTGCCTTGCCTTTCTTGTTGCAAGAGGGTACATAGTCGGGCCTTCCTGTGTCGCAATTGTGGTGGGAAATCTATTCGCACTAGACTGATTACTATATAGAAGAGGACCAGGAGACAGCTCATGCTGGTTATGAACGAACTTATTGCAGTTCGAGTACCCAATTAGAGAATAGTACTGCACTTTGTATACCCGTCCGACATGGCTAGAACAGATGAATTCATCGAGCAGCTGTTTGCAGAAATCCAGGCAACCGAGCCTCTCCATGACGTTGTCCAGAATGGATGAGCCCATTCCGGAAGAGGTGAAGAGGCGTCTACTAAAGCCCCTGATTTCAGGCAGTTTCCGGCCTTCCACGAAACCTAGATCAAATGTCCAGAGGAAACGAAAGGCCATTCAGTAGGAGTTTGACCCTATACCTCTCAGAAATCAATCCGAACAACGCAATACTACAAGAATTAGATCCTACAACTGTTCAAACATGAAAGGACGGATGGGCTGGTCTTCAGGCAGACCCTCTGGGTGATAGGGAAGTTTCTGAGGGGCTGGTAGATGGATGTCCCCCAGGATCACGCCCTTGCCGCGGATGCAAGAGCCTTCCTTGAGGAATGCGCCCCATATTCACCAAAATCTCATTCAGGCTCTCATCAAAGTCAGGTTTCAGTTTGCCATAAATCTGTAGCTTCGAAAAGACAAGATGCTAGATTCTGCATAGGAGTACACAGACCCTGTGCTCCCCCACAAGCAGGAGGCTCTCCTACAGGTTGGTGAGATCAACGAGGAGCTAGACAAGGCCTTCCCCCCGCCTCCTGGAGATGCTCGAACAATGGTTCACCGGAGATGGGATGGCGTCCTCAACATTTGCCAAGAAATGTTTCTGGGTATCGAACGCTGTTCCTGACTCCGGTATAGAGCTACTCGCTTGCGCCTGTGCGCCGAGGATGGCACAGACGTATGTGCGAATGGAGTCGTTGAGGCGAGGAACCCCTTGTCTAACATAATTGTACCCAAAGCGTCCTGGGTCCCAGCAGCTTGCTGTATATAATCAACGTAGGCTTGTTTTGGGGGCAGCCAATCACAGGACGAGACACCGCAGTGCCGGCTGCCAGACACTTCCGGCCCGAAGGTCATCGTTGCGGAGTCAAAATTCGCCAACTGGTGAAGTGGTCGCTGGAGTGATCGTGCCTAAAATCCGACTGCGTCCAAGCCCCTTGGCCCCGAATCAGAACATCCCCAAGGCCAGTGCTGCTTGGAAACACTTTCTGTCGCCAGTCCGTATCTGTTGAGACCCCAAATACGAGCTACGATTTATTTCAAACGTCCTACGGTCGTACGAGCTGGAACTGGGTTTCAAGTCGACGTCTTGCGGTATAGAGATTTGTGTTCTTTGAGAATCCGCATAATGGTGTAGTACACGTGAAAGTTGTATAAACTGCCCTCAGGAAGGGGTCCTCCGCGGCCAGATGGTCCTCCGCGGCAACACCACACGCACCCGTGGCGCACCACATGGCAAAGTTCAACTGGTTTTGCCAAAACTGCATTGGCTACGTTTTCCATCTATTCACGACATCATTGGCCTGGATTTTGAGGAACCTATGTTTTTCAAACATGTTGGGGAAGTTGAATGCCTGTTCCAACTGTTCTTGTTGTCCCTGCTGTTCTAGCTGGGACAGCTGTGCAGCTGCAAACTTGGATGGTGGGGTGTACCAGCTGGGAGGGGGGTATTTCGCAGCATAATTGAAGCCAAACGCATTGATATCCATAGAGATACATGTTTTTATCATGTTTGCTACCCTTACCAATGTTCAAAGCGAAGCTTGTACGCTTCAAAAGCCGATCGACAACTATTGTGGGGAGCCTCAGATCGGTCACCTTCACGGTCGGCTGGCGCAACGTTGAATATAACGAAGGTTTCGGCTACGAGAAGAAGGGCCGCCCAGTACAGTAAGCGCAAAGCTAGCCCTTAGTCTTTGGAGTTCGCAAGCCCTCAAAACTTTTGTCGCGTCGGAGCTTGATTGCCGGGCCAGCCTCACAATCTCGAAAGCCACCGGACTTGCCACCTTGACCGTCGAGCCCTCCAACCGTATAACGATCTCCCCGGCGTTGGCCGTGCGGCTCGGGTTTACAACAAAATACTCCAGCAATAGCGGATGGTTTTCCCCAGCCGAGCACGTGCACATGGTGAGACCCTGACGTTAGACTTCCCAACCCCGAGATGAAACGTTAGGAACCTGTGCACATCCACAAATTGAAGGTCTCAGTTCTCGATGATAGGGGCAAACATTGGAGAACGATTTCCCAATTGCGGTTGTTCTTGAAATAACACAACATATACGGGCCAGGCAGTTTCTGCGCAAGCGCAGAACAGGACGTTCCCGTCGAATTGCCTGCACTTACGCCAGTGAGTAATCTGCCGACTACGACAACGGTGAGCGAACATACAAACGAGGAGGGAAATTACAAAAGCGAAGAAATATTTACGATTTGCGCAGAAGAACGAGGTGGTTTGCGTTTAGGAGAACATGAGTACTCTTTCAGTAGCGATTCTAGCAACCGGCACACGGGCTTTCCCATGTCCGCTGCGGGCCAAATGTTGCGAATGGGCATATCCTCGGTCGAGAATAGCGGTAGGCAACGGCCGAGATCCGAGTGAACATCGTCCTGAGCGGCGAGCGGCAGGACCATAGCGTGACCAAGCAATCGGGCCATATATCTGCATTTTATTCAACACACCAATTGAAGTCACAGTCGGACGTCAGCTGCTCCGGCGGGCACCAATGAGTTCTCACCGGGGGTTAATCCCTGACGCCTTTCGAATTACCATGATTGTTGAGATAAAACAGAGTATCCAGCATGAGGGAGAGACACGGACTGGCCATGCGAAAAAAATATAGGCGGGCAATCAATGTCGTCCATGTGGTGAACACATCGCTAGCCTCAGCTGCCGTTGTGAGTATGATGGGGCGTGTGTCTTTATTGTCAACAGTCGTTGCAGCGCCAATTGCGGTGGCCTTGAGTGCGGTCTCAGCGGGGGCATGCCTGCTTTGCATGACGAGCAGACTGGTGGCCATGAGACTCAAGCACGACCGAATAGCAGTGCTTGCGAGGTCGAGGAAAAACAGTATCGACGTTATCGTGTCGAAAGCAATAGCCGAAACCGATATATCAGATGGTGAATTCAAACTGGTAGTCGAAGAGGAGATGGCCAGATACCGGGAGTTAAAGGGTGCAATCCGGTCCAAGGCTCACCAGCAGGTTTTGGGAGATGACGACGTAAAGAAACTCGTCATGGAGGAGCGGGCAGACGAGTAAAAGGCTCTCCTCGCCCGCCTCGGGACGTGATATGCTTATTCGTGTGTCTGCAGCAGCGGCAGCAGCAGGAGGTCCCGCCGCCATACTGCCCGAGCGCCATTGTTCCGTCGGCGCCACTATTCTGCGATTAAGCGCTGCCCAGGATTTATTTTTCCCGACTGCACCACCATGTTTCAGTGACTGTGTCCCCCACCGCCCACCATATGTTTGTGTGGTTAATTTTTGGCGGCTTAGACTATCGCTTTACACTCACTTCCTGATTAACAAAGTGTAGATCGGCGAAAGAAAATGGCTCGCCCAGAGAGGTTTCCTTGGTGTTGAATGGCCGGGAACCCCTATTTTGTAAAAAAAAAAAATGTTGGAAAGAAACTTTATTCGTCGATAATTATGCTATAATCATAATATGTCAGAACTCTGATTGGTGATAATCTCCAGTGAATTGTTTACTTTGGATTATTCTATAATCATACTCTGGCAGGCCTGTCTACACATAGTTATTTGAATTATTTCCCTTTGGGTTATGCTGCCTTTATATTTGATTGGTGATTATTCTATATTACTGTATTACTGGGTGAAAAATAATAGTTTGACAAGTACACGTAAACGGGGGCCATATTTCATCATTGTGATAGTTGTTGTTGTTGCAACCACGTGATAATACATCTTTAAATTGCTCGCCTAGCGGTATACACTAATGTTGGGTTGGTTGTCAAGTTGGACCCACTCCGGATCGCCTTGGGGTGCCGTTTGATAGTCTGGCTAACCCGGGACTCTGAGAATGTTAATTTCGAATAAATCCATTATACGATCGATTGCGTGTTATAAAAGTTTGATTTCAGAACTACTTCATTGTTCGTCTTAGAGAAGTTCCACAGAATGTGCAATTCAGGTGGTGATCACAACAACTTTACTTTACAGTTTGGACCCCAGCCGGAGTATGTCACAGTACGTAACTCACTATTGGGAGAAGGTGCGTATTCGTGCCCGTCAAGCTCAGTTGGTTAGAGCGATGTTACGGCAAACCAGATGTCACCAGTTGGATTGCGGGCCGGTGCACATCTTTCTGGCCATGTGACATGTGGCACCCAACGAGGAACCGTGACTGATAAATACTGCAAAAGATGGCAATAGTATGGAATTCACTATGAGGACAAAGTGTGTACTCATGCCCGGCTAGCTCAGTTGGATAGAGCGATGGCACGGTAAACCAGAGGTCCCCCAGTTTGATTCCGGGCTGATGCGCATCTTTTTCGTCCTGTGACATTTACAATTGTCACATGTTTGGTTCAATAGCCACAAAGACCGCTAGGGTATTGTTTCGACACACCCCTCGACACACCCTGGTTGACCTGTACCTGGTCTAAAAAATACCCAATACAATTTGGGTTTGCTACAACGTAATATATAATATTTGCGTAACAGACGACCAACATGCTGGCACAGAGTCAGTCCGGTGGACGCGGTCTGCTTTTAATGGGGTGGAAAACCGGAGGGCCCGGAGAAAAACAACAGATAAACCCGTCGGGACATAACTCAGAACAAGTATCGATACATTGGTTGCTGTACAGTCATCGTAATGTCTTCAATACTTGACAGGGGTAGACTTCTGCAAACAAACTCAATTTTTATGATATCAATTCATATGCAAATGTAAAATGGCAAATCCCCGTATATTAAGACCATGTGTTTCAAGGTGTATACCGATATAATTAATTTGTAAACTGTAATAACACTATATATTTAAAGCTACACGTTGTGTCAGAAGTATAGCCTATCTAGACTATAGGCCAATATTTTAATATGAAATCATACAATAAATGAGGCCGACAACCACGAAGGAGGCAACTGCCTCCTCGTGTCTCAGTGTAGTTACGGCCCTGACATTGGCCGGATACGTATTAAATGATGGCATTCTGTCGTATCCTGCATTGACCAGATAAGCAAATGCGGGTCACAATGAACGTAAAACGGCAGATTGACTGAACGGCGTCAAGTGATGCTACCGAATGACTCCAGTGCAATTACCCAACGTAAACAAGTTCGCGTTCTTTTCTTTCATAGTTGCTCATTATGTAGCATAGCACGTTACCTGATAGACTACCATGCGTATGTACTTTCATAACACATTTATCGGGTTCAGCTCGGAAACGATAGGAATTCCTCGGCGAGCCTAGGAATTCCTAGTGGTACCCGTTGTCTAGTACTCTTCAATGTTATCTTTATGTCTAACTAGAAAATGTGTTCCTAAAACACGGATGCCCCACATTTGATAGTAAACAAGGCAAACTTCCAAGTCCAAAAGGGTGAGATAATCCATGGCTCAGTGTCAATGCAAAACCAGATATTTACTTCGTGCATCTGTACTCCATAAAGAAGCTATTACCAAGCATCAATCATCCAGCTGTTACGGTTTAGAAGCTTTACAAGATATAAGGCAAATTGGTGAAATTCTAAGTCGAAAATGGGGAAATAATCCATGACCCGGCTCTAATAAAAACACAAATAAACTGTGCGCATATACTGATCATAAGGAAGCTAAATACAAACTTGCAGGTTCGTAGCTACGGGGAGGGGGATAATCCATGACCAAAGGAAAGCTACATACCAAGTTGCAGGTCTGTAGCTAGTACGGTTTACAAGTTGTTCTAGTTACAAGGCCAAAGTCGAAAATGGGGAGATAATCCATGACCCGGGGGTCAAATCAAAAATCTAAATAGACTTTGTGCATATACTCACCACAAGGAAGCTACATACCAAGTTTCAGGTTTGTAGCTAGTACGGTTTAAACGTTTTACGAGTTACAAGGCAAACTTGGGTCATTCTAAGTCGAAAAGGAGGAAATAATCCATGACCCGGGTCGAATGAAAAGTCTAAATAGACTTTGACATCTACACACCATGAGGAAGCTACATACCAAGGTTCAGGTCTGTAGCTACATGTAGTACGGTTTAAATGTTTTACGAGTTACACGGTTGGTCACTAACTGCCCCCATCCACTAACGTGGTGGGACATAAATCGTATACACGATAGAATGACGAACATCTGGATGCGCTAATCAGCGTGGCGACTGAACTAAGGGGCGAAGTAACATTAATTAGCCACCTTAATGCGACGACAAAGCGAAAGAGCGACGACATGTCCGTAATCCACCACCATAGATAGCTGGCGTCACTCGTCGCAATACATAAATAACTGCACAATCATGGCTATACACTGGCAGTATATTATATATGTGGGTGTAATCGGGGAGATTGTGCTTATGGGGCTTATTTGTGATAAGTGTAGCTCCTGATCAGACAGCACGCTATTGTAGCCTGATAACTATCATAGTTACAAGCATACCGCATATTTTATTAATGCAGATCCTGACCAGACTGTGCGGATGCACAGGCTGATCTGGATCTACACTAGTCGCAAAACCCATAAGCCCCAATTCATGAGCCACAGCCACATAGAATGCAACAACGAAACGTATTCGTGCCCATTGATCGTCAGCTAATATATACAATATGACAATAATATACTGAGCAAAACTAGAAACGTCCTTCCATGTTTAAGGAAAGATTCATCAAAAACCAAAAGGGTTACTTTTAAAAATCAAAATGGAAAAACAAGTTCATTCATTTCTGTATCAAAGCCAATAAATTGCATTTGGATATCTTGTTAAATATTCGAGAGATAACCGGCCAAGGGCGGTAGGGGTCAAAATCAAAAATCACAAAAACTCAGAAATGTGTTACTTAATGTTTAGAGATGGAATTTCAATAAGTAATGTGGCAAATTCAGTAAATCTCGTTAGTACCGAGTGTGGCCACCATTTGCATGAATGCATGCAATGATCCTACGCCGCATCGACGTGACATAACGCAATACCAGTGCGTTGGGCAAATTCCTCCATTCCCGTTGTAACGCCCGTGTAAGATCGCGAACATTGTCAATCTGATGGTTAGCTCGTGCTTTGCGGCCCAGCTCATCCCATATGTGCTCAATGGGATTGAGATCCGGGGGGAGACCGCGGGCCATGGCATGACGTCGACGTTGTTTTGCTGTAAGTATTGAGTGGTGACCCTGGCTACGTGAGGGCGGGCATTGTCGTGCATCAATGTCACACCAGGACCATGCTGACGGATAAATGGTAAGGCATGTGCATTTAGCACATCTCCAACATAACGTTGTGCATTGATGTTGCCCTGTACAACAACCAAATCTGTCTTCCGGTTTCCCATGATCCCACCCCAGACCATTACGCTCCCTCCCCCAAACCTGTTCTTCTCAACAATGCAACAATCGGTGAATCTTTCATTTTTACGCCTGTATACCCGTAATCTTCCGTCAGCATGACTAACTGTGAACCGAGATTCATCGGTGAACAAAACTCGGTTCCAGTCAGCCCTTCTCCAGTTCAGATGACGTCGCGCCCATAACAGTCTGGCAGCACGGTGACGTTTGGGTCATTATCTGACCAGTGTACGGGCGGCGTGCCCGGATTGGTTAGGCGTTACGACGTAACCGGTTGCGAATGGTCTGCCCTGAGACACCGTATCGCCTAGCAGTGACTGTGGCTGCCAATCGACGTTGACGTAAGTGCGTCAACGTAATGTAACGATCGGCTCTAGCCGTCGTTACACGAGGCCTACCAGGTCGCTGCCGGTCGTGAACAGCCCCAGTCTGCTGGTACCGGGCTGCAAGACGATCAATCGTCTTCCGACAGCAACCAAACCGAGGCGCGACCGCCCTGGCGGCCATCCCACCCGCAAGCATCCCAATTGCCTGATTTCGCTCGTTTTCGGAAAGCCGTGGCATATCGAAAACAGTGAAAAATTAAAAAAGTTTTTTAATTTTCCGAATAGCCCCTATCGCATGAATGGTACGACATGAACTGAATCACCTTATCGATGACAAGTATAGCGTGCACGTGCAAAAAGTGGAAATCAACGTTCCGGTCACTGGCCGCTATGTAAACCGTGTGTATCGGCTAAACTCTACACGATCGTATTCTGAACATCGCCACGGTTTAAAATACATGTACTTTGAACATGTGGTACATACATAGACAGAGCTACACCGGCTATAAAACAGGGACGTTTCTAGTTTTGTTGAGTATACTTTAGCAAAAAGGTATAAACCACAAGTACAATTTCAATATGTAGTATTCAGATATAGAAATGGACAATTGTATACCTTTGAAAGACATGTTGGTGGATTACCAAAACGTTCAAATAGTTCCGTCACTTCCTGATCGAATAGTTCACCTATCAATGCATTCCCCGCCCGTAGTGCGGGCTGACCTACCGGCTGATTACACTAATACTGCGTTTCGCACCGACATACAATGTTTCACGTCGAAAAATGTACCGGTTTCCTGAAGAGACGCCACTCAGCTCGACTTGGAGCTATCGCATAAACGCACTTTTCATCTAGTAACCGACGAACATTTGATTATGCAGTATCTTTTGCATGAATCCGGCGCCTATGTCGACGTGAAACATTTTACACCGGCGCGGAGTGCGTCACCAGTGGATTAGATAAATGCAAAATCAATACAATAAATCTCAGCCCTCAGAAACATGTGTATGTCGAATACAAATAACAATATATTCCTCAGATGTATGAGCTGGGCATACCCAGGAATTATACAACAGACTCAATTAAAAACTCCCCCGATACAGATTTAGACAGCTAACATCCGAGGCTATGGCTACATGTATTATTAGACGACACGGCAATTACAAGGTGCACGATCACGTGGTTATAACAACAACAACGTCGCTCACTTGAAAGTAAGTATTATTTGATATTTTCCTTAATATGCAACGGATTTTGATGAAATATGGCGCAGTAAACGCGTCTTCATGAGCTGCATTTGGTGTTCCATGGGGTTTGGCACAGACTTATGTCGTTTTTGCGAAGAATAGATTTCCGTGTTGATGTATGTGTCAAACGCACGAAGTGGTGAAACTGCATGATGGCTTGTACATACAAATATGGCGGATATGGCAACTGAAAGTGCCATATAGTATACAGTAACAAGACAAGATTCACATATCTTATATTCATATATCACATCACTCTTCTGAAGCAATTATCATTGAAGCCTAGTGTATCTATATATCTATGACCTAATACCTTAAATTAATTTCATTTCATTTTATTGGGATCATGTATGTGTGGGGAAATTAATTATTGAACACCCCTCGTAAATGACTTTTATTACTGACCACCCAATAATAAATATAATCATTCATATGCTGCACGTGCATGTACAGTTGTACGCACTGCATCAGGCGATAAGAGGCCCTTCAATTTTGCATAGAAAAAATAATGTACATTTCATATGAATTGCATATGAAAAAAAATGAAAATTTCATATGAATTGCATAAGCGCCAAGCCATTTAATGCTTTCATATGCGCTAAATTCAAACACATGATCACGATCAGGATCTACTGCTACTAGTGGTAACGAGAGTATATACTGTTATCACCTCTTTTAACTGTCTCGGCGAGACGGTTCAAATGAGTGGCATCAATATACATTTGCAATGAGAAATGAAAAAAATATAAAATGAATATCTGTAAATATCTGTGAATGAGTATTCGGCATGAAATGTGTTAAAGTGGGGATCTATTATCCATGAGTCACCGGCTAAAAAGTACCTTGGAACAATTGTGACCACTGTAGAAACTGATATATGACATGCTATTTGCTATTTATTCCCCAAGATATCTCATAAAGACAATTTATAACATATCTACTAAAGATTATAAATAACTGCTTTATATGATATATATATTATGTTTATAAACAAGATATCTACTAATAATTGGTTACAAGATATATTAGTATCTGTATAAGCTACATGTATCATATACTTTTACTTTATGATGTATCTACTAAAGTTTCGTAAGAAACATTATTATATATGTATGTACAGTATATCTAGTATACTATATAAATATCTTAATAATGATAGTAAACCATGCCGGATCTTCTATTTATTAGAACGTATTTTGGTTTTCATTGAAACACAATGCAACGCAAGACGTCATATTTGTTCCATATTGACGTCTCGTGAGTTGATACTGGTCAGTGCCGGAACTACGCATCACATCGTAAAATAGTTCCTTCTAAATCATCACTAATTGTTTATTTTGTTTTATTTTGTATAATTTTTGAAGCGCATATAAATTGCGAATGATGTACGTGTATAATATAAAGGTTATTGTATTTGTATGTGGATATACGCCACTCGTTCCGCTGTGCAACGATATTGCGTTCCTAAAGTCGCACAATATCGCACGCTGCGGAACTCGTGCATATATCCACATACACGTCAAATAACCTATAAATATTGAATACCCGAGACATCATCTGAGACAATGTGTCATCAGCATTAACCCTGTATGCCAGAAAGCCAAAAGTGTCAACACTGCGGATACAGGTCTGCAGGGTCTGCAGCATTTCTCACTATTATTCACCTATACAAACTCGACCTTTTGTCATTAATATAGTATGAAAAAGCCAATGTATGATAAGCAGGGTTGACAGTGATAAGAGACGTTACATTTTCATGTCAGGCATAACCGCACTACGTATATGCATGCGCGGTGTAGTATGTAGTAGCATGGTAAATACAAATATTCCAATATGTATGCCATAGACCGGAGCTCCAGATAAGCTGCGTATTTGCTTAAATACCCAATTAAATAGAAGTAGCGAGTATCAAAAAGAAATAAAAATGTTGTTGTACCTTTATCATAAAACAATAAACATACTATAAATGTAGGATATTTTTCTTATTTTCCATGAAAACACATCTTTGTATTTCATTATAATTGTCTCCAAGGAGACAATTATAATGACATGCCTAGACATGTTTTCATTTCGAAGCAAACTATTCAATAATTGCTGTCTGCTGATGTGTAAACAGTAGTGTTATTTTATTTTACCCAATTAAAATTTGGAAATGCCCAATTGCTTCAGAAAGTATGGAGTGACAATACTCAATTACTAATTCCTTATCTGGAGCACAGCATAGACATTGTTTGCTTGCAGAACCTGGTCAATTTAGGTACTAGCCTACTTCACAGGCATGCTAATGGATCTTTTACATTATTTTCAAGGATATTTTTTGTGGTTTTTATATTTTAATTCTGAAAATGTTTGTCACGTGAGGTACTTCAATTCCAGCCGCTGACTTTTTGTGCCGCCAAGGTTGTCACAGTAGCTTGAATTTATCTTTCTTAACAATATTTAAACCTAAGCTTTAATTAGTGAACATCCAGAGCAGGATGCGTGCAGGTTATGGGAAAATTGTCCCACAATATAATGTCACACACTCTAAAAATGAAAGAAGCAGAGAATGGCAAAACAATGGGTTTAATGTTCACTAGTTTATATCAGGAGAAATCAATGGTTGTGGCGAACGTAGTATTTCGGGTTGAAAGGGTTAAGGGACGTTACATGTGAGTCAGTAATCATTGCAACTGCATACATAAAATAAAATAATGGTCCTGCTGAATACATTACCTTCCCAAAGTAGCGATGCCACTGTGTCATTAAACCAGAATCCGTTGCCATGTTAACCCAGCCGGGAAGGCGGCCAGAAGTTCTGGCGTACTCGCCTTGCTCTGCCAACTCCGTTTCGTCTGCCTCATACAGCGTCCTGCCGTAATGTGGGCTGCACTCCATCGCCTTTTTCTTCGATTGCTTCCCAATTCCCGCCTTTTTACATTTCCCATATTTATCATCACGTCTGCTTTTGTCCAGATTATCTCGTCCGCTGACGTTTGAGGTTTCCCAGGTACTACGACCGAAATCATTAGACGCGCTACTCTGCGCCATCTCGTCTCGTCTGCTCTTCTCCAATTGTCCCCCTTTGCTCTTTTCCAATCTACCGCCCTGTGTCGTCCGCCACTTATCCGCGGTGCCAAAGTCGTCTGCCGCAGTGGCGCCCAAATTGTTTGTCGTTTGCCCGGGCGCCCTTTCCCGGTTTGTCCGCCACAGGTCCCCGACACCGAAACTGTTTTCTTACTCTGGTTCGCCACGTCTGCTACGTCCTATGACGTCATCACGTTTATTTTAGGCGAATGCTATTGTTGTTATTGATGAGGTAAGTTTGCCTTTCTTACAGGAACCAACCCATAAGTGTTATTATATGCATGCACGAAAAGGTACATGACCACACTTCATCCGATGTTGTATTAACATTTCTTGAGTTCTTCCGATGGATGACAGTTGCAATTATGATATATCCTGCTTGTTATTGGATCGTAATGAGTAAATTGGTTTATTGGCATGATTGTTGAACGGAGAGCACACTATAGTATCCATACTATAGGGTTAACTGTATTGCAATTTTCAAATTTGCGGCGTATATCAGAAAATGATAGGTTGGAAAATATGTTTAATGGCGACGAGCTAGCGGAGCCATTAAACAGATTTTCCGACCTATCATTTTCTGATATACGCCGCAAATTTCAAAATTACAATGCGGTTAACCTATTTCTAAATTATATGCACTCCTTTACTACTGGCGTAGGAATACATATTTAAATAATTTGCGACCGTTCATCAACAATGATATACATGTAATGTATGACAATCAGCCAATCAGATTGCGTATTGTTTATAGAGTGCATTATAATGTTATTTATATTAATTAAATACGTGTATAATCGTGTCACTATTCGACTATTCTAAAAATTACGAGTGCCCGCTATACAGATATAATCATTTAGTAACGCGCGGTTGAGGAATTATATTTCTTAATTATTTATACGAATTAAATGCGTCAATTGAACAAATAATATTTTTTAGAGATTACAAAGTATGATCATTGCACATCAAAACATAAATACAGAGAATAAATAGTAATGTCCGTTAACATTTTAAGGAAACACGGCTATCGCCCCTGATGTCAGTGTGGAAATTTACGCCTGATATTAAATGTATAATAATGACAATCGTGATGGTAAATGAATGTTTATTTTGCCAGAAAATGTATCGGATGATGTCTCGGATATAAAAAATAGTGTGTGCCTACTGAGTGGGCATGTACCTTTAAGTTTAATATCGCTACTACGCTACTACATGTACATGTAGTATCGTCGCTGTGTATATAGAGAATACCAGGCTACTGTCATTTGATATCAAGTTTATCAGGCAAGGCTAGGAAACGCGTAGGAATTCCGAGGCTTGCCGAGGAATTCCTACCGTTTCCGAGCAGAGCCTGATAAACTTGATATCAAAAGACACTAGCCTGGTATTCTGTTTATCAGGTAACTTTTTATGCTTTTATGCTGACGTCATTCGGTAACGTCACGTGACGTCATCCGACCAATGGAACGTCAAAATTCACCTCATTGTAACCCGGATGTTTGTATCAGGTCAATGCCTGATACAGCAATATGTTATCAGTCAGTACGTATTCGGTCAATACAGGGCAGGTTACCTGATAAATTAAAGATTCAACGTAGCTGCTACAATAATACGTTGTGTCATATTTCATTTAACAATTTCAGGTAACTAGTTATGCATCGATTAAACACATGGGGGCCGTTTCACTAAACTTCGTACGACTAAAATGTTCGTAAGTGCAAATTTAGGATCGTCTGGAAATTTGAATTGATGGATATACATGTATTGAACATAGGCTGCATATGTAGCCATTGTTCAATAAATGTAAATCCTATAATTGTATACACGAACACGGTGTTAATGTGAAATTTACAGACTATCATAATTTTGCACTTACGACCATTTTAGTCGTACGAGGTTTAGTGACACGGGCCCATGGTGACCGACAATCAAATACATGACTGTATCAGGCGGCATTGGCGAGGTATAATGGATTGCGGTTATTAGAAGTTTCGACCATGTCCAGCCGTGGGTAAACGTTTGCCGTGGCACGAGGGAACTCTTTGAACCCCAAGGCTGTAGCAAAAAATAAGCCCCATTTATCCGCTCACAATGATAAAAATAGAGCATAAACAATGTGTAGCCACCGACTGCTAAATTACAGGAATTCGCCTCTCTATGGAGACATTGCTAATTGCCCAATAAGTGCCACAATTATTATAATAACGTTCGTATATATTTTATAAACAATACAACATAATTATGGTGTAAAATTAATGTACTTTATCCAGTAACGGGTTTTGTATTTGCCGAATATGTGCTGACTGATAACATAATGTCGTATCAGGCATTGGCCTGATACGAATATCCGGGTTACAACGAATTAAAAACTAACGTTTAATTGATCGAGCTGCGTCTCACGACGTTACAAATAACGTTATTGTAATCACGCAACGTAAACGAGTTCCAAGAAAGCTAGTTTATATTTGATCATCGGCTAGCATAAAATGTCACCTGATACATAGGATATCGGACTAGCGTCTGTTGATATCAAGTTTATCAGGCTCGGCTCGAAAACGGTAGTAATTCCTCGGCGAGCGAGGAATTCCTACGCGTTTCCTAGCCGTGCCTGATTAATGTGTATCAAATGACACCGCTGTCAGTTTCAGGTTTGGTTGCCGACGAACTTTTGGCTATTAAAGACATTATATCTCATAAATATATAAAGGTAAGTAGTTTTTCATCAATAATAAAAAGTCACCCTCCACAAAAAAAAATTAACATGGGGGACGGATTTTCAAAATCTAACTTTGCTTCCTTAGTTACATCATTTCCAAACTATCTAGCCAGGCTTCGGAGTCAGTTTCAAAAAAATAGTTTTTCGACCCACCGTGTCTCTCTTTACCTCCTTTTTTCGCAATAAAATCAATAGTTAATGTAATTTTATCAACTAAAAAGATTTGGGGAGGGTGACATTGTTTGTTACTGGCGAAAAGGTACATGTACTTACCTTTAGATATTTCTGAGATGTAATGTATTTAATAGGCAAACATTCGTCGGCAGCAAAACGTGGAACATACAGTAGCCTGGAATTATCTATGTGTCTGCCTACTTGAGTTTAATATGTCACTGTCGGTAACTGTCCTCTTGTTTCACAAGCATGCACATTTGCTATATGACCGATCGCAACGTCATACACCCTGCACAGTGGTATACAACTACAGACGTGACTGGCGCATATCAAATACCTCTATCATTATGAATGCAAAGTATGGATATTTAATCCATTATATTAATTTTACATTAATTACATATTAACTTGTCCGCTTTTATTTCCATTCAAACACGATCATGAATTTCCTTTTCCTTTATTGGGTACCGATTTGACAAATCTCACTGTTATTGATTTGTCACCAATGTAAACCCTGATCAACATTCGCGCTAGTTTCCAGAAAATTGTCACTGGAAACACTGTAGTTTATATTCTGGCCGAGCATCTGTGAATTTTACTATCTGGACATTGTCATTGGATCTACTGGTGACAGAAGCAATAAATCCGTATTTTTCAGATGACTGTATAACTATTATGTAATTTTGAAGTGTATCTGAAGTGATATGATATAAATAAGACCAACGGTGAGTGTATGCACAGACAATTATTCAAGCTTGTCTACACGCAATGACGAACAGTGGCGTATTCAACTTGCGTCAATGTAGACCCTGTGTAGGCGCGTATGCCACGGGGTGCGACGGGTGCGAGCGCACTTAACCCTTTCAACGGGGTGCGACGGGTGCGAGCGCACTTAACCCTTTCAACACCACATGCCTGTATAGTCGTATTAGCAAAAAGTGTAGATCCAGATGAGCCGGTTCGTGACGAGCCGTCTCATCAGGATTTGCACATTTTGCAAGTAATTTTCATAATTTTGAGAATAAAAACACACCATGTTCATAAATGGACTGGTCTGAAAATCAGTTTGTGATGATTGGATTGGTTGCAAAATTAGCATATCAAAATCCATTGCAGTTCCTGAGGTGTGAAAGGGTTAATCTGCAGAGGTCTGTCCGTGGAGGTGCAAAACAAGTTTTATATACCTGGCGAGTAGCTGCAAACTGACCGACTCTACATTGTAGACCTGTGTTGTCCTGGTGCTAACATTTGTGACTGTGGTATTAAATTCCAAAAACGGGCCGTTGTGTAACAAGGAAAACGTGTAAGACGCCAGAACCGTTGATATCGGAGTAAACCCTGCCGAATCCCGTATATTTTTATGTCGTAGGCTGAAATAAAATTACTTTTGTATTGACCCTCGTTTGTTATTATTTACATCCCGTGTATATAACGGTACTGCAATAATGGGCCCTTGTACACGTTCAGGTCATATGATCACTAATATGCACAATGCATGCTACGCGCTATGCCCCGTTGCACTTTTCCATAGACCTGTGTGATTGAAGTTGTGTTTTCACAACTTCAGATGCCTATATTATTACATTGACTTAAATATATTTCATATATATTTACAGGTATGTTCTATTACTCTATTTTGGTAAACTCAAAACACAACTTCAGATGCCTATATTATTACATTGACTTAAATATATTTCATATATATTTACAGGTATGTTCTATTACTCTATTTTGGTAAACTCATTTATTCTTTCAGGGATGTGTAGATTTCATGCTTCCTCATTTGATAGTATTGGTTTAATTCATGAAACTGCAAAACAACTAGGTTCTAAACTGGTTAGACACAGCCCTGCTCCGCCATTTTGTATGTGTTGTTTACATAATCATAACTTGCTTTGTTAAATACTTTTACTTATTATTGTACGATCTGTAACCATGTAATGCATGTACTCTTAGGGCACTTTTCCATAGACCTGTGTGATTGAAGTTGTGTTTTCACAACTTCAGATGCCTATATTATTACATTGACTTAAATATATTTCATATATATTTACAGATCGTATAATTACAGAGATTGAAGACAGTGGGCGTTTACTTGTAATTTGGTCCATTAGGACCCGCGTGGGGAATTTATGTGTAGAGCCAACTCTACATTATTGACCACCGCCATATAAGAGCGTGTGAGCCCCAGTCGGTGACAAATGGTGGCCAGTGTGGGGGGTCGTATCGCTGTGGCGGACGGCGATTTCGTCTTGGACGCTGGACGGCTTCTGGCGATTCTGGTGGAGAGACCGTACGTGGTTGCAGTCCATGTTCTCCTGGCGACCTCTGCATTGGTATCTTGTACTTAGCAGATTCCACTCGGTCAGTCTCCTCCACAGTGCTACCAGAAGAGTCCAACTCGTCATCCGCCCCAGAAGCCGTGAAAAGCGGGAAGAAAGAGATCGGAGACAGAAGGAGGGCTGATAGAAAGGGACGGACCGAAGTAGAGCTCTATGATGAGGAGAGTATATCAGAAAACGACGAGATGGAAAGCCAACCAGGAAAGAAGATGAAAGAGAGACATGAGTCCACAATGAAAATGAGCAAAGGACACCAGGAAAAACGAGGAAGTAGATCGAGTGGAGTAGATGGAGACGACAGAGAGGAACAAGACATAGAGTGGATAGATTTAAATAGAGAAATTGAAGAGAACATAAAAGCGATGCAAGATTTAGCTCTGACCACAAAGGAAAAAGCTCAGACATTTGGAATACACGAACGAAGATATAAAGAAGAGGAGCAACAAAGACGTACGAGAAGCAGTAGTAGGACAGAAACGTCATTTGACAACATTCGATCAGACAGAATGGGTACAAAGAGTGGAGCGTATAGGAAGGACAGACATATTCCTCATGTTGAAAAGCACTATTATGAGCGATGGAACGAGACGAGTGATGAAGAGGAGGACACCATGGAACAGACGAGAATTAAGGGTACGAGAACAAAGGAAGAAGACAGATATGTGGGACGAGTAGCTGCACCACTATCAAGATCGAAGACTGACTATGCTGAAGTTACCGGTGGCAGACAGACTCACCCTATTAAACAGGAAAGAGACGACTACTATACATCATATAGTGATGATTATATGGACGAAAGTTCAGAAGTTCAACTACAGCAAAGACGGTTACAGACACTGCGTACCAAGGAAGATGACATGTTCAGACGAGAGAAGGAATTAGAAGCCATGGAGAGCAGGATGAAAGAAGAGGAACAGAGAGCCTCACGACAGCAGAAATATGCACAATATGATGAAATACTAACAGAGAGGGAGAGTAGATTGAAGGTGAAGATGAACGAGATAGAACGGAGAGAGAAGGACCTTAAGGAAAGGAAACACAATTTGGATGATCGTAACAGTAGTAACATCGCAATCGACAGAAAGGACAACCAATCTAGCAACAAGGAATGGCACAACTCGTTCCCGAAGTTTTCGGTGTTCTCGGGGGAGGAACCTAAACCAAGAACGGAGGCCTCCTATGAAGAATGGAAATATGAAGTCGCTTGTAGCCGACAAGATATTTACCCTGAACATGTAATGTCACAGGCCATTCGGAAATCCCTAAGGGGGCAAGCAAAGAGAGTTTTGCTGCCGATGGGAACGCATGTCACAGTGGACGAAATACTCAGTAAGCTGGAAGGAGTATTCGGAAATGTTGCCGCTGGCGAAAGCGTGTTACAGGAATTCTACATCACCACACAGAAAGAAGGAGAATCGATAGCAGCATGGGGATTAAGGCTAGAGGAGATAGTTCAGAGAGCCATGGATAAAGGACATGTTCGTGAAGAAGACCGGAACGACATGCTGAGATCGAAATTCTGGAGGTCCTTGAGGAGTGAGAAGTTAAAGATGGCGTCAAGGATACACTATGAAAATATCAGAACATTTGAACAACTACAGAGAGCAGTTAGAGCAGAGGAATACGACATGAAATTGACAACGGAGTACAACACCAACAAATAAGAACAGAAACACCGGACGGGACAAAGTTAGACGAGATGATGAAAAAGATAACATCACTGGAAAAACAAATGCAAGAGATGCGAAAAAGACCGAGAAGACGAACACCTTGGCGAGCACCACAAACAGAATCACAGACAAACCAAGGAGTAGACAAATTGCATACCGAGAAGAAGGAGGGTGAACATAAGAAGCCTTTAAAACTGACAGGTGTCTCCGTTGAAGCGCGAACTGGAGACAGCACAGAAAAGCGCCCACAGAAGAAAACATTGTTCACCAAATTGGTTGGTCACGCTAATGAAACCACGATAACATTTTGTGGTAGCGACACACCTGCATTAGTTGACAGTGGGTCTATGGTGACCACTGTATCCGAGGATTTCTATAATTCCCTCCAGCCGCGACCTGAAATGAAGCCATTGAAACACTTGGATTTGAGAGGACCGGACGGAGGACAAGTTCCGTACATCGGATATGTGGAGGCTACAATTGAGATAGCATTCATCAACGACAGTGAGCTGTTTGTCCCCGTCCTTGTAGTCCCTGCAACAGAATACAACTTGAATGTTCCTGTTATCGTCGGAACCAATGTCATTCGGCTGTGTGAGGAAGCGACTGGAGAGGACAGTGTTGTACCGACTGAATGGATAGATGCTTTCCAAGCAGTACACCATGGATGTGTCGGAAAAGTAATGTCAACTAATCGCAGAATTGAGATCCAACCAATGGAAACTGTAACCGTCAACGGATTTGTTAGAAAAAACAGAACTGTTGATACAGCAGTTACAGAGACGGCGGATGGGGTTTCATCCAAACTTGGAGTATGCCCTAGGGTAGTGAAGCTGGATAAACCAGGAAAGAGCACCAGGATCCCCGTCAGACTATACAATATGTCAGCAAAAGTAGTGATCATCCAGCCACATTCACCTCTTTGCGAGCTACAAGAAGTCAAAGTTCTTCGGTCCTGTGATCCTTTGTCTACACCTGCTGTCATTGCCAAACAGTCTGTTAATATACCAGCCAATGCCACAGAAAACGAGCCATCACTATGAAGCTAGGCGTTGATTTAGCCGATTCCGATCTTTCACAGATTCAACAAGACAATGTTACTCGCCTATTCTGTAAGTGGCAGTCCATATTCTCGAAGGGCCCGACCGATTTGGGACATACCGACCTAGTGAAACATGAGATTCATTTGACGGAAGAAAAACCATTCAAGGAGCCCTACCGAAGAATAGCACCAGCACTGATCCAAGAGATTCGAGAACATTTAGCCGAGATGATGGCAGCTGATGCAATACGTCCATCGGAGAGCCCGTACTCGTCCAATGTCGTGATAGTCAGGAAAAAGGACGGCACAATCCGTTTCTGCATCGACTACAGGAAGCTAAATCTCCGCACGATCAAGGACGCGTACGCCATTCCGAGGATTGAAGATTCCCTGCACCTTCTCGCCGGTTCCAGATACTTCTCAAAACTGGACTTGAAAGCCGGATATTGGCAGGTTGAACTGAAAGAAGAGGACAAAAGGAAAACCGCTTTCCAGGTCGGAAACTTGGGATTCTTTGAGTGCAACCGCATGCCATTCGGACTATGTAACGCCCCGGCTACATTCCAACGACTCATGGAACGCTGCATGGGTGACCTCAACCTTCACAGTGTTTGATATATCTCGATGATATAATCATCTTCTCAACTACATTTGATGAACAACTGGATCGATTAGAAGCTGTCTTCGAGAGATTACATCAACACAATTTGAAGCTCAAGACATCTAAATGTGAATTTTTCAAGCGACAGGTCACACACCTCGGTCACATTGTATCCGAAGACGGAATCAAGACAGATCCAGAGAAAATATCTGCCATCAAAACTTGGCCCGTTCCCACATCGACAAAAGACGTTAGGCGCTTCATCGGATTCAGTGGCTACTACAGGAGATTTGTTAAGGACTACGCTAGTATTGTGCGTCCTCTTAACGATCTCCTCGTAGGTCAGTGCACTAAGAAATCAAAGCAGAAGACACGTCAATCACCATTCCGCTGGGACAACGAACAGCAGCAGGCCTTCGATGCGATCATCGAGAAGCTGTCATCGCCGCCAATCCTCGCATATGCCGAATATGATAAGCCATTTATCCTACACACGGATGCCTCGTTGAATGGATTGGGAGCCGTGCTATACCAGAAGCAGAACGGCATTGACCGGGTTATCGCGTATGCAAGCAGGAGTCTTAAGCCGTCAGAGAAGAATTATCCGGCCCACAAGTTGGAATTCTTAGCTTTGAAGTGGGCCATCACAGACAAATTTCATGACTATCTGTATGGTGCCACCTTTGAAGCTGTCTCTGACAATAACCCTCTTACATACGTGTTAACTACGGCTAAGCTTGATGCTACTGGTCAACGATGGATAGCTGCTCTCTCCAACTACAACTTCCGTATCACCTATAGAAGTGGGAAGAAGAACAACGACGCCGATGGTTTATCAAGGCAAATGCCAATGGAAACAGAGGAGCGGACAATCTTCCCAGATAACATGAAGGCCATATTTAGCATGACACAGACAACTTCTGAGGACGCACCCGCAGAGGAATGCCTGACTACAGACCATGACACGTCATTCGAATGCCACATTCCGGAAGACCTACTGGCGGCATGCGCCTTGTCATCGAATGATTGGCGAAGCGGACAGGATACAGACAGAGCAATTTCGAGAGTAGTGAGACTTAAGAAGTCCAATCAGCGACCTACTGCAAGGCAAGCCGCGAACGAAGACCCAGCAGTTAGAAGGTATCTTCGCGAGTGGGATAAGCTGCTACTCCGGGATGGCATCCTGTTCAGGATAACTAACATTCGAGGACAAGATATCACCCAGACCGTTCTTCCGGAATCTGCCAAAGACACCATACTAAGTGCCCTACACGACGACCTGGGACACCAGGGCCGGGATCGCACAACATCTCTCGTCAAGGAGCGATATTTCTGGCCAGGGATGGATGGCGACATCAAGCGGAAGGTGCAGACATGCGATCGCTGTATTAGGCAGAAGGTACCAGCACAGAGGGCAGCTGAATTGGTCCCGATCAGTCGACCGCTCCGATGGAAATTGTCTGCATTGACTATCTGTCTCTCGAAACCTCCAAGGGCGGTTACGAGAACGTGCTAGTCATTACAGATCATTTCACGCGCTACTCCATGGCCATTCCGACGAGGAACCAGACAGCACGGACGACGGCTAGGGCTTTGTTTGAACGTTTTTTCTCCACTATGGATTTCCCTCGAAGTTACATAGTGACAGGGGACAGAACTTTGAATCAAAGACTATCCGTCACCTTTGCAAGATTGCCAAGATAAAGAAATCAAGGACCACCCCATACCATCCTATGGGAAACGGTCAGGTTGAGCGATTCAACCAGACACTCATCCGGATGCTAGGTTCACTGGAAAATGACAAGAAGGTGGATTGGAAGGCTCATGTGCCAACGATGGTCCATGCATATAATGCAACAAGACACGAGAGCACTGGCTTCTCCCCCTTCTACCTCATGTTCGGCAGGCAGCCCCGTCTCGCCATAGATGCATTTCTGGGAATCAAGCAAGAACCAAGGAACAGAAAGAGTCATGAAGACTATGCCCAGCAGTTGGATAGTCGTCTGCAGGTCGCATACAACGAGGCAAATGAGGAGTGCGTTCGCCAGGCCGGCAGGCACAAGACACAATACGATAAGCGTGTCCGGGAGAACCATCTGCAGCCTGGAGACCGAGTGCTTGTCCGCAATGTTGGATTGAAGGGGAAGCACAAGCTTGCTGACCGTTGGGAAGAGGACCCATATATTGTCATCAGTCAACCAGATAGTGATATACCGGTATATCAAGTGAAGAAGGAAAATTCATCTGGAAGACTGCGGACTCTGCACCGCAACCACCTGTTCCCATTCATGTCTTTGCCTGCACCGACGACGACGATTGGTCGAGAGGAACAGCCGACACCACCGGAAAGCTCTGGTAGCACTGTGGAGGAGACTGACCGAGTGGAATCTGCTAAGTACAAGATACCAATGCAGAGGTCGCCAGGAGAACATGGACTGCAACCACGTACGGTCTCTCCACCAGAATCGCCAGAAGCCGCCCAGCGTCCAAGACGAAATCGCCGTCCGCCACAGCGATACGACCCCGACAACTGGCGTATCGGACAGGAGCATGTGTTCACCGTGCCGGATAGCACGGTCGTCACAATTTAGGCCATGATACACATTGGTATTCGAAGAATATCATCTTCATCATCATCATCATCATCATCATTGTTTTAATATGTCTGTGTTTGAGTGAGCGATCTTCGTTATCTTCGTATTTTTCATGTCACATTTTGTATTAACGTTAGTGTGTTACACTCCGTTGTCTCAGAACCTGTCAGTTTGGTACTGAATATGTCGGGACGACATTTTATAAAGCAGGGAAGTATGTCGTAGGCTGAAATAAAATTACTTTTGTATTGACCCTCGTTTGTTATTATTTACATCCCGTGTATATAACGGTACTGCAATAATGGGCCCTTGTACACGTTCAGGTCATGTGATCACTAATATGCACAATGCATGCTACGCGCTATGCCCCGTTGCACTTTTCCATAGACCTGTGTGATTGAAGTTGTGTTTTCACAACTTCAGATGCCTATATTATTACATTGACTTAAATATATTTCATATATATTTACAGGTATGTTCTATTACTCTATTTTGGTAAACTCATTTATTCTTTCAGGGATGTGTAGATTTCATGCTTCCTCATTTGATAGTATTGGTTTAATTCATGAAACTGCAAAACAACTAGGTTCTAAACTGGTTAGACACAGCCCTGCTCCGCCATTTTGTATGTGTTGTTTACATAATCATAACTTGCTTTGTTAAATACTTTTACTTATTATTGTACGATCTGTAACCATGTAATGCATGTACTCTTAGGGCTCTTTTCCATAGACCTGTGTGATTGAAGTTGTGTTTTCACAACTTCAGATGCCTATATTATTACATTGACTTAAATATATTTCATATATATTTACAGATCGTATAATTACAGAGATTGAAGACAGTGGGCGTTTACTTGTAATTTGAAATGTCACAGGGTGAGAAAAATGTGCATCGGCCCGGGGCTCGAACCCGGGACCTCTGGTTTACCGTACCATCGCTCTAACCGACTGAGCTAGCCGGGCACGAATACACACTTCCTCCCCACAGTGAGTTACATACCGTGACATACTTCCCCGCCAAATTGGAATTCGTCCCCGAATTCTATATTTAATTCGTCTCTGAATTCCTATATTTGGTACATTTTGGGTAGTATATATATCAGTCACGGTCCCTCGTTGGGCGCCAAATGTCACAGGGTGAGAAAAATGTGCTCCGGCCCGGGGCTCGAACCCGGGACCTCTGGTTTACCGTACCATCGCTCTAACCGACTGAGCTACTCCTTCTGTCTGTTCCATAGTTCTCCTCTGTATTGTCAGTAACTTCGACGTTGTGTCTCCTTGTCGTGCTTCTTCCAGTCGTTCTCGATTCAGATAATTCCCTAAGACGGCGAAGTACTTAGATAGAGTGGATCCACATATAAACTGTTGTACCGGTGATCACCAAGAAGGAGGCGGCGACACGGGACATCAGCAACACATAGAATCGTGTACGATGGAGCTGAAGATTGGTTGCGAACGTTATTCCACGGACGCGTTTGGATTATCTGTGACCAGATGATTAGTGACAGTTACATTTGTGTGGATTATTTAGGTGTAGATACTTTACTGTGACTGTGATATATACATGGATTTACTATACTAGTCGGCTGTTGGTGAGTCAATTTTCTCTGTTTTGCAGTTTCATATCCGTTTTGATTGCGTGCAATGTTGTCATGACCGGGTGACCTCATAGGACACATAGTCTGTCAATTTACAGTTATTTGTCAGTGATTGTGTAACAATTCAGACAATCCATGACGGTATACGCCTTTACCTGGCAATTGTATCGATACTACATATTCACTGCACATGTGAATCTGTACATGCGGTCCGATTGTTAGCACGTGTATCTGTGTATACCAGTATTGAATTGTGGAATTGTTGACACCATGGAGTTGATTATGTGAGCTTTGGGTTGTTGTATCTGTTCTGTCGATATTGTATCTCAAGTACATATTCTTATGGTATATGTTCCGTTACATTTGGGCCAATATATCTGTATATCCTGCCCATTCTACTCAGCCCTATAGCTCAGCCCTATAGCCCAGCCATATAACCCCATCCATATAGCTTGACTTATCGCCCGCGCCCAGCGCTGCATTTCACTACTAACCAAACTGCTTGATATTGCTTCTTTGGGGAAATAATTTTGTACATTTCTTGTTGGAAAATCCGATCGACCAGATTTTCATAGTTGCGGACTCTGATTTTGTGACAATATTTTTTTTCCCGACCCTGTTTTCCCATGAACTCCCCTGTTCGCGCGTTTTTCGCTAAAGAATCGATTGTCCGACTAGCGCAGTGGTCAGCGAGGTCGGCGGCCAGGTTGTGGATTGTAAGTGAGAAGTTTATCGGTGGTTCGAGGCTCGCTAGGGTGTTCTATTTTTTTTTTCCCCAGAAATACAATTCTGATTTTTTTTTATTTAAAGTAAATAAGTATACAGGTACCTTGATCCAGTTAATTATTTGAAAAGCGGAAACCGCTCAAATAATTTTCTTAGTATCTATCTCTGACTCGCGACGCCGCGCCGTATCGTATCGTATTTTCGCGTATTTGTTGTTATTAGTGTGTGTGTGCTAGTATGAGTGGACGTATGTAGTTGGCAATTTTAAACATCATCTCCTCCATTATCATTATTCATTTCATGAACAATACGGTGTTGAACTCTGGAAGTTGTACACACAACGTGTGAAGTTGAACTAAACTAAATAGTGAACTATTGTGGTATAAATATTTGGAAACGTGACGTAAATGCTGAAAGTTGATCAGCAACCGAAGCCAATGACGTCAGGATTACAGTGAAACGACAAAACAAAATAATTGCTTGTTGGATGAACTGAAGTGCATTTGCATAGTGAAATTCCAATTTAGTACAGGAGCCACGTGAGAGTAATTCTGGGAACTGTGAAGGACACGTATGTGAGGAAATATACACTGAACGTTTATACAAAGTGAACCATTTATCTACGTAGTGCAACATCAATGGAAACTTATTTAGTGAAGTGATACTTGATCAAGTCCAACGGACGTGGATATGAACAATCAGTGAACATATACATTGGTAGTATATATATATAAATAGTGATTATTCATAGTGAGACATCCAAAAGCCAAAGACCATTTATTTACCTATATTGTGCTGATTTTGAATTGAAAGATCATGGCGGATCTTTGTGAAAAGCGGGAAGAAAGAGATCGGAGGAGATTAAGGAGGGAAAGAAGGATAGCAGAGGAGGAAGTACGGAATAGCATGGAGGCGGAAATGGTAGAATTACGAAGGCAACGTGAGGAATGTGTAGTAGCAAGAAGGAGAATTAGAGGAGAAGCGGAAAGAAAAACTGAGAGAAACAGTTCTTCAAGAGAACGTCAAGGTCGTGATGATCTAAACAGTGTTGGAAAGTATCGGTCGCGATTCGCCAGTGATTCTCAGAGTCGTGCGTGTTCAAATAAAGATAGTGAAACGCAACTCGAGAGATCATATCATGGTGATGAAGATGTACTTCGCCGTCTTAGGGAATTATCTGAATCGAGAACGACTGGAAGAAGCACGACAAGGAGACACAACGTCGAAGTTACTGACAATACAGAGGAGAACTATGGAACAGACAGAAGGAGTAGCTCAGTCGGTTAGAGCGATGGTACGGTAAACCAGAGGTCCCGGGTTCGAGCCCCGGGCCGGAGCACATTTTTCTCACCCTGTGACATTTGGCGCCCAACGAGGGACCGTGACTGATATATATACTACCCAAAATGTACCAAATATATGGAATTCAGAGACGAATTAAATATAGAATTCGGGGACGAATTCCAATTTGGCGGGGAAGTATGTCACGGTATGTAACTCACTGTGGGGAGGAAGTGTGTATTCGTGCCCGGCTAGCTCAGTCGGTTAGAGCGATGGTACGGTAAACCAGAGGTCCCGGGTTCGAACCCCGGGCCGATGCACATTTTTCTCACCCTGTGACATTTATAACAGGCTTTTATGACCTAAACTGTTCCTCGTTCTTTATACTGGTACTTCAGCGATACAGTTAAAGTGAAAACTATTGGAGTTCTCAATCAGGGCCCGGTTGCTCAAAACATCCGTTAGCTTAACGGACTGTTAAATCCTTAACTGAATGGTTAAAATCTCTGTTTTAACAGAGATTTTAACCATTCAGTTAAGGATTTAACAGTCCGTTAAGGATTTAACAGTCCGTTAAGCTAACTGGTGTTTTGAACAACCGGGTCCAGACTGGGCGTGTTCCATGGTGTTCCACGGTGTCTCATTTTCCAACTGTACCTGTCATAACACAGACATGGTATATAAGGTGGGCGGCTATTTTTACAAGTTTAGAGGTGGCCGGATTAGCTCAGTAGGTACAGCGTCGGACTGCGAATCGGGAGACCCCGGTTTCGTATCCCACCTCGACCGCTGAGAATGGTCGATTCGGTGTGTCCTTGGGCACGACAACTTCGTGCTAGCCTTGTCCTACATGTATCGGATGGGGACTTACATAGTCGGTCCCGTCATGCAAGGTCATCGAGCCAGTGCCGTCGTTAAATCGAAGCATTTACATTTACAATTTTAGAGTCCGTAGACAGTTACGCCTGCGCATGTCTGCCAGCATATTTTTCATCTTTAGATAACGGTTCATCCGCATGTACGGGAAGATAATCCGCGAGCTTTATCAAGTGGCGTATCGACCGGACACATTGACGAACACGTTCACGATCTGGTCGTGTTATCATATCATCTCATGCATGCAAAATACTATCAGTGACATTTAACTGATACTTTAATATCTTTTTAAAAATTGTACTTCATGTATATATGAACAAAGTGTGTATTTTAGCAATTTTGTAAAAATAAAGCGTACTAGTTCATTAATTGAAATAGCGTTAAAATTTAGCCATGCAGCAAATATATGTGGTTTAAAAACAATTGTCGCCATACATTATTAGGTTCAATTCAATATCTTTATTTCCTCTTGTCAGAGATTTGAAATGTTAAACATGTATGAAATGTGAAAATACACGTATACAAATATATGTGAATTATATGCAGGCATCTGCTACAATAGTTAATAATGGCAATAATGTACAACTCATGGTGTATATATTGAAGTTGTATGAGTCAAGGGTTCATTGCCCAAGTCGTAAAGTCGTACAGTGTATTCACCTGAGCCTCGTGTACACAATACTTTTCACAATACAAGGTCAGCAGCATATCCAACTTATGCTCGAATGCTGCGTTTAGAGTAAAGTTCATGGCAGCTTTTTGCACACCTGAAAGCTGCCCCTCTTTTTTATCGGTTATGCTATTCACGCCTGCTCTCATAACACATTGCAAGAATTGTTCACCATGGTATTCATCATGGTATACGATGGATGATGTCCATGAAGCCATTGTGATTGCGCATTCAGCAATATAGTGGCATATGATGTCCTCAGTGATGCCGTCATACAGGCAACATACACTTACAGTGTCATCCGGTACACACGTCCATAGCAGAGTAACAAAGTCTGCCAATTTTAGCTCAGAGTGTGTCTTTGCAAACTGCTAGCCACCGGAATCTGACAAAGTCATTGTTATTCTCCATTCTCTGCCCCCAAAGACTGTAGTCGCGGACAGCGACCGCCGTACTGACTTCTTGTTTCCACGAGCATTTGGGAGACATATTGTCATAGTGTTGCAATATATGTATTAGACCATATCTGGACATATCTAGAGCATAGACAATGTGTAGCCACTGACTGCTAAATTACAGGAATTCGCCTCTCTATGGAGACGTTGTTAATTGCCTAATAAGTGCCACAATTATTTGTAATTTTCAAAATGACGTCACTGAATTTGAAACTCAATTTGGCAACACAATGTGCGCTCTATAAATAATAATAACGTTCGTGTATATTTTATAAATAATACAATATTATGGTGTAAAATTAATGTACTTTATCCAGTAACAGGTTTTGTATTTGCCGAATATGTGCTGACTGATAACATAATGTCGTATCAGGCATTGGCCTGATACGAATATCCGGGTTACAATAAATTAAAAACTAACGTTTAATTGATCGAGCTGCGTCATTCACGACGTTACCGAATAACGTTATTTTAATCACGCAACGTAAACGAGTTCCAAGAAAGCTAGTTTACATTTGATCATCGGCTAGCATAAAACGTCATCCGATACATAGAATATCGGACTAGCGTCTGTTGATATCAAGTTTATCAGGCTCGGCTCGAAAACGGTAGGAATTCCTCAGCGAGTGAGGAATTCCTACGCGTTTCCTAGCCGTGCCTGATTAATGTGTATGACACCGCTGTCAGTTTCAGGTTTTGTTGCCAACGAACTTTTGGCTATTACAGATATTAGATCTCAGAAATATACAAAGGTAAGTAGTTTTTCATCAATAATAAAAAGTCACCCTCCCCAAAAAAAAGTATTTGAAGAAATTCCATTAAATATTGATTTCATTGTGTCTTTGCAAACTGCCAGCCGCCGGAATCTGACAAAGTCATTGTCATTCTCCGTTCTCTGCCCCCAAAGACTGGACTCGCGGACAGCGACCGCCGTACTGACTTCTTGTTTACACGAGCATTTGTGAGACAAATTGTCATGGAGTTGCAATATATTTATTAGACCACATCTCGACAGGATATCACATATATCAGGAATGAACACGCGGGAAACTGCAATAGATCCAGATAATTACAAAAACTATTTTCTGAAGAAAATACTTTGGCATACAGTTGAGCTATGTAATGACAGTAACTTGTACAAAAACATTAACTTGCGTTTATCAATATCTGCAGATAGACGGTGAAGCCCCAGCATTGAGTCACATATATCTGATCTAGTTCTCCTATGAAACCCTTGGATATATTTAGCAATTGTACGTTGGTGTTTTGCAATACAGTCAGTGTCTGCGCGCGAAAGGCCGTTCCATAATTCGAAGCCATACAGTGTGGTAGGAATTACAATGTTCCTATATAGGTTTGTAGACGTTATCGGATTCATATGTATAGGTTTTAAACCGAACCCAATCATTGCGTGGAATGCATTGAGGCCATTTTGACACCTCTCGTGGACGCGTTCTTTGTATTTTGTATTGGCACACTGTTTAATTCCAAGATGTACCACAGAGTCAGTTACGGCGATGCCATTAGTGCCAATATGTAACGCGCTACATAAAAATGCGCCAGACTTTTTAGAGAATACAATTATACATGATTTAACTGAGTGTATACAAACCGCCAATTGGATATACATATGCATTTACGATATATAATTGTTTTTGCAGAGAATCTGGACTTGTAGATAAACGAGTCATATCATCGGCCAGTGCTGGGTTACCGGTTCTAAGTGACCACACTGTTGCCCCTAGACCAGCGTTTTCTAACTAGATCAGTAGGTCGTTGATAAAAACGTGGTAGAAAAATGTAGATATTACACCCCTCTGACACTACGAGTTACTGGTATTAGTCTACATGTGACGCCGTTAACTTTTAATACGCATGTCAAGCTCGAATAGTAGTTGTTAATGAGCTGCCATAATTTGCCTGTATACCCAGTTCATACAATTTATACAAGAGGCCATTGTGCCATACATTATCGAAATCCTTTTCAATGTCTAAGAACGATGCGTAAATACTACCACCTAAGTCCAAATTGTACTAAATGGTCTACTGCAGTTTAAAAGCAGCAGATATGCAACTGAGGTATTTTTGAAAACCTTGTTGTTGACTGCATGGGAATGTAATGGAATATTCATCTAAATATGTCCATATTATGTTAACAGTGACTGTTTCAAACAGTTTACACAAACACGAAATTAGTGAGATGGGTCTGTAGTTTCCTGGGTCGGTATTGCTTTTTCCGCATTCTTTCTATAGGGGAATAACAATACTTTTTTGCCAAGCACATGGTACCGTTTCGAGGTTCGATATTCTATTAAACAGTAACGAAATGATTGAAACCAGTTTTTCTCTTACGTATATAATATGTTCATTCTGCGTGTTATCCCAACCCGGAGCTTTTCTTCGTTTTAGATGTCGTATTAAACCTTGTAATTCAAAAGTTGTGACAGGTTCAGAAAAAAATTCACTGTACCTTGGTTCGTTAGTTTGTAGATACGTACTGATAATGCTATTGATGTGTTCGGTGAATTCCTTATCCCCCGACGGTGACTGCCCGCTATCATTGAATATGCTTTTGAAGAATTCACTAAATACAAACGCTACATGCTCCGGGGTCGAGTATTGTTTCTCATTGAAGACAATTTCTGTGCATGGTAGAATTTTAATTTGTGTTGTTAATGCTTCGTAACAATTTCCAGAATAATCTATAGACTAAACCGGCGGCTTCGTCCAAATTTCTATAAACTTTATCCATCTACTTTTCTGACTCAATTTTCTGATTTTTTCGGAATTTGGCCTTCGCGTCTTTGTAATCTTTAAAATATTTGTCATCGCGACCAGGTGGTAGACCTTGACTAATCCACACCGTTCGAAATTGTCTTACTGGAATGTGCTTTCATTACTTCAGGGGTTCAATACGGCTTAGTAAACTTATTAAACGTGCATCTCGGTAGGGTAGTGATTGCTGCATAGTGAATTGTATTTGTAATAAAGTCCGATAGCGCGTCTATTGATATTGAGCTGTCTGTGGGAATGGATTCATAAAATACCGTCCAATGTATACCTGTAGTTAATTATGTGTTCTTCTGTTATCTTGTTCCATGCAATTACTGGTTCACTGGGTACAGTGTCGGGCGAAAATGTATGTTTTATGCTCATCTTTGCCAAACAAGGCAAATGATCTGATATTAATATGAAAACGCTTTCGTCTAGTATTTTAAATGTATCAATGCAGTTAAATAAATGTTGTATCAACGAGAACATGGTCGGTCATTGTTTCGCTGGCATGTAGCTATAGTTAGGACCATTTCGGTGGTGTGATAGGTTAACCGGAATTAAGTTATTGCTATTTATAGACTGTGTACACATCTTGGTTTTATATTTTGCCTGAGTCATGTCAGATTTATATTTTGCCTGAGTCATGAGTCATTCCGCGTTAAAATATCCGCTGATAATTACTTGGCCCTGTATCATATAGTACGTGGTCAGTGCGTTAAAATTCAGAAAATATGCCGATGGCAATGATTGGTTAGCTTTCCTGCTTACATCGCGAACAATGTTTATTGTACGGCTATTGCTGCTATTGACTGCATCAGGCCGCAGTTCACTATTTCGGTTTGTTCCCGCGGCGCCACGGCTACCATGATAGCCATTGGTTCCACGACTCGTTACCGTGCGGGACGGAGCGGCTGATGCGAAGATACTCAGATTAATACGGCCATTAATGTTTGACGTGTGTCTATCATTATATGTATTACTTTGTATACATGTAGCATGTGTCTGATCTTGCACCACATCATAGAATAGTCGTGCCGTTAAGACGTTATCGCCTGCCATATATGTGGGTCTTCCACTGTCGTTACAATTGTTTTCTATAATATTAGACTGATGTAGACCTTGCGTCGAAAGCGACTAAATTACTGGCTACAACATTGGCGTCGCGCTTGGCTATTCTGCTATCTGCATCCACATGTGTGGGCTCACTGCACGATATATATCGGTCGTCATGTGTAGTTGTACTGCTGTTAATAACGTAATTAATGACGTAATTTTGTACGGCTTCATTAATTGTCAAACTACGGTTGTTTGTCGTTTCGATATTAGTTGTACCCGGAGTCTCGTTCATGGCGTTGTTACCCACAGTAGCTCCCGAGCGATTAGCGATTACGATATTGCCGGCCGCCAGTGTGCGTGCGCCATCCGGGATAGCCCTGTCGTCGGTAGTTCGCCGGGGTTCAGTGACGAGCTGAGTATTCATTGCATACACCGATGCCTTTGGTGATCTCACCGGTTAACACTGACGTCTTGTGTATCCTGTACACAGGATCTTAGACTGTTCACGGATTGATAAATCATTCCTATTGATGTCGAGAAGCTATCACACTGAGTTTTTACAACGCGTAATATGGCCCGAGTCTTCTTTGCGTTGATGTATCAGGTCTCTTTACGTCTGACTGTAACTTTATAACCACAGCAGAGATGTCGGCAAGCGCAAGGCTTTCCTTCAGCGTTGTACCGTGAATAGGGGTGCTCTGTGAGGGTTCATTTGTAAGGTATATATGACTCTTCTCGTCAAATATAAATACATTGTATATTTCGTTGGTGCGTTCACCACTGATGAACATCTGTAGTATAAAACAATCGTGCGCGTTTCTCTGCGCCGGATGTCAATTTAGAGTTGCGTCGGTTCACCAATCGTGTTTTCGGGAAATGTTGGCGCCGTCTCGCTCTTTCTGCTGAAGTAGCGCGGTACCAGTTGATGCGTTTAGCTTCGTGATTACATACAGTAGCGCAATCAGCGAATAAATAGTAATGTCCGTTAACATTTGTATTGTTCTCCCCATGTACAGTAGCGCTTTTCTGCTCCTTACCTATTTGTATATACTAATATCGTATACATATCGTAATCGTATAGTATTGGTATATTTAATGAGCATATCGTATGATCATATAATGTTGGTATGTTTGTACCGTATCATCGTATAGTACAAACGTACTATACGAATATTATACAACATGCGATATCCGTTCGTATATACGATATATCCGTACGGATATGGTATGAATATACCATACCCGAAGTGTGGTTTTTCATTCTACTGAAAACACCTCTAATTTTAAAGAAATTTTCGACTCCAAAGAGGACCAAATATTAGGGGCGGACCAAATATTAGGGCAAATAGTACACGGCAACACCGTTAATATATCGTATACATTTACGGTATTCTGGTACATTTATACCATACACAAATCTGGTATGTTTGTACGATACAAACGTACCAGAATTATACACATGTATACAAATCACATAAACGTACGATTTGAATGGTATATATATACGATATTTGTTGGTATTGTGGTAGTACGGCCATGGTAGGATAATCGAACATTTGTACTGCCTTGCGGTACAAGCCGGCTTTTATAGCGACGTGGTAGAGCGTTCGTCTCTCACGCAGGCGGCATGGGTTCGACCCCAGCTGCCGACAAGATATTTTTCACTTTATACACATTTGCCTCCTACTACAGTATGTACGGTACAAACATACCGTACGTTTATATTATATGCATATCGTATATAAAACATATCGTATTGGTATAGTATACGTATAGTATTGGTATAGTACGTATAGTTGACCTGCAGAAAAGCGCTACTGTAGACTTAGTAGCTCGTCTAATTACAGCTCCTTCGCCAGATGTTCCAATGCAGTATCTAATCTCGTGTAGAACTGTTGTTTAGGGAATTGCGTATCGTACGATACCGAGTCATCATCGTCGCTCTCAGACATAAGTTACGGCTTTATCCGTAACAGCCGTGCATTTACTACCTGCTTCGGGTCCGTTTCACTACTGACGGACGTGTTGCATGAGGCGCGTTCCGGCGATATACACGTGCTCATATTCTTACTTGTGTCCAGGTGCTTTTCATTAAATGGATAAAAGTCAGTGTAAAATGTGCAATTAATTTTCAATATATATCGAAAAACCCAATTGTCGTCTGGTCAGCAAAACGTGACGATTTGTTACATATATACAGTCAATATGAAAACGATATTTGATTTTCAAATTTCAGAATACTCAGTAAATAGTCAATGTTACCATCTGATATTTCCACCGAAGCGAGATATTACACTTAAATGTATGTCCATCAACTTATGGCTAAATATTCCATCTAGTTATGATGAAATCGCATATTTTCCGTGAGTCCTATTTTACCAAAATGTCACCATTGTTGTTGTTGTTAATTTCATCATTCCTTAAGCATGTTAAGGTAATACACTTGACTTCAATGATAATTTCTTCGTAAGAGTGACGTGATATATGATAACATATGTGAATATTGTCTTGTTACTGTATACTATATTTGGAGCATTGAGTTGCCATCTCCGCCATCTTTGTATGTACAAGCCATCGTACAGTTTCACCACTTCGTGCGTTTGATACATACAGCAAATAATGTGACAGTAAACTAAATAAGATTTGTTGCAATACATAATAGACAGATATGACAACGGCAAGCAATACATATTATGCCAGCAAACTATGCAAAAGACGAGATATCTGAGCATTTCTCTTATCAATTTCAAAATATAGTTTGACGTGTAAACTTGTCAATCTAGTGCACTTCCTATGCCAGTATACACGTTACCCATATATAAAGCCATTTTTACTCGCATAGTAGGTGAGTAGACATCGGAGACAATAAATATACTCAGGCAGCTGTTTGCATGTCAATGTAATTGATAGCTAATAACATAGTACAGTAGTGGGTATATATGGTATGTGTTGTGTGGTTTGCCAGGTAAAAGTAATACACTGTGCGAATTTCTGTGTATGAGGATACGTATAACGGTGGTTCATGCTGCTAAAAACACAGGCACAAACCTGTCCAGAAAACTGACATATGTTACTGTTTGGTGAAATATAATTGATAGGAGTCCGTTCTCCTGGCTTTTCTACATGTGATTAGCTACATTATATTTCACACTCTAGCTTCGTGATTCCCGCTGAATGACTTCCCCACCCAACATTAGTCCCAACCCTAGCTTCGTGATTCCCATCCTGTGTGTCCCCTACCCAGCGTAATTAGTTCGTGATTCCCGCTGTGTGACTCCCAACCCAATATTAGTCCCAACCCCAGCTTCGTGATTCCCGCTGAGTGACTCCCCCACCCAGCCTTATTCCCCACCCCAGCTTCGTGATTCCCGCTGTGTGACTCCCCCACCCAGCACACTATTCCCCACCCCAGCTTCGTGATTCCCACTGTGTGACTCCCCCACCCAGCACAAAATTCCCAACCCCAACTTCGTGATTCCCGCACTCAGTAGCGTAATGTGTGATAGCCCCGCGACTCCCGTGTAGGTCAGAGCTTTTAAGCTTTGGAAATAAGTTGCTTGCAGAGCTCCAGATAAGCTGCGTATTTGCTTAAATTCCCAATTAAATTTGCCAAAAACCCAATTGAAATCAGAAGTAGCGAGTATCAAAAAGCAATACAAATTTTGTGATACCTTTATCATGCTGCAGAAAACAACAAACAGACCACAAAGATAGCATATTTTTTCTTATGTTCCATGAAAACAAATCTTGGTATTTCATTAGAATTGTCTCCTTGGAAACAATTCTAATGAAATGCCGAGATATCTTTTCATTTCGAAGCAAACTATTCAATAATTTCAGTCTGTTTATGTGTAAGCAGTAGAGTGATTTTATTTTACCCATTTCAAATTTTGAAATACCCAATTGCTTCAGAAATGATGGAGTAACAATACTCAATTACTAATTCCTCATCTGGTGCCCTGGCTTTTGTCGCCTATGTTAGTTAGTCTCGACTCGCATACATGTACTACGAATATATACTAAATGTTGATTTACATAGTTCTGTATATCACCCCGATGCCATTAGTGTTACATATAGTTGTACGTGTTGCATAATATATAGAGAATAGTAGGTTAGTGCCGTGAATGGGAAAAAATATCTGGCAAGGCTTAGGAAACGGGATGGGCGAGGCTCTACCGAGCACATCCCGTGTCCGTGACGCGCCAGATATTTTTCCCATTCACGGCACTAACCTACTTTTCTATTTTTGCAATCAACCCCTACTAATGGCTTTAAAATGCAAAAAAATAACCCCCTTCACCGCACATATTCATACGCCGTAAGTTCATTTCCCCGTGAGTTTGCGACAAACAGTGCAGAGAGTATTGTCAATACGAATTAAATCGTTTTCCATAGAATAAAATCTGCACATGCACGTAACACATTGTTGTATACATGAATGCAGATTTATCTGAGTGTGTCTACATATTGGATTACCGATATTGTAAGTTAAGGCTTGTCACATGCAAATGAAGGTTAGTGTGACATAGACAGGAAACATACAAGTGGCCGAGTACAGCCGACATGAAAAATACTTAGTCGGCTCATAGGCGTCACCAGTATTTTCGAAAGGGATTGCGAGTGCCGAAGGAACTCGGCGGGGAGAGCACGAGAGGGGTGTCCCCTCTTTTTAGCGGGTAGTCCGGGAAATATTTTGGATATTGATGCACTAAAACGAGTTATTTCAGAGGCATCGAATCTGATTTAGGCGCGTTGTGAATTACACATATTTGCAAAATCTGAAGTGATAAATATACGGGATTGGCGATATGAAGACAAAACTATGTGGTAATAGGTGTACTGATGTAATCGAAACCAGGATACCTGATCGGTGTTAGGCCCCCCTACGACACCAGTAAACTCATTTAGCCCATCCTCTATAAGGGATATAACCTAATTCAACTCCAATGGATAATAATCCATCAGGGTCAAATCAGGTGAAATGGGATTCCGCAAAGGATGACTCCCGTTAAAGGTACATGCCCACGCAGCAGATTACACTGTACTACTACTTTTCATTTTCTTTCATGCCTTATATGAGCCATTTGTATACCCACTAACGAGTTATTTTAATTACGGCGCGTGTTAATTGGTGTTAAATCGCATTTTATATGCCGCGACCAGAAAGGGTATTTTCCGACCTCGCGCTATTTTTACCAACACGCGTTACGTGACACGGTCAATCATATCACATCTTCGACATGCGCAGTCAAGTATCGGAAGTTGAGAAGAAAAATTTCTGTTCGAATCCAAATCTAAATCTCCACGTAACTGCCTGTCCCTCAGATATTTCGCCTTTTTTGGCCGACGCCGTTTCATACAATTTCCGTCCTGGACGTTTCGACATAATCATAGATTGTTTACATATTTGGAAGCCTACTGGCGTGCGTAGTATACTGTGCATGCGCACCGCAAGCCTTCCGGCCTTCGTCCAGTATTCTCGCGACATTTAAAAGTTAATACCTAGATAAATTCCACAAAAATGCTCAAAAACACTTGTACACTTTTTATAACTCTTATATAACCATAACACCTTTCAAACTTCACTAATTTTGATATACATATTTGTTATTAGTTTATTACATTTGGCATATGAATTTTATATTGGACATTTTCTACTGGTAAGTTTCGTTGACTATGTGTATGCTGTTAAGCACATTGTTCATTCGAAAGACCACTTTTTTATTTTTTACGTAGAGCAGATTCAGTGTTCCTACTCAACGGGAAAATCTCGCCGTTAAATTAGTCACGTGATCAAACAAGATGTACTGTGGATGTAGCGTTCGTTTATGAGACTGTGAGAAATGGGGCTTATAGGATTTATGACCAGTGCAGCTCCTGATCAACATTCATATCTAGCATGATAACCATCTATATTCTTTGTTAGAAGCATGACACAGAATGTTTCATTGATGAAATGGCGAACAGTGCAGATCCTGATCAGACTTGCGGATACACAGGCTGATCTGGATCTACACTGGTTGCAGAACGCATACACCCAATTTCTCCAGTCACAGCCACATATTATGAATGTACGATCGCCATATGTATCGTATCGTCCCAATGGGTGGTTGGTTGGGAGCATGCGAATGGTAAAATGAACGGCAGGATTCATCCTTTCCGGAATCCCGATCTACCTGGTTTGGCCCTCAGGTACGTTTTTTGGCCTTCTGGTACTTGAGTTGAATCCGGTTATACCCCATTTTAAGAGTAGTAGGATTAGTACTAATCCTATTACTTTTAGGGGCCTGTGCTAAGTGACTCTGGTGTGTTTAGGACCTGGCAACAGGTCAGGTTATTCTAATTTCAGGACTGAATATATATTATTGTAAATATTCAGTTCCGATTGTGGGATCCCCCCCCCACCCCACCATATCACAACAGGTGACATACGCGACTTGACCCCATTGATCCGGCCTAAAATGACCTTGGCTGTTGACAGGCCGTTAAACACCATTACTCAATCAATCAATCTATTGTTTTTGTCTTAATGATGAAACTGTCATGGTTGCGTTCTGAGGTAAATCTTATATTTCTTCCTTTTAATGATGGCCATGTTCCAGCCATTAACGCTAACCAAAGTTAGCTACATTACTTCTGTAGTTTGTCTGAACATTCGGCAGAGAATTCCAAATCCAAAAACCGTTGACTTGAAAGTTCAGACAAACTACAGAAGTAATGTTGCTAAATTTGGTATTGTTGGACTCGCAGCGTTAATGGCCGGAACATGGCCATCACTAACAAGAAAAAACATCAGTCATATTGATGAAAAATAAGATTTACATCAGAACTCATGCGCCAAGACAGTTTCGTCATTAACATACAAACACTAGACCTCGTGATCCTACACCCTGTTGTCTGAAGGTCGAACTATGTTTTTTATGATTTTAGACAAACCAGTCACAAGTGGTTGCTGATCGTGTCCGTCTGCGTCCGTGCAAGCAACTCGTTCGCTACGCTCACTCGTTGCTTCTAGCGAACGAGTTGCTTGCACGGACGCAGACGGACACGAGTGTATTATTTCAGCTATTCAAACATGTACGATGGAATATCCTATTTATTACACGTCCACGGCGGATATATATGCACATTTAGTCTATTTTTTAGAGTATAATCAATGACTTGTGATATGCGCATGAATAGTTCTACAATGACATGTTTTCCCGCGTTTTGACGTTACGTTGTGTGACGTCAAATGTGACGTTATGTAAACTTTTTGAAATCTAAATTACGTAGCTGTTTCTATGAGCCAGATATATTTGAGTGCATGTTTAGAATGTGTTCAATCACATTAATATTCTAGATTAGTCGAGACCCTTTCCAAATAACTTTATTTTGACTGTAATAAAAAATAAACATTTTGCTTGATAGCTCGTGGTTTCCAAGAAAAGAGGCGCGCAATTACGGGTGTTCTCCTCACGGTGTATTATTTGTAAGGAGTTGATTACGGATTTTCTCTCACAGCGAAACCCAGGCAGATAATTTGCAAGAGTGTAATAAAATGTACTAAATGCGATTTTACAGCAGAAAAGTGGCTGAGTACCATTTTATAGCAGTGGTGTTGATGAAGTCAATATAAAATTAATATGCCAAAATGAAGTCAATATCAAAATTAGTGAAGATTGAAAGGTGTTATGGTGATATAAGAGTTATAAAAAGTGTCCAAGTGTTTTTGGGCCATCCTGTACAGAAACTGTGATATTTGACGTCAGAAGTTGACGAAATGTTCATAGCAAATGTGGAATTCATGAATTCTATTCCACATTTGCTCTAAACATTTCGTCAACTTCCGACGACGTTTACGGAAATATCCTAAGTTTTGCAAAGATGTTTTATGATTTTAAATCTCCTTAGGTACACACTCACATGGCTTGTCCGATATTAGCAGCACGTATTCCGCTGGCAAAAGGTTGCATTATATCCATACACCACAGTCAACGGTATAAAAATGCGGAATAGCGTTTCAATTTCGCGCAGTAAAATATAGCAATATAGGAATGAATGGCCTTTTTGTGGAATTTATCGGGGTATACACTTGGAAAAGTCGCGGGAATATTGGACGAAGGCCGGAAGGCCGGAAGGCCGGAAGGCCGGAAGTATTCCCGCGACTTTTCCAAGTTTATATCCCTGATAAATTCCACAAAAAGGCCATTAATTCCTTATAATTCCAGCATCTGAAATACATTCATCAAGAAAATGTATTTATTTTGACAGACGGCAGCCATTTGTTTACATTGACAGCACTGACAGCGCACCTGTAGAAAATAGTTCGGCGTGGGAGTTTACTGGGATATAAATTTTGAACAGAGACTTGCTACGGACCAACTTGAATCAAATGTTAGGGAATTGTGTAAATATTTTTGTGCAGGAATTATTACTCTGTAGGGCGCTGATGAACAGGACATATTATGGTTTATCGCGTATTCTTGAAGACAGACTCAACGAAGGGTCATTACAATACGTCTCGTTTTGTAGAGTTTTAAACTAGAACACGAGAAAACGAGACGTAATGTAACGACCCTTCGTTGCGTCTGTCTTCAAGAATACGCGATAAACCATAATATGTCCTGTTCACGCAGGGAGTTGGTAGCGGGCCCTTGTGAATGAGGATATGGAAGCGGGAATAACTATTAATACTTATCGCTGCTTGGCAATGAAAGAACGACAGTGGCGAATTCAGTATTATTACCTGATATTTTGATAACACATAACACACATTATCCCGTCAACACAGTGCGTATGTGCCGTGAAACACGGTTCCGTGAAACATGTTTGATATCCTCTCAATACGACCCAATCACTGCGTATGAATATGTGCGGTGACTGGGGTTATATTTTTGCATTTTAAAGCCATTTGACTGGAAAAATAGAATAGTAGGTTAGTGCCGTGAATGGGAAAAATATCTGGCGCGGCACGGAAACGGGATGTGCTCGGCAGAGCCTCGCCCATCCCGTTTCCTAAGCCTTGCCAGATATTTGTTCCCATTCACGGCACTAACCTACTATTCTCTATATATTCCATGTATGCAACACGTACAACTATATGTAACAATAATGGCATCGGGGTGATATACAGGACTATATAAATCAAGATTTAGTATATATTCGTAGTACATGTATGCGAGTCGAGACTAACTAACATAGGCGACATAAGCCAGGGCACCAGATGAGGAATTAGTAATTGAGTATTGTTACTCCATCATTTCTGAAGCAATTGGGTATTTCAAAATTGTAATTGAGTAAAATGAAATCACTCTACTGCTTACACATAAACTGACTGAAATTATTGAATAGTTTGCTTCGAAATGAAACAATCCTAATGAAATACCAAGATTTGTTTTCATGGAACATAAGAAAAAATATGCTATATTTGTGGTCTGTTTATTGTTTTCTGCAGCATGATAAAGGTACCACAAAATTTGTATTGCTTTTTGATACTCGCTACTTCTGATTTCAATTGGGTTTTTGGCAAATTTAATTGGGCATTTAACCAAATACGCAGCTTATCTGGAGCTGCAAGCAACTATTTTCCAAAGCTTAAAAGCTCTCACCTACACGGGAGTCGCGGGGCTATCACACATTACGCTACTGAGTGCGGGAATCACGAAGTTGGGGTGGGAAATTTTGTGCCGGGTGGGGGAGTCACACATCGGGAACCACAAAGCTGGGGTGGGGAATACTGTGCTGGGTGGGGGAGTCACATAGCGGGAATCACGAAGCTGGGGTGGGGAAATAAGGCTGGGTGGGGGAGTCACTCAGCGAGAATCACGAAGCTGGGGTTGGGACTAATATTGGGTGGGCAGTCGCACAGCGGGAATCACGAACTAATTACGCTGGGTAGGGGACGCACATGATGGGAATCACGAAGCTAGGGTTGGGACTAATGTTTGGTGGGGAAGTTACAAGACAATATTCACATATGTTATCATATATCACATCACTCTTACGAAGAAATTATCATTGAAGTCAAGTGTATCTATATATGACCTATTACCTTAACATGCTTAAGGAATGATGAAATTAACAACAACAACAATGGTGACTTGTTGGTAAAATAGGACTCACGGAAAATATGCGATTTCATCATAATTAGGTGGAATATTTAGCCACAAGTTGATGGACAGACATTTAAGTGTAATATCTCGCTTCGGTGTAAATATCAGATGGTAACTTTGAATATTTACTGAGTATTCTGAAATTTGAAAATCAAATATCGTTTACATATTGACTGTATATATGTAACACAGTGTCCGCCATTATTGTCCGTACTAACAACGCCCTGCTGCGTTTAGACTTAGTTATTTTTACACAAAGGCCAAACGCGTACATGGGATATAATCCGGAAATCGTCAGAAAATCAAATATCGTTTTCATATTGACTGTATATATGTAACAAATCGTCACGTTTTGCTGACCAGACGACAATTGGGTTTCTCGATATATATTGAAAATTAATTGCACATTTTCCACTGACTTTTATCCATTTAATGAAAAGCACATGGACACAACAAGTAAGAACATGAGCACGTGTATATCGCCGGAACGCGCCTCATGCAACACGTCCGTCAGTAGTGAAACGGACCCGAAGCAGGTAGTAAATGCACGGCTGTTACGATAAAGCCGTAACTTATGTTGGAGAGCGACGATGATGACTCGGTCTCGTACGATACGCAATTCCCTAACCAACAGTTCTACACAAGATTATATACTGCATTGGAACATCTGGCGAAGGAGCTGTAATTAGACGAGCTACTAAGTCTACAGTATCGCTTTTCTGCAGGTCAACTATACGTACTATACCAATACTATACGTATACTATACCAATACGATATCAATACGATATGTTTTATATACGATATGCATATAATATAAACGTACGGTATGTTTGTACAGTACATACTGTAGTAGGAGGCGAATGTGTATAAAGTGAAAAATATCTTGTCGGCAGCTGGGGTCGAACCCATGCCGCCTGCGTGAGAGACGAACACTCTACCACGTCGCTATAAAAGCCGGCTTGTACCGCAAGGCAGTACAAATGTTCGATTATCCTACCATGGCCGTACTACCACAATTCCAACCAATATCGTATATATCTACCATTCAAATCGTACGTTTATGTGATTTGTATACATGTGTATAATTCTGGTACGTTTGTATCGTACAAACATACCAGATTTGTGTACGGTATAAATGTACCAGAATACCGTAAATGTATACGATATATTAACGGTGTTGCCGTGTACTATGTGCCCTAATATTTGGTCCGCCCTTAATATTTGGTCCTCTTTGGAGTCGAACATTTCTTTAAACTGAGTGACGTTTTCAGTAGAATGAAAAACCACACTTCGGGTATGGTATATTCATACCATATCCGTACGGATATATCGTATATACGAACGGATATCGTATGTTTGTATAATATTCGTTTAGTACGTTTGTACTATACGATGATACGGTACAAACATACCAATATTATATGATCATACGATATGCTCATTAAATATACCAATACTATACGAGTACGATATGTATACGATATTAGTATATACAAATAGGTAAGGAGCAGAAAAGCGCTACTGTATGTAATCACGATGTTAAACGCATCAACTGGTACCGCGCTACTTCAGCAGAAAGAGCGAGACGGCGCCAATATTGCCCGAAAACACGATTGGTGAACAGACGCAACTCTAAATTGACATCCGGCGCAGAGGAATGCTCGCACGACTGTTTTATACTACAGATGTTCATCAGTGGTGAACGCACTAACGAAATATACAATGTGTTTATATCTGATGAGAAGAGTCATATATACCTTACAAATGAACCCTCACAGAGCACCCCTATTCACGGTACAACGCTAGAAAGTTACAGTCAGACGTAAAATACCTGATACACCAACGCAAAGAAGACTCGGGCCATATTACGCGTTGTAAAAACTCAGTGTGACAGCTTCTCGACATCAATAGGAATGATTTATCAGTCCGCGAACAGTCTAAGATCCTGTGTACAGGATACACAAGGCGTCAGTGTTAACCGGTGAAATCACCAAACTTAACGCATCGGTGTATGCAATGAATACTCAGCTCGTCACTGAACCCCGGCGAACTACTGATGACGGGGCTATCCCGAATGGCGCACGCACACTGGCGGCCGGCAATATCGTAATCGCTAATCGCTCGGGAGCTACTGTGGGTAACAACGCCATGAACGAAATTCCGTGTACAACTAATATCGAAACGACAAACAACCGTAGTTTGACAATTAATGAAGCCGTACAAAATTACGTCATTAATTACGTTATTAACAGCAGTACAACTACACATGAATACCGAGATATATCGTACAGCGAGCCCACACATGTGGATGCAGATAACATAATAGCCAAGCGCGACGCCAATGTTGTAGCCAGTAATTTAGTCGCTTTCGACGCAAGGTCTACATCAGTCTAATATTATAGAAAACAATTGTAACGACAGTGGAAGACCCACATATATGACAGGCGATAACGTCTTAACGGCACGACTATTCTATTATGTGGTGCAAGATCAGACACATGCTACATTTACACAAAGTAATACATATAATGATAGACACACGTCAAACATTAATGGCCGAAGTGATCTGAGTATCTTCGCATAAGCCGCTCCGTCTCGCACGGTAACGAGTCGTGGAACCAATGGCAATCATGGTAGCCGTGGCGCCGCGGGACCAAACCGAAATAGTGAACTGCGGCCTGATGCTGTCAATAGCAGCAATATTTTAACGCGGAAATTAGGGATAATTCTGACATGACTCAGGCAAAATATAAAACCAAGGTGTGTACACAGTCTATAAATAGCAATAACTTAATTCCGATTAACCTATCACACCACCGAAATGGTCCAAACTATAGCTACATGCCAGCGAAACAATGATCGACCATGTTCTCGTTGATATAACATTTATTTAACTGCATTGATACATTTAAAATATTTGTTTGGCAAAGATGAGCATAAGACATACATTTTCGCCCGACACTGTACCCAGTGAACCAGTAATTGCATGGAACAAGATAACAGAAGAACACATATTTAACTACAGGTATACATTGGACGGTATGTTTGACTCCATTCCTACAGACAACTCAATATCAATAGACGCGCTATCGGACTATATTACAAATTCACTATGCAGCAATCACTACCCTACCGAAATGCACGTTTAATAAGTTTACTAAGCCGTATTGGGCCCCTGAAGTAAAGAAAGCACATTACAGTAAGACAATTGCGAACTGAGTTGGTTAGTCAAAGTTCCGAAAAAATCAGAAAATTGAGTCAGAAAAGTACATGGATAAAGTTTATAGCAATTTGGACGAAGCCGCCGGTTTAGATTATAGATTATTCTGGAAATTGTTACGAAATATTTAAAACACAGATTAAAATTCTACCATGCACAGAAATTGTCTTCAATGAGAAACAATACTCGACCCCGGAACATGTAGCGTTTGTATTTAGTGAATTCTTCAAAAGCATATTCAATGATAGCGGGCAGTCACTTTCGGAGGATAAGGAATTCACCGAACACATCAATAGCATTATCAGTACGTATCTACAAACTAACGAACCAAGGTACAGTGAATATTTTTCTGAACCAGTCACAACATTTGAATTACAAGGTTTAATACGACATCTAAAACGAAGAAAATCTCCGGGTTGGGATAACACGCAGAATGAACATATATACGTTGGTGAAAAACTGGTTACAATCATTTCGTTACTGTTTAATAGAATATCGAACCTCGAAACGGTACCATGTGCTTGGCAAAAAATGTATTGTTATTCCCCTATACAAAGGATACGGAAAAAGTAAAACCGACCAAGGAAACTACCGACCCATCTCACTAATTTTGTGTTCGTGTAAACTGTTTGAAACAGTCGCTGTTAACAGAATATGGACATATTTAGATGAATATTCCATTACATTCCCATGCAGTCAACAACAAGGTTTTCAAAAATACCTCAGTTGCATATCTGCTGATTTTAAACTGCAGTAGACCATTTAGTACAATTTGGACTTAGGTAGTAGTATTTACGCATCGTTCTTAGACATTCAAAAGGCTTTCGATAATATATGGCACAATGGCCTCTTGTATAAATTGTCTGAACTGGGTATACAGGGAAATTATGGCAGCTCATTAACAACTACTACTCGAGCTTGACATGCCTAGTAAACTCAGATAAATCATGTATAGTTGTATTCTCTAAAAAGCCTCGCTCATTTTTATGTAGCGCGTTTCATATTGGCACTAATGACATCGCCGTAACTGACTCTGTGGTACATCTTGGAATTAAACAGTGTGCCAATACAAACTACAAAGAATGCGTCCACGAGAGGTGTCAAAAGGGCCTCAACGCATTCCACGCAATGATTGGGTTCGGTTTAAAACCTATATATATGAATCCGATAACGTCTACAAGCCTATATAGGAACATTGTAATTCCTACCACACTGTATGGCTGCGAATTATGGAACGGCCTTTCGCGCGCAGACACTGACTGTATTGCAAAACACCAACGTACAATTGCTAAATATAGCCAAGGGTTTCATAGGAGAACTGGATCTGATATATGTGAGTCAATGCTAGGGCTTCACCGTCTATCCGCAGAAATTGATAAACGCATGTTAATGTTTTTGTGCAAGTTAGTCATTACATAGCTCAACTGTATGCGAAAGTATTTTCTTTAGAAAATTGTTATCGTAGTTATCTGGATCTATTGCAGCTTCCCGCGGGTTCATTCCTGATATATGTGATATCCTGTCCAGATGTGGTCTAATACATATATTGCAACTCTATGACAATTTGTCTCACAAATGCTCGTGGAAACAAGAAGTCAGTACGGCGGTCGCTGTTCGCGAGTCCAGACGTTGGGGGCAGAGAACGGAGAATGACAATGACTTTGTCAGATTCCGGCGACTGGCAGTTTGCAAAGACACAATGAAATCAATATTTAATGGAATTTCGTCAAATACTTTTTGTTGGGGAGGGTGACTTTTTATTATTGATGAAAAACTACTTACCTTTATATATTCATGTGTTACTAGCGTACGTACGTACGTACGCACCTACATGGACTAACGATATATCCCCTCTTACCTATTGGCGAGTGGATACTAATTGGCAACCTGTTAAGCATTTACTGCGTTATGTTTCATTAAACTTTATCTTTCCATTATAAAGATATTACATTTGACATCCTGCACCTCTTTTAATTTTAATGGCGCAATTTTAAATATTGCGCGGGCCCGGAGGACGCACTGTCTTGCCATTAGTTTTCTTTTTTTCCCCCAATTTTAGTAAGTTCCACTAACAAAAACAAATACGGCATTTAGTCGCACGCTGACTGAGCCGCGATCTATAAACTTACCCAGGGACATTACATTGCAAATATAGTGTAACCTGCCTACTGGCGGTTTGTTTCGGTGCAACAGTCAGACTTGGCAACGCAACCGCTAGCGACTTATCACCGGCACTGCAGTGCATGATATAAAAATCCTAAAACCATAAACTTCTAAAACTGGCGTTTTGAAGAAAGTCATGAAATATTCAATCTTAAATTCGATAAAATTGACGCAGTACAATTTGAACGACGTTATAAGCCAAAGATATGAGTGCCACAAATAATCCACATTCATACACGTGCAAATGTTTGGCATTTCTCCATTTCATTGTCGAAACTCCAGACGGTTTTACAGAATGTGAAAGCCATGGCAAATGTATACTGGTATCAAATACTCCGACAAGCACCAAGATGAACTTCTGAGTGCAATTCACGACAGGTCATACATTACATCGAAAAAGAAACCATTGCCTTGAAAAAGTCCAAGAAATATTACACACAAGTACACATTCAAACAGCTGTATGTCAAATATACTTCTGCGACTTTGACTGCAGTGGAGTAGTCAGATTCTTGCAGAGGGGGTGTGAATTATGAATCGAGTTTGGAATGGGCTGCGAGAACATACCTTCAATTTCTTCCATTGCAGTGAGTTTAATGCTACAATTTTCATATATATTATACAGGTAGTTATTTTCCCCATAAACGTACGTTAAAGTAAAGAAATACGCACCTGACCAAATGTTACGGGATGCAATCGCACCCATCGCACACCATGTCACTGGACATTGTACTGTACACCCACTGGGGAATCCATGTGACAAGTGTTTTGTATGATGTGGTGTTTGTGAATGAGCTGATAAGACAAGATTCGTGCTTTTGCAATTAATGACTGGGTGCCAGACATCCTTCAGCAAAGTTGCAAATCATGATTTGAAGTTGGGGTCCCATCTGTTTGGCACAAAGTGTCCATTATAGGAATTAAATATTAAATAAGTATAACTGTGTAACTATTCCAACAGTTTTACAAATTACGAATGCCCGCTACACAGAAATATTCACTTAGTAATCTTAAGTTTACTGATAGAGACGCGCGGTTGTATCATCGTGCTATTTCGATATGTAAATGAGGCAGGTCATTTTTCAATTATTTATATCAACTAAATGTGTCACTTGAATAAATATTTGTATTGACTTGTTACAAAATATGATCATTGCACATCAAAAGATAAATAGAGAGAATAAATAGTTTGATATCAAAGTGGCAATTCAAGCTTGATATAACAAGAATAATAATGTAAAATTAACATGGTTGGTATGATTTTTTAAGAATTTTACCCAATTTTCTACGACGGCCATCTTGGATTATGCGACAACCTCCATTTTAACAAATATGAAAATGCTTCACCCACGCACCACAGCTGTGACCAGCATTGGCCAAACGGTACATGACAAGAAGACGAAATATATAATTAAAGAATGACCTGTCGACGGCCATCTTGTATGATGTATCATCCGATTTTGACACAAAATTATCCAGAGTGATTGTCTCCGCGATACCTTCGATTTGATATGTTACAGGACCATATTTGGTCAAATTTGACATACCACGATGTGCCAGATACAAAATCAATGCGTGAAAAAACGAAGGGAGAACACCGAAATATTAGTGAGGCAAGAGTTGTGATAAATATACAAAAAGGAATTAAAAAAAAGCTCCGGACACAAAATCAGTAAGCGAAGAAAAAAAAGGAATCTATATGGTAAGAGATGTTATTCTTGCTTTTAAGGACTAGATCAAGTCAGCAGGGCCTCACGCATACCCCAGGTCGCCGCCAAGTCATTTGGTCTTGACATTTGGCATAAAAGTCGCATAGGTGAGATATAGAATCCAAATATGGCTGTTGATAATGAAGTATGTGACGTTTCAAGTCAATCCGACTTACGGTTGCAGAGAAATTGTGTTCTTAAAACTTTAATGCAAATATTTCAAAACATTTAACACAATTTGACCTTGACCTTGGGCATGAAACTGGCATGGGTGGGCTATAGAATGAAAATATGGATGTTGGTGAAGAAATATATGAAGGTTCAATTCAACTGACTGAAATTGTGTACTTAAAAGTTTAACGCATATATTTCAAAACAGTTAACGCAAGTTTCAAAGTAATTTCACCTTCACCGTGTGCACGAAAGCCGCATGAGTGGGCTATTGAATGTTTGTTTATTGGTGTTTAACGGTCTATCAACAGATATGGTTTAATACTCACATAAGGGATATAACTGTCGGATACAAAAATGCCAAAGACATAATTATGTGAAGGCCAAACCAGGTCTCCCGTCGGAATTCCGGTTAGTATGAAGAAGTATATATATGAAGTTTCAAGTCAACACGACTTGCGGTTGCAGAGACATTGCGTACTTAAAAACGTTGACATGTTTGACGCAAATATTTCAAAACTTTAAGTAATTTGACCTTGTGCAGGAAAGCCACATCGGTAGGCTACAATATAAAAATATGGATGACGATAAAGAAGTATATGTAGATTCAACTCTATGCGACTTCCGGTTGCAGATACAATGGGTACCCAAAAACGTTTAACGCAAATCTTACGGATGGACGAAAATACAAATAATATATACATCTCGACATACTTTGCATGCCTGGGCATGAATCATATTTGAAGGCACTGTGCTACAGATGATGCATCAAATGCTGAATATGTTTGTTCTCACATCATTCACTGCAAATGACCAATATCAACCAATTGCACCATTGCATATGAAGTCAAAATATATTGTAAACATGTAATTTGTTACAAGTTTGACCATTGGGCATTAATTTCAATTATAATCATGATAATAGAACAAAAATACATCCTTAATTCGTAAAAATACATTCTTAATTCGTAAATGTTCGTTTAACTTCGAAAGTCTACAAAGTTTGTCTTCTGGATGTTTCATGTAAAATCCTTTATTGCGAAGATAACCGAAACAATATGAAATCAACCAAATACGGATTTTATAGACTGTGGACGTTTATGAATCAAAGATTTAATGCAATACCTTAAATGCGAATCACTCTAGATTGGCGGTAGGATTTTTAAATTTGCTCAAATATGTGTCTGTGACTGGAGAAATTGGGGCTATGTGTTTTGCGACCAGTGTAGATACACATCAGCCTGAGTATCCGCACAGGATCTGCACTGTCCACCATTGCATCAATGAAACCTCCATCATGCTTCTAACAAGCCATATCATTATCAGGCTACAGGAGTGTAATATTTGATCAGGAGCGACACTTGTCACAAATCCCATAAACGCATTCTCCAGTCACAGCCACCGGTTAAAGTAACGGACCAAGACCTATAAATACATTAAATATACCTAAAAGCATCAATAAGTGAAAGAAAATATGCTAACAAATTTTGTTTAGCTTATTTTTGACCCACTTATTGATGCTTTTAGGTCTATTTAATGTATTTATAGGCCATGGTCCGTTACTTTAACCGTGGTCACAGCCATATATGTGTAAAAGCATAGTAAATTTATTTCTGACCATTTCAATATCTAGTCCTTCGAGTGTCACATTATCAGAAATGTACAGATGTAATTCTGTCCACCACAATAATGAGTCACAGATCGAAAACAAAGTTAAAACAGCATGGGACAGATTTGTGTGAATAAGATTCATTCTCAAAGTTCATCAACACAAGGAGTAACATGTCTTCTCGACACAGCCTTTCAACAGGTTGATTAGAGCAGAAATCGGAGTTAAGAACCACACACACACTTACTCCGGCATTGATGGTACTCCGGTTAAATGGTTAATGTTGTGTAACTGAACTTGTCTTTCTCAAGCAGTTCCTTAATTGAGGGTTATATTTTCATATGACAGTCGCTGATCTTAAGATGACTGTCTGTCATGGCGACACTATATTTTGCTTGGCTTGGTGTAGGTCAGGTACTGGATCAGTTCCCATTTCGCGAATGTTTGGTAAGTTGTTGCCCAGGTGGAGTAGTGTCTTAGGGCATCGATTCTTCTGGTGGCCTTTGTCCTTGAACAGCAGAATGAGAACCAATGTCCGCCTGATCTGCTTTTTCTGGGACCGCTCATATAATATCTCAATAGCCCTGTTGGTGTCTGCCTCGACCGCAGGGTGAAGTTGAAGAGGCTCGACGAATAATCTAGATGGCTAAGATATGTAGACGGCTTCCATGAAACAAACAATCAAACACTATTATGTAAATGGTTAGCCTTTATTTGATTTTCTTACCAGTATTAACCATTTATCCGCAAATGACTCCGCAACTTTCCAACATGAAACAGTGCTCAGAGATATACATCCAACCCGGGCATCAAACTCAAAACATTTGGATAAACGTGGTAAGCGAGTAAGCCACATTGTTCATAGTTGTGAAAAGTAATTCTTGAAATCTACTACCGTACTGTCCGTAACAGAGTTACGTTTCCATTCAAAGTCTTCCTCTGCAGAATAGCGAATAAGATCTGATTCACAAATGACATGTAGCAGTTAAAGTTGGGGTCCGAGGTAGCGAGAAGTAACGGACCGAGGTATATATATATGTGTGTTATAAAGGGAGTAACACAATTGTTTTCAGCTTCTTTCATTTATGAATGCTTTTACGCATATTTAATGTATTTATAGACCTCGGTCCGTTACTTCAACCTGTGGTCCCATCTAGTAGGCATAACATTTTGTCTATGATAATTAAATAAGTATGTAACTACGGTACATGTATTCCGCCAGTTTTAAAAATTACGAGTGCCGGCCCACTATACAGATATAATCATTTAGTAATCTTTATTGTACTGATAGTGACTCGCGGTGATATCAGGCTATTTTGATATGCAAATGGGGCAGGGCATTTATAAATGATTTATACCAATTAAATGTGTCACCCGAACAAATATTGTTATCGACACTTTATAAAGTACGATCATTTCAAATAAAAAAAAACTAAGTAGAGAGAATATGGTTTCCATTAACCTTTTATGGAAACACGGTTATAGCCCCTGATATCAGTGAAGAAATTCACGTTTCATATAGAAAGAAAAATAATTCCAATTAATATGTCGGGTAATGGTGAATGAATGTAAAATGTAAATGTAAATGCTTTGATTTAACGACGGCACTGGCTCGATGACCTTGCATGTCGGGACCGACTATTTAAGCCTCCATCCGATAGGACTAGGTTATCACGAAGGTGTCTTGCCGAAGGACCCGCCGAATCGGCCAGTGTCGGGCCTGGAACTCAGGACCTTTCGATCCGTAGTCCGATGCTCTACCACTGAGCTATTGCGGCTGACTGAATGAATGTTTATTTTGTCCGAAAAATGTTATATCTAAAGAATGGACAAAACAAATATGTCTCCCAATATTATAACCTGGCATGTGGGACTCTATATTTAATTGAGAAATATTTTATACATATTTGATTAAAATGATTGTTAACATTATGAAAATAACATATTCCAGTAAATATGACATAAACTTACATATGCAGATATGTAAATGACCTGGTAGAGTAATTTAAGCTAAAATCAACAAGTCACCCAGTCAACGGCAGCCAAATTGAACATGTAAAGTTTTGTATTACTTATATAACAGTTTTTTCAGATGGAAAATTATGTCACAATTAACAACTAAAGTGTAAATCAGATCTTATGAGCTATTCTGTAGAAGAAGCCTACATGTATGATTTGTTTGTTTGTTTGTTGGGGTTTAACAGCTACGGTCAGTTAATGCCGGGTCAATGGGTTTAGTACTAAATCCCATATATTACCTGTACAAGTACATGTACATGTTCAAGTACATGTAGAAATGGGGGGGGGGGGCGGGGGGGGGGGGGAAATCCCAAAATCAGAAATGAATATTTACAATAAAATAACTATATTCAGCCCTGAAATCAGGATGATCCTGATTTGATGTCAGGTCCTCGCCACACCAGAATCACTTGGCACCCTCCAAAAAACAGTAGGATCAGTAATAATCTTACTACTTTTATAATGGGCAATATCCCAATTAAACTCCCAGGTAACAGAAAGAGCCAAAGATAAAAACGTATCTGAGGGCCAAACCAGGCAAATCGTGATTCATATGTATTACTTTTATAATAGTTTTTTTCAGATGGAAAATATACAAATTAGATCACAATTAACAACTAAGGTGTAAATCAGATCTGATTAGCTATTTTGTAGAGGAAGCCTACATGTATGAATGTAATTGTAACTCTGCTACAGACGGTACATGAGTATATTGCAAGAGGTGTTGTTCGCAAACACAATAACATGATTCAATAATAATGAGACATACATACTTGTACATGTATCAAACCAATGAAAACTGATATTCTGATCTGCATATAAACAAAATGTCATTTCGTCTAATTCTGCGCACCGGCTAATGAACAATTCACGTAATGTGTTGCCCAGCTTACGTCAGAATACATTATATTGATTTTGGAATAAACCAGCTGATTAACGGTATACTACGTCACAATATTATCCCATTCCGATAGTTTGGTAAAAAGTTATTCAGAACATGGTCACAATTTATAAAATCGCTCAACAACATGATGGATTAGTGGTCCTGCTTACTAAATTATTAGATCAACAACAGACCTATTAAGAAAAGCTTCATAAACCAATAATACACATGCAAATATACCGACATTGATTATCATTTTATTCCCGTATTATTCGCAAAACTCAAGGACAAAATGGACTGTTATTTTGACCAAATTTGGCTGGTCTCCGCTAGGCGGATACAGAAGTTAGACGACATATTCAATAGTAAAAGCCATCCATTTAGCCGTGATTATCTCGGCTAAGAACTGCCTTGAATGTTCAGGGAATTTAGACTGAATAAGGACATTTTCACGAAAATTATTAGTAGGTGAGCAAAATTAACAGACACGAATGTAATCCCAACAAACATACAGTCTCCACCCCTGCCCATATTTCGTGAGGTTACCCCAATGAAGCAAAGAAATCCCTCATCACTACCCACGACCAAACATGTGTACAATGGTGTCGGCTAATTATGCGCACCTAAGGCATTCCAAACACATTTGTATGGCATTACCATCTCCATATTCGGTCAAGCTTTCCTGAATATTCAACACATTTCAATAACGTTTATCAAGTAAAATGTCATAACGTTCTGACGTCAGTAAGTGACATAAATTGTGTGATGTATGACATCATATGCGTGTTTGCAACGTCACATTTGTTTCGGCTGGTGCTGCGCATCTCGTAGTGTAAACAAAATGGCGAGCAGCATACCGGATCAGCATAGCAAAATTGGTATTAAACTTGAAGCAGAACTATCCAGTGACATCATGGCAGGTTAGTTTTTCGTTTAACAGTTAATTTAGTAAATAAGACAGCTATTCCATCAGTCTGAGGATTTTACACATTTTGACTATATTCGAAATAACTTTTTACCAAACTATCCGAATGTGATAAAATTGTGTCACAGTGTAGCAATTAATCAGCTTGTTTATTTATATTCCAAAATCCACGTAGTTTATTATGACGTGCGCACCGCCATTTGTGGAAAAAAAAGTAGATATTTTCTTGAATACAGTGCTGTCGGCTAATTCTGCGCACTAAGGCTTTCTAAAACTTCCTGAATATTGAACGCAGACAAAGAATTAACGCAGAAAGAGATGGGTGGGGGGGTGGGGGCAGAGGACGCGTGTGGTGTGTGTGTGGGGGGAATGAAAGTAGTGTCTTTTTTTTTAATTGGCTAAATAGACAATAATGACATTAACAATGTCAATGGAAGTTGAAAAAAGAGATTGTTTTTTATTGAATTGTTGGACTGAAAACATATATTCAAAGTGAATCTACAAGTATCGAGGTGCCACCAATGACTCGGTACATGTTCAGAACATAAGCAAAACTGTGCAATAAAGTGCGTGTTGTTTGGACACGTTTTCGGAATTACTTTTTATAGCGTAACTATAATTAACGATAATTAATACAGAATATAGTATGACGTCACAAATGTAAATAAAATCGCATTATACAATAAATAGCTTACTTTTTAAACTTAAATTTGTTATTGGTTGGTATATTACATTAAAAAAGTGTCATGTGTCCAATAAATTGGAAACTTGACACTATGGCTCTTAGTGAATTGGTTCAAATATTGCCTATATGACGATGAGGCGTTCTGAATGGGGCTATATACGGGTTAATCTATTTGAACTAAATTTCATTGGAAGCTATTTTTTTGCGAATTGCATGCGTATTATTATTTGAATATAACCTATCGAATGCTTACAGGTGTTAGCATGTTTCAATATTGAACGAACATATAGCTTATTGATATTGGCACACTATTTCATTTTACGAACTTTTCCGCAGCGAATCCCATTCGGCCCCTGGAGCCATTGTAATTATAGAACGCATATAAGTAGTCACGAGAATAGGGGCGTTCTATGAAAACCAGATCTTCCGATACAAGCTGGTTTCATGCAGAAAGCTAAGTAACCCTTCAATGTTCTGCAACTGGAATAACTCCGCAAGTGAAGTAACATTGAAGTGTTTGTCCATGTGGTCGAAAATTTAATAAAAAGAGTGACTTTAAACATGTTAAAACAATGTGTATTAAATGTGCTACCTCCATATATAGAGTATAACCATTGTGCTATCATTGCTACGCGTTAGCCCTTAGAACGCGGGAAACTAAAAAAATGTCGTCTGCTGTTGTATAATATTTTGTCTTTATTCACAATAAAAACATGGTTTGGCAGCACATTAGAGGAAATTATTCTAAAGTCCTGTCAAACCATGTTTTCGATGAGGAAAATGAAAAATAAAACAAACAGCAGACGACAAAATTTAATTCAGCAGTGTAAGGGTTAATCAACTGTGTATCTAATAGGATGCCAGACATGGAGAGAAATATCATCGACTCCAGAAAACGAAATCCAGTTACATCGTCCTTTAATCAGCGTAACCAGGCATCAGACAAGTTGACCGTGAGTAGTATATAGGGTGTCAGTTCGTTACCGCGAAGTGTGGGGGAAGAATTTAAAGCAGTGGGTAGCCCCATAGGTACCAACAATAGTAAAATGTCCTGTTAATTTAAAGCGAAATAAATACCACCCACAGTAAAACAAAATGATACCACCAAAGTTTGTAAAATGTGTCCCCGATTTGCAGCGGTTTCGGCTACCCAACGAAATAGTAAGTCGATTTGCAAGGGTTTCGGCTACCCAACGAAATAGTAAGTCGATATACGCGGGAGGTCTCCCATATAGGAATGGCCGCTCTTTTTTCTAGTCCATATCGAAAACGGAGCGAGAGGGCTTTGGGTAGCGTACGAACTGTGCCCTATTGTATACTGTGGGAATGTTTTAATACACCCTATTGAACACGAGAAAACTAGCAGAAAGCCCTCTAGCCCCGACAAAATATGTGTCTTCTATACTGTAGTATGCGGTGTAATTAATTGTCAAACATGAAAAAACACCCTATTGAACATAAGCCATACAGGTATTTATATAAAACAATAAATTTCCACGATTAGAAAAATGACAGATATACGTAAAAAAGTTACGAGAGCGCCTCGCCCTAAGTTAACTCGCACAAGGATTAGCGATAAAAGGGGTGTAAATCCATCTAAAAGTTCTTCTCCTAGGATTCTGGAATTAAGGTCAGAATTAATAAGAATGGGTACACCTTTTTCAAACAGGTTAAGGGAAAGGGGGTTAACTACACTAATAAATAAGGAAAAAAATGATGAATTTATGAAAAGAATGGCTTCGTGGCAATGTCCCCCCTCCCGGTGGGTGGGGGGGGGGGGGGGGGTCTTATTTAAGGGGGTGGAAAAAAAGAATATAGAAAAGATAGCACAGAATATAGCTGATGAGGCTTCCCTCAGTCTTAGAAGCAGGAACATTGGCAAACCACAAAAACGAGTGCAGAAAGCGCGTTTATTACAACAGTTAATAGAAGAAGGTAGCGAAATATTAGAAGATTATAAACAAAAGGAAAAATAAATAGTAAAAGGGCGTAGAATAACTACAATAACCCTGAAAAGAAAACTTTAAATAAATAACAGCAAAAGGATAATGGGCGAGTTAGAGCCTTTGTTAACTGACAGTTTTTACCTAAGATTCTCTTTTTCTTACAAATTAATTCACCAAGAGGAGAGAGACTCAAGAGGAAAGCCGACAACGTTGGTATTTTATAAAACATTATCCGGAAGTCCGTGGTTTAGGGGTTACGATGAGGTTGAAGAGTGGATTAATAAACAAGAAGAGCATAGATTAAACATAAATAAAATAGATAGGCCAAGTACAAAATGGAGGTTTGTAAGATGGATGGGGGTTAGTGTTAAAATAGTTTATGGAACAGCGTCTTTAAATAAAATTCCTAAAGGAGATACCGGAATGAAATCTGGAAAAGTGGCAGGGGGTCGAATGCCGGAGTGGTTGCGATATAAGAAAGGGATGAAGCCCCTGTATAGTTTCAATGATGATCTTTGTTTGTTCAGATGCTTGGCGCTCCTCACTTCGAAGCTTAGAGCCGATAGGTGTTTAACATTGACCAAAGAGCTCCAGCAGCAATATTTACAGTTTTGTAAAACCCATAAGTTATCGAAACCGAAGGCCCCATACTATTTGGAGATATCAAGAAAATAGAAGAGTGTTTTAAAATAGGTATTGCTGCATACGAACCTGCAGAAGAGGGAACATGGTATTTAAGAAAAGTAGCGGCTCATTACGACAAGATTGGTAATAAAAAGATGAAATAGGCATCTATAACGATCACGCCTTCCTTATTACAGATATGAATAAAGCCTCTGAAAACAATTATTGCTGTTTTGACGGTAAACAACGTTTCACAAAGGTCAGTAATTTAACCCGGCACGCATTGACTTGTATGAAGGGATTAACCAAAGTATCGTGTAAAGGGGAAAAAATAGATCGACCAGTATCAGCGTTCGAAAGAGCTTTCTATCCAAAACCCAGTTGTAGCAAGAAATCAATTAGTTGGATAAAATCTTTGCCAGGACCCCACATTCACACTGCAGTATGTGGCCACGGTGGAGAAAGAATAATTGCGGGAGCCCCAATGGATGGGTATTGCCCTATGACTGATACGGTTTATCAATTTCACGGATGTTATTGGCACGGGTGTCCCAAACAGTGCAAAGATTATAAAAATAAGCTTAGAAGATCCAACGAGAGAGACGAAGCAATTGAGGGTACGTGTAAATTAGTAACTATTTGTGAATGCGAGTATGATGCAATTTGTAAACCTGAGGATGTAAAGGAACTCGAAAAGCCTCCTACAGTGATTTACCCATATCATATTGTATACGATTTTGAAGCATATTTAGACGGAAATAAAGAAAAGCGTAACCCAACTAAAGATCTAGAGTTTATAAAGGAACATGTCCCAATAAGTGTTAGTATAGGAGATACTCTATCCAACAGTATAACTCACATATGCGATACTTCTCCAAAACAATTAGTAACCCTATTTATGGAAGATGTAAAGAGGAGGGGAGATAATATCCGAGAGGCCGTAGGGAGTAGCAATACATATGGGTACCCTGCAGACATGGAGTATCTTTACACTTCTCAGCAGCGAGAAATCACCCGTTGGATTTCACAAGTCCCAGTAATTGGGTTTAATTCCAGTAATTACGATCTTAATTTAATAAAGAAGCATTTAGTTGATATTTTAACGGATAAAACCTCTAAGGTACTAGTAGGAAAGAAAGCCAATAAAACCATTTTTCTATTTACACCAGAATTTAGGTTTTTAGATGTAAAATTGTATCTTGCCCCTGGTATCGATTACGATAGATGGGTTAAGGCTTATGGATGCGAAGGTGAAAAATCCTTCTTCCCCTATGAATTGTTTGATTCTCCCGATAAACTAGCTTATGAGGGTTTACCACCACTTAAAAATTGGACAAATAAATTAACTCCAAATAAAGCGATGACCAAAAAACAGTTGGAAGAGTGCAACAACATTTATAACAAATTAAATATGAAGTCTTTCAAAGACTGGTTAAAATACTATAACAACTTGGATGTTGGCCCCTTTTTAGAAGCTGTCGGAAAAATGACAAAATTTTACCAAACAAAAGGTATAGATATGTTTAAAGATGCAGTTACCCTACCAGGAGTTGCTTTACAATATATTCTCAGAGGAACGATAAAAACCATATAAAACCTTACCAAACCAAAGAGAGTAAGATAGCAGACGCGATATGTCCGCCACTGTATGCCCCTGGTGAGGAAATATATGAAATGTTAAAAGGAGCATTAGTTGGGGGTCCATCAATTGTGTTTACAAGATACACTGAAGCAGGTGTTACGAGAATTAGGTCAGCCCCAGATGGAAATGGAAAGCTTTGCTAAGCCGTACTTGGTTTTGATGCAAACGCCCTATATTTATCAACATTAAGCAAACATATGCCATGTGGCGAAGGGAAACTACACGAGGAAAGCAACCCTCACGACCCTATTAAAATAAATAAGTTTTCCAAGGCGGTTTTAAATGGTAAGTGGTTTGGCATTGCTGAAGTAGATATAGAGGTTCCCAGCAGTTTAAAAGAGACGTTTTCGGAAATGACCCCAATATTTATAAATAGGATTGTAGAGGAGGAGGAAGTTCCAGAGAAGATGTTACAGTATTTACAAGAAACTAACCGTGCAAGAGGAGATGGTAGAAAACTAGTAGGGGCAATGTCTGCTCAAAAAGTATTACTATTTGCCCCATTATTAAAATGGTACTTGAAGCATGGTTTAGAAATTACAGGGATTTACAGAGTAATAAATTATACAGCAGGTAAGCCCTTTGAATGGTTTGTTAAAGAAGTTACTTCAGCCAGGAGATCCGGAGATGTTGATAGCTCCAAGTCCCCAATTGCAGATATAATGAAACTATTAGGTAACTCATGTTGCGGGAAAATGATAGAATCCCCTGAAAAACACCTACAACACAACGTATACAAAAGATGAAAAATGTGTGGACAAAGCTTTAAGATCAGCGTATTTCGATGATTTAGAGGAAATAGGAGATTCTTACGAAATATCCTCAAGAAAAGTAAATGCCAATATGACTCGTCCATTTCACTGTGGGATTGCTGTATACCAATATGCAAAACTAAGAATGTTAGAATTTTATTATGATTTTATGGACAAATACGTAGATAGAGCAGATTTTGAACTAATACAGATGGATACTGATAGTTTGTATATGGGGGTTAGCATGAAGGGTGGAGAGCTAGATGGAATGATAAAACCAGAAATGCTAGACGATTTCAAAAAACATAAAAAAGAATGGCTAGCATGGGATAAATGGAGTAATAGAGAACCAGGGCTATTCAAAACGGAGTTCCAAGGAGATCGTGCAATAGCTCTATCCAGTAAATGCTATTTGGTTGAAAAATTTAAAAATAATGAACTAAAACATTCAGCAAAGGGGTTATCTGCCAGGCAAAAATAGTCTTACATGGAGAAGGTATATGGAGGTATATGGAGGCCCTACACCAGGTTGGAACGGATAGACGAACAAACAGGGGGTTTAGAATGAGAAATGGTGTTATGAAAAAATATACCCAAAACAAATTAGGACTGTCCGCTTACTATGACAAGAGAAGGGTTTTAGAAGATGGGATACATACAGAACCCCTTTAAACTTTCATGAAATTTTGGGAACGTTTTTTAATTTTGAAGGTATCTTACACACCTCAGGTCTTCCAACGGGGGGCTTATCACGGGTTTCTGGGGTTTTTGGCCAATTATCTCTAGAAAGTCCCATGATAAATTTATCATATTTCCACAGATCTGTAAGGCGTTTGGGACCAATATGGTGTTTCTTTCTAACTTCATAGGCAGGAACAATTCCACGGGACTGTAAAATATCTATCAGCGCTTCCTGCGTAATAACCGATTTAGGCATGGTTTTATATATATATATATAAATGTCTAACATTAATTCACAATTGGAAATAAATAATTATAATATTAAATATATTTATGGAAACCGTGAAAGCAAAACCTGTTGAGATTTGCTATGGAGGAATTTTAGATCCCCAAGAAGGAATTATAGAGCGGTTGAAAAAGCCACACAAGGAAGAGAGGGAGCTAGAAACAGCCACAAAAGTAAAACCTGTTGAGATTTACCACGATTCAATGCTGGAAACCCTTACAGAAGTATTATAAAACAGTTTAAAAAGCTCTACATGGATGAATTAATCCGTCTGTCATAATGCAGTTTATTAGGGTCGCGCCAATTACAGGGGTCTTTCTATTATGATAATTCGAACACACCAACAAGCAAACCTGCTAGAGCCCCAGCTGAATAGGTCCAAGATATAGTTGAAGAATCTTCTTCGTTAGCTTGTTCTAAATTTGGTTTTAACGATTGTGCAAACCCCATATTTGAGGTTTTCATCAATAATTTCCCCCCAATCAACCGATCGTTTACAACTCCTTAGACAAAAGGTAAATTCAATCCAGAGGTGGTTTTATCTTTCCACAGCTTTTTAAGCCTCGCACTTCCAATCCCATACTTTTTCTTAATATCGTTCGCAGGCGCGCGCCGAAACAATTTCTTCAATATTTGTATTCGATAAGTAGGACTTTGTCATTTTTAATTGTTATGAGGGCAGAAACTTTGTTCGAAATGCTCAAAATTCCCGTCTTTCCCAAGGTGCTCGTACGCCTGGGCGTGGTGCTGGTATGTCTAGTCGTGGTGCTCGTACGCCTGGGTGTGGTGCTCGTACGCCTGGGCGTGGTGCTGGTATGCCTAGTCGTGGTGCTCGTACGCCTGGGCGTGGTGCTGGTATGCCTAGTCGTGGTGCTTGTACGCCTGGGCGTGGTGCTGGTATGCCTAGTCGTGGTGCTGGTATGCCTAGTCGTGGTGCACGCATGCCCAGTCTGTCCAGGTGTGCCCAATATTTCCGTGTTGAACATTGGGCAAAATATATTTGTATGTGCCTACAAAAAAGATGCCGCAAAAACGATAAATTTATTCCGAGCTAGGATATAGAAGATATTCGCAATCTTCGAGGTGTCGAGTCTGCGGACGACACGAAGAAAAAATATGGGATCGGTACCACTCGTCTTCAAAGAATATGGGACGCCGTCGATGCGGAACGTAGTACAAAACCCGAAGAACAAGAAACCCCAGAACAACAAGAAACCCCTACCCCCGTAGTACACAGGGTGACCGCGCCTGGCCCCCCTACCGAGTTCCCCACGGCTCTACTAGAAGATGCGCGAAACACCAGCTCGTTCGAAGAATCGACGCGCCTGTTCGACATGGAGAGACGTCTGGAGAACAGGTTGGACACGCAGGAACGCAGGCTGTTGGACGCGATTTCCGGCGATGCCGATTCCGAGTGTCCGAAGAAAGACGAGCGGGAGGTGCACGACATCTGGAGAACCGTAGAGAATGCGAAGTGGTGGCTGGGGGTATTTGCGGTGGTGTACGCGGTTTGCAAACCACTGTTCCCATTCGTGTCTCTAGAGGCTTGTAGACTCTGGAAGAACAAACCAGATCCCGACGTCCAGTTCGTGCACTCCGCAAAACAGTCCGGTACGCCGAATGGGAAAAACGAAACTAGCGACTCCGTACCCCAGCACTCTGGTAGTCGCGACCCGTTCTACATGCAGTAGCCATTTTGGAAAAAAAGTATCCGAACCCTCCCCTATTCGGAACTTCGATTGGTAGCTAGAACTGCCACCGGACATACCATCTGCATTTCTTCTTGTCGGGTGTAGTGCGAGGCTCCCCCCATTCTACACCGAAGCGGATTCTGTAGTTCGCACAGTGGCCTCCCGATGTTGTCCACTTCTCGATTTTCAAAAGTAGCCGAAACCTTGGTAGCCTCGACCAAGTTCCCACTGTATAAAATAGGGCACAGTTCGTACGCTACCCAAAGCCCTCTCGCTCCGTTTTCGATATGGAGTAGAAAAAAGAGCGGCCATTCCTATATGGGAGACCTCCCGCGTATATCGACTTACTATTTCGTTGGGTAGCCGAAACCCTTGCAAATCGACTTACTATTTCGTTGGGTAGCCGAAACCGCTGCAAATCGGGGACACATTTTACAAACTTTGGTGGTATCATTTTGTTTTACTGTGGGTTGTATTTATTTCGCTTTAAATTAACAGGACATTTTACTATTTTTGGTACCTATGGGGCTACCCACTGCTTTAAATTCTTCCCCCACACTTCGCGGTAACGAACAGACTCCCTATATACTACTCCGTGAATTTATCGACCGACAATCGATCAGCAGACGACCGTTTCTCAGCATTGAGCAAAGAAATGATAACTCCCCAGGACTTCACGTGGCTCCTCCCAGGTCGGGAAATCTGCGGTAATGTCTCCTCCTTGAGACTGGTAGTGCTGGTGTTGACAGTTCACGCGGATGCGGACACGAGACGCGCCATCAGAAGCACGTGGAGCTCCTACAGGGGCGCGTCCATGAGGCTGGCCTTTCTACTGGGAGCTCCGCCCACTCGCGAGATCACCATGGATATACAAAAGGAGGTGGAGCTATACGGCGACATCGTAATGGCGGATATTAATGACACGTACGCGACTATTGTGTATAAAGTACTGATGGGTTTGCGGTGGGCGGGGTTATACTGCGAACAGGCGGAGTTTATTGTGAAGTCGGATTCTGATATGTTTATCAAGATACCAGCGCTGTTGGATACACTTATCGTGAACTCCGAGCGGAATAACGGAACGATATCCGGATATCAATATCACACCCGGACCGAGGTGCTAAGAACAGGGAAATGGGGCGTGTCTAGAGACATGTACCCGTTGGATAGGTATCCGCAGTATATGGGCGGTCCGTGTTATGCAATGACGGCTAATCTGGCCACGCCTCTTTACAAAGCTTCGCAGTATTTCCCGTTTCTGAGCACAGAGGACGCGCTAATCACAGGAATTCTCGCAGAAAGTGTTGGAGCTGAGCTCAGAGACATGCGTCAGTTTACAATGTGGCATTATGACATCAGCAGAGCATGTGAGTTTATAGAAGACGATGACTGGATTTCTGCGACTGGCCTCAAACCGGCATTGATGTACGAATTATGGTTCATGCAATTCATGTATCCAAGCACGTGCCATACGTCATGACTGGAGAATACTATATAAATAATGTATATAATGTTATGGAAAGACTTCATACAACAGCAACCTTTGTTGTTTCGAAGACAATAGTTTCGTAAATGTGTTTGACTGTAATTTTGTATAAAAGTGTATCTGTGCCTGTTATTCTTAGTGTATACTAATACTGATTGTGCGCCGAGTTACCATCTGAGTAATGTTAGCATGGACAAGATATCTGCCAGTTTCAATGTTTCACCAACTGTAGCGTTTGACACAGACAGCTGAGTATTTAATAGATAAACTAATAAGGTATAGTGCAATATGTTTAAAAAATATTTCTTTACAACGTGCTATGCGTTATTCGTAGCCCAAGTCAATACCAAGTCTGATTCCGGACAATAAATGTGCTCATTCTTATAAAACAATAAGGACTATTAATTATGTATGGCCATGTACTGATATCATAAAGGTGTTGCTAGCAGACTATATGGGCTAAGTAATGTTGCCATATGTAGTCCTAGAATTAGGTGAGTGGAGTGACCTGATGATTTACACAGTGCAACATGGCCATTGTAGAGTTTGGAAATGACACGCTGTATAACCAATGTGTCAACATGCATTGTTGCATGGTTTCCGTTGTTTGCTATGGCCCTCGGGAACTGTTTGAACCCGCGGCCTGCGGCCTTGGGATTCAAACAGTTCCCTCGGGCCACAGCAAACGTTTGCACACGGCTGGACATGATCAAACCTTATATTGGCATGAGATAATTGATAGCACGTTGTAAATGATTATCCTTGCAGCATGTTGTACCAACTTGTATTACTCGATCTGTCATAGTTTTGCTGTATGTGTAAAAGCTAAAATAGGTGAAACTGACCGATGACATGTGTAAACACTAAAACTCCATGCACCGTATAGGATACAGTAAGAAAATAATGTTCACATATATGTAATCATATATCCCATCACATTCATAAAGCAATTATCTTTCAATCAAATAATGATCAGAGATAGAACGGGTCCTAAATATGTGGCTCAGGCTGAAAGAGTTAATGTCTGTTTCGTGGAATGCTGCCCAAGATTTATTGCTATACAAAACACGCCTAACTGATTTTTTGTTTTCATAAAACTATCCAAAACAGTTCTTTATAAATGAGCCTCCTTTTTATTTCACGAAAATCCGTGAAATAATTACGTTATTTCAATAAAACTGCCACGGGCGGCATTTGCATTTTACCATACAAATTTCCGTCTGGTTGTCAAAAAATGACAACCTGGATGATTTTCAAATGTTCCTCAACAAATAACCAACTTTAGACATAATGGTTCAGAATGAGACTTACCTACTACACTTTCTGAACATTTTAATGTGTAATTACACCATTTTTAATATACGTAAGGTCAAAATAAACTTTACAGTATATAAATGGTTCGATAGTTCGTGAATGTTTAAAATCCTGATGTACATTTGTATTAACGCTGAATCTAATCTGCAACTATTGCACCAAAACATTAGATGCATGTGTTTAAAGAGATTGTGTGAATAATGAAAAGACAATAACACCCTTAATTTTAAAAATAATGCAGTAAAGAGAACACAATAATGAAACTTTCCTAGTCAATATTGATTATCCAGAGCATAAAATGGATCGCCGACAGCGATCACAATGATGCATTGACCGTAGTATGTACTTAGTGTGCCCACCTTGGGCGTTGATCAATGTTTGGCAACATTTGCGCATTGAATTTCCACACTGCAGTATTTCCACCATTGTAATGCCAGACCCCATTCAGCTCGTGTAACAACCAATATTCTACGTGGTGGTAACGCCAATGTCATGGGATGAGCTGAGACGCAGAGTTCGTTCAAGACCAAATCCACCTGATAATGTATCAACGTGTCATTCGGTCATGTGTACATTCAATGCGAGAGACGTTGCCGCAAAACATTGAACAACGCCCAATGTTACACACATTTCGGGGTGGAGCTTCGCGACAGAGAATATATATAATGTCCGTTAACATTTTAAGGAAACACAGTTATCGCCCCTGACATCAGTGTGAAAATTTACAAAATGTATAAAATGTATAATAATGCCAATCAATACGTAGGATAATGGTGACTGAATGTTTATTTTGCCAGAAAATGTCTCAGATGATGTCTCTGATAAAAAGAACATTTTGAACCTAGTGAGTGGGCATGTACCTTTAAAGCAATTTGTAGGTGTTGACTGGATAAATAGAATAGTCGGTTAGTGCCGTGATGGGAAAACATATCTGGTGCAGGCACGGAAACGAGATGGGCGAGCCAGATATGTTTTCCCATTCACGGCACTAACCTACTTTTCTCTATTTATTATACAGACATATTGTATAGCTAACTATTTCTTCGTATAAGCATGACGTGTGTTTCATCTGTGGTTGTGACTGGAGAAATGGAGCTTCTGTGACTGATTAGTTGCGAACGGTAACTCTTGCAATTTACTCCCGTACCGTCCTTACGGTAGGGGAGTAGATTGCAAGAGTTACCGTTCGCAACTAGTGACTTGTGCCTCCTGATCATATATGTGACCTGATAGCGATCTATATTGCTTGTTGCTAGTTACAAGTGTTTCATTGATGGAGTGGCTAACAGTGCAGATCCTGATGAGACTGTGCGGATGCACAGGCTGATCTGGATCTACACTGGTCGCAATACCATAAACCCCATTTCTCCAGTCACAGCCACCCATGAGGTCAACAAAGAGCTGTCGCCATTGTCCACGTGGTACTGACATATAAACATGATAACGGTACATGCCCACTCAGCAGGCACAAACTGTTCTTTCTAGGAATTAAATAAGTGAATAATTGTGTCACTATTTCACCAGTTATAACATTTAAGAGTGCCCGCTATACAGATATACTAATTTAGTAATATTTAGTTTACTGATAGTGACTCGCGGTGGTATCAGACTATTTTCATATGCAAACGAGGTATGATATTTCTTTAATTATTTATACTACATGTAATTAAATGTGTCACCTGAAAACATAATATTTTCGACAGATTATAAAGTGTGATCATTGCACATCAAAACATAAATACAGAGAATGAATAGTAATGTCCGTTAACCATGTTAACATTTAATATCTCCTAATTAGGACTTAGCATCTCCTAATTAGGAGATACAAACTCATACTTATGAGATATTAAGTCCTAATTAGGAGTTATTATTTCCTAATTAGGATTAGTATCTCCTAATTAATTACACTAGCTTCTAATGGGAATTGCTATCTGCATCTACATATGGTATAGTATTATCGTTTCAAAATAATTAAATAAAGGATATTACATTGTACATTGTGCGTCGACTTCCGCGTAAGCAACGAGTGAGCGTAGCGAACGAGTTGCTTGCACTGACGCCGACTGACACGAGTGTATTATTTCCGCTATTCAAACATTGCTTTTGCTCTCTTGGGTTGAACATAAGTCTTTTTTAAGCCATTTTTCTTCAAAGTGTCCCTCCACTATTAAGCTTCAATGGTATTCATGTGGAGATTTTAATATGTTACTACTAATGATATTCTAACCTGTTTCTGAAACAAGAATTCGGCCACGGAAGCGGTGTCGCGCCTGCCGAGAAATTTGACCGTGAACAATACAAGTAAATAAATGACCTTCACCTTGAGAATTTGGAGGTGGGGGTGTGCGTAATGAAGCATCATCCATAGACAAACACTGATATGAAATATCATCAAAGTCTGGCAAGGGGTTAAAGAGATATTGTGAAAAAAACATAACTTTAACGCATTTCTGTTACAAAACCGGTGAACATTACAAGTAAATAAATGACCTTGACCTTGATAATTTGGATGTGGGGGTGTGCGTAATGAAGTATCATCCCTAGACAAACATTGATGTGACATATTATCAAAGTCTGGCAAGGGGTTAAATAGATATTGTGAACAAACAATAACTTTAACGCATTTATGTTACAAAACCGGTGATATATGACCTTGACCTTGAGAATTTGGATGTGGGGGTGTGCGTAATGAAGCATCATCCCATGACAAACATTGATGTGAAATATTATGAAAGTCTGGCAAGGGGTTAAAGAGATATTGTGAAAAAACAATAACTTTAACGTATTTGCCTTACAAAAACACCAGACGACGCGGACGACGACGACGCGGACGACGCGGACGACACGGACGACGACGACGACAGAAAAAGCGCCGACTATAGTCGCGCCTCTGCTAAAGCAGGCGCGACAAAAATGTAGCTTTGTACGTAGCCCCTCAGTGACCATGGATGTATTTCATTAATTCGTTCCCACGAAATAACAATAACAATTCGTTCCCTCAATTTAACAATTCGTTCGCTCGAATTAACTATTCGTTTTCGTTACCACGATATAACAATTTTCCCTCGAATCAACAATTCGTTCCCACGACATAACATTTCGTTTCCTCGATATACAATTCGTGCCCACGATATAACAATTCGTTCTCACGAATGAACAATTCGTTCCCGTGGGAACGAATTGTTATTTCGTGCGAACGAATTGTTAAATTGAGGGAACGAATTGTTAATTCTAGTGAACGAATTGTTAAATTGAGGGAACGAATTGTTATTTCGTGGGAACGAATTAATAAAAGAAATCCATTTCCCCTGTCGGGCTCCGTAGAATTCACCTAAATACGTTGCATCGCTAAGATGTATTAAAGGTGGGGTCCCATCGATTAGGTACAACTTGCAAAAAATAGTATAATACAACATAATCCATATAAGACGTCCAGTAATGGTACATGAATGTTTATTTTGCCTGAAGAAAATGTCTTACAGAAAGAAGGAACGAAATAGAAATTTCTCCCTATATTACAACATGTATGGAATGTTGGAATGTGGGTTTAAATGAATGATTAGCTGTGGGGCCGCAAACGGGGTCATGCAGTTGATACAAATGCAATTATAATAGGACCAATGGGAATGAATAACAACTTTCACATGTTTCACAATTGGAACATATTTATAATTTTATATACAAACGTGTAGATTATAACATGACAATATACATGTACATCAGCGTCCCGGTCACCAATATCACAACTACATGTATGTAAATATCACAATGTAGCAAACAGCAATAAACATCAGGGGGCCTGTTTCACTAAACTTCGTACGACTAAAATGTTCGTTAGTGCAAAATTATGATAGCCTGTAAATTTAACATTAACAATGTTTTCCTGTAAACACTTATTGGATTCGTATTTATTGAGCATAGGCTGCATATGCGAATCATCCATGTAAATCCATGAATTGAAATTTTCAGACGATGCTAAATTTGCACTTACGAACATCTTAGTGGTACGAAATTTTATATACAAACGTGTATAAATGACAGACGATAATAAGTTGCTGGAGGTCAATCGATGAGTCCAAAAATAGGTAAACCAGGTTCATTATCATATCATAGCCTCGTTTTCGTGTATAATAAATGCATGATGGAGTGCACGAAGGTCACTATAATAATGTATCTTGATGCCCCAAAATAGACATGTGTGTGGCTCAGTGGTATCGAAGCCGATGAATATCCACAATTTTGCAGAACTTGTGTTCATTCGATCTGGTCGAGAGTTCGAACCTCACAAAACACATTATTTTTGTTGATAGAATTGTATTCTTTTTACGACTGGTTGGTGCAGAGGAAAATGTGTGAAACGGCGAAGGGGTATCACTATTGCTGTATGACCTCAATGTAACATCGTCTCCGAGAACATACTACCAGATTCTCCAGGTACTGTACTGTAGGCATGTCAATTGATGGACACAATGAAATGTGCATTTAGTTATTAGTTTTCTTCAAAGTGAGACTAACTTTCTACATAAAGCATGCGGAAGTTAAAATTGTAAGAGCAACACACACACACAAAAGAAGTATATAATAAAATGACAAATATATACATGTATGAAAACTAAAATTCGAACTCAATACCGACATCATTGATATCCGTCGCTCTAACCCCTCGACAAATCTAAAAATCACTATTGAAAAGAACTGCAGGCACTGGTATATTTACCTGTCTCGCCTATTCTGTGTTTTGTTTATGACCGGTCTGTTTGTAAACAAGTAGCAAGTTATCGACTGCGGACTATATATTATAACATGTCAATATACATCAGCGTCCCGGTCACCAATATCACAACTACATGTATGTAAATATCACAAAGTAGCAAACAGCAATAAACATGATTATTACTTAGATATCAATTCTTGCCTAGAAATTGCCTGTATTTGCCTACAGCAATAACATGCACAGTCCATGCTGATACGGCGTGTTGTCCAGTCTGATACTGAAACTTCTAGTCTGATACTGCCATTTCTAGTCTGATACCATCATTACCCATCTGATACGGTTACCGCAGTTTCCAGTCCAATACCATGTCTCGCGCGCGTATTAAACCAGTTCCTTTGGACATGCGCATTGCGTATGTTTACTTTATCGGCTGCGTAAATTTTGACAGATGCCAGGAATTTAAATTTGTAGGCTCTGTATTTCATCATTCAATCATGGATAACGGTATATATTTTAATATAGGATTATCACAACTGCCGGATGATTGATATTGAAATTGATATCTAAGTAATCTAAGAAATAAAGACATTAATACGTGTCTTGTTTGATATCGGCCTACATGTAGGTATCGGCCCTCGGTAACTTGGTATCAGCCTGAGACCGATCAGCCTGAGACCTTCGGTCTCAGGCTATACTAAGTTACCGAGGGACGATACCTAGGCAGATATCAAACAAGCCACGTATTAACCTCTAAGTAGCGGATCCAGGATTTAGGCATAGAGGGCGCTGATTCTCAAATTTAAATGTACGGGAGAATAAACCTTTTATTTTCTGCAATTTTGTTCATCAAATGTACACGCTGTTACATGTACCACTCAGACGAGACGGTTCTACTGGGTGGTAACAACATATATGTTGGGTAAAACATAGAAGGACAGACGGTAGATGTAAGTATCGAAGCGTCCTGGTGACAGTTTCACTAAACTTCGTACTACTAAAATGTTCGTAAGTGCAAATTTATAAGAGTCTGTAAATTTAAGATTAACAACGTTTTCCTGTAAACACTGTATTTGCATGTATTGAGCATATGCAGCCTATAAATGCTCAATACATGTAAATCCATAAATAGTAATTTCCAGACGATCCTAAATTTGCACATACGAACATTTATGTCGTACGAAGTTTAGTGAAACCTGGTGATTAGCATACATATTGTATTTTGTAACTAGATTGGCAGAACGCGAGGCCCAAACCTATTGTACATTGAAAACAATAAAGTATGTTTAAACTAAATTATATAATACATTTAATACATATCAAATTAAATAACCACCAATGCCTTATGCCACTAATGTCGATGAGGCGTAACACTTACAAGCCACATATTGCCACAACATGGGTTTTCTTGCGTTCCAGTTGTACTACGTGATTATTGCAAAGCGACAATCAGGGGCCCGTTTCACTAAACTTCGTACGACTAAAATGTTCCTACGTGCAAATTTAGGATCGTCTGGAAAATTTCAATTGATGGATTTACATTGTTTGAGCATAGGTTCAATAAATGTAAATCCAATAATTGTTTACAAGAAAACATTGTTAATGTGAAATTTACAATTTTACAATTACGAATATTTTATTCGTACGACGTTTAGTGAAACGGGCCCCAGTTAATTCACGAGGTGTCGGTATTAACTTGTATATACATGTCCATGAATATGAGACAAGCCGTGTGATTTTGCCCGCCGACGAACCACAAGTGTCACAGGGCGAGAGAGGTGCGCATCGGCCTGGATCTCATGGAAACCATTTACAAACGTTACGATATTTCCTGGAAATGACTTTGAATGTTAACGAAATATTCAGGCAGGATTCCGCATTTGCTATGCGTATGCCATAGAATCACGACGTCATTTCCAGAAGATATAGAGGATATTCCATAGTACATTTGGAAAAGCGGTAAATAATACACGAGTGTACGTCGGCTTCTGCGTAAGCAACGAGTGAGCATAGCGAACGAGTTGCTTGCACGGACGCCGACGGACACTAGTGTATTATTTCCGCTATTCAAACATGAACGATGACATATCCTATTTATTACACTTCCACGGCGGATATATATATGCACATTTAGTCTATTTTTCAGATTATAATCAATGAATTGTGATGTGCGCATGAATCGTTATACAATGTAAGGAGTTGATTACGTGTTTTCTCTCACAGCGAAACCAGTGCAGATAATTTGCAAGAGTGTAATAAATCATAATTTTCTGTCAATATTGTTCACGAAATGTCAAGATTCATGAAGGGTCAATACGATTAAGGCCCACACTCCTCACAGCTGCCGCTGCAACTTACACTGCCTTCGACGAATACTGGACAACCAAAGTTACCACAGTCGCGGGTATACGGCGTGCCATTAACACACCAGATATATGCTCTACATACATATGGATGTTGAATGTACGTCATCGTGTCGCTGGTACAAGTGTTATCTGAAATGGAAACGTTATGCATAAACATACGACCGTATAGACAAGAGTTGTCAGAAGACAACGAAGCTCGCCTGTTGGCAGCCTTCACTCAAACTTGGCACAGTTGCATAAAACAACATGAATATTATATGACTTGACCTTGGGTTAAGGGGCGTGCGGTGGACCTTGACATTGGGGTCAGTGGTGCAAGGTGGGTCGTGGGTTTGCTATAGCATAATATAGCATATTAAGATGAATGAATGCATGAAATATCAATGCGCTCCCTGAAAACAGAAGTAAAACAAAATTTAACCCTGTTAAGTTTATCAACGGACTAAGTTGGTGATTTTCTACTGCATGATAGATATTCACATGTGGAATGTATGACTTGTATGAATGTGCTAAGTTTGTGACCTTCACCTTGAGGAAAGGGGTGGGGGGGGGGGGGTTGGTCATGGAATTGATGTAGCACACTAGAGGATCATCAGATGAATGCATGTATGAAATATCAAAGCGTTCCCTGTAAAGAAACAGAAGTTACACAACATTTACCCCAACATTAAGTTTATGAACATGCTAAGATTGTGACCTTGACCTTGGGTTAAGGGTTGGGTGGTGAGTTGTGGATTTGATACAGCATGATAGAGGGTCATCTGAGGAATGCATGTACGAAATATCAAGGCGTTCCATGAAAGGAAACAGATGTTATAAGACATTTACTCTAACGTTAAGTTTATGAATGTGCTAAGTTTGTGACCTTGACCTTGGGGAAAGGGGGTGGGGTGGGGGGTGGGTCACGGATTTGCTATAGCACGATAGAGTATCATCAGATGAATGCATGTATGCAATATCAAGGCGTTCCCTGTAAAGAAACAGAAGTTATAAAAATACATTTACTCCAACGTTAAGTTTATGTTTGTTTGTTTATTAGTGTTTAACGGCCTATCAACAGCTAAGGTCATGGAAGGCCGGGTAAACGGGTTCGATCCCATTTTAACCTGCTGCATTGGGGGGGGGGAAATCACAAAATCAGAACGGAATATTTACATCGAGAACAAATATATTCAGCCCTGCAATTAGAATAACCTGACCTGGTGCCAGGTCCATACCACACCAAGTCACTTGGCCCCTTCCCCTAAAATAGGATTACGAATATCGTAATACTCACATAATGGGTATGACCAGATTCAACTGTCACATACAAAATGCCAAAGACGTATGTGAAGGCCAAACCAGGTCTCCAGTCGGGATTCCGGTAAGGATGAACCCCGATCATTAAATTACCCATCCCGTGCTACCACCTGCCACCCACGCTAAGTTTATGATGTTGATCTTGGGGAAAGGGGTGGAGGAGGGAGGGGTGGGGGTGGGGGTGGTCATGGATTTGCTGTATCACAATAGCGGATCACATGAATGCAGGTATGAAATATCAAAGTGTTCCCTGTACGAAACAGAAGTTACACCAGCGTTAAGTTTATAAACATGCTAAGTTTGTGACATTGACCTTGGGATAAGGGTTGGGTGGTGGGTTGTGGATTTGCTACAGCATGATAGAGGGTCATCTGAGAAATGCATGTATGAAACATCAAGGCGTTCCATGAAAGGAAACAGATGTTATAAGACATTTACCCCAACGCTAAGTTTATGAATGTGCTAAGTTTGTGACCTTGACCCTGGGGTAAGGGGTTGGGTGGTGGGTCATGGATTTGCTATAGCACGATAGAGTTTCATCAGATTAATGCATGTATGAAATATCAAGGCGTTCCCTGTAGGAGAAAGAGCTGGGGGAGGGGGGAGGGGGGGTTGTAGCACAATAGAAGATCATCAGATGAATGCATGTATGAAATATGAAAGCGTTCCCTGTAAAGAAACAAGTTACACAACATTTACTCCAACGTTAAGTTTATGAACATGCTAGGTTTTTGACTTTGACCTTGGAGTAAGGATTGGGTGTATACAATATCAAGGATTTCCATGAAAGGAAACATATGTTATAAGACAATTAACCCAACGTTAAGTTTATGAATGTGCTAAGTGTGTTACCTTGACTTTGGGGTAAGGGCTAGGCGGTGGGTCATGGATTTGCAATAGCACGATAGGGTATAATCAGATGAATGCATGTCTGAAATATCAAGGCGTTCCATGAAAGGAAACAGATGTTATAAGACATTTACCCCAACGTTTAGTTTTTGGACGCCGACGACGCCGACGACGCCGACGACGCCTGGGGTATACCATAAGCTCTTCTGCACTTAGTGCAGGCGAGCTAAAAATGATAATTTGTGCATTGTGCAGAAATAAATCATATTATATCTGTATTATGTGTATGCATGTCAACACAAATAAAAAAATGTATGCCAAAAAAGAGACCAAAGTGAAAAATCTTACATGTAGCAATGTAAAACTCGCAGTCAATAGCGTTAATATTAATAATACATATATAACAGTAAAACCTTATAACGTAGGTAAAGTATCATGCAAAGGCAATGACCGTTCTGGAAGACCAAACAATTCCAATAATACAGCAAACCTTGCCGCATTGACAGCTGTTGTAGAACAACACAGCCGTTCGTCTACAGCAGTACGGGCATTTCAGAAGACAGCGTTCATTCCATTCTGACCAGGAATTTACATATACGAATGATATGCGCTAGGTTGGTCGAACTAGATTGGTCAGTAAGCGAGGCTTACAGAATATACCCCCCGCGTGGGCCCAGGTACCCCTAAAATATGTACAAATTTCCAAGTGTGTGGGCTTGTGACCTTGACTCTGGGATTAGCGCGAGCGGCATGAACGTGAATTTGTCACAGGGTGGTAGAGGTCCATTGGAGCAATGAGTGTGTGAAATGTGAAGCAGATCCGAGCAAGCAAATAGAAGTTATAACCGATTTCTCTGATGTTAAGTTTTGTAAAGAGACTACCGTATAACCTCGAATTAACGCCCCCGGAGGCGTTACATTTTACAAAAGGGGGGGTGTGGGCGTTTATTAGCCAGTAAAAAAAAAAAAAAAAAAAAAAAAAAAAAAAAAAAAAAAAAAAATTACCAAAGACCGCCAATTTCAAACACAAATAAGGAATTTATAAGGATTATTGTGTTTGAAATTGGCGGTCATTGGTAAAATTATTATTATTTTTATTTTTTATTGGGGGGGGGGGGCGGGGGGTGGGGGGGGGGGGGGGGCGTTTATTAGCCAGTAAAAAGAAAAAAAGAAAAAAAAAAAAAAGAAAAAAAAAAAAATTACCAGGACGTCAATTTCAAACACAAATAGGGATTTAAGGATTCTTATTGTTGTTTGAAATTGGCGGTCATTGGTAAAATTATTTATTATTTTTTATTGGGGGGGGGGGGGGGGGAGGGGGGGGGGGGGGGGGCGTTTATTAGCCAGTAAAAAAGAAAAAAGAAAAAAAAAAGAAAATTACCAAGACGTCAATTTCAAACACAAATAAGGATTTAAGGATTATTTGTGTTTGAAATTGGCGGTCATTGGTAAAAAAAATTATTTGTTTTTTTTTTTTATTTGGGGGGGGGGGGGGGGGGGGGGTTTGGGGGGGGGGGGGGGGGGTTATTAGCCAGTAAAAAAAAAAAAAAAAAAAAAAAAAAAAAAAAAAATTACCAAGGACCACCAATTTCAAACACAAATAAAGATTTAAAGACTATTTGTGTTTGAAATTGGCGGTCATTGGTAAAAAAAAAAAAATAATTATTTGGGGGGGGGGGGTGGGGGGGGGGGGGGGGGGGGGGGGGGGGCGTTTATTAGCCATTTAAAAAAAAAAAAAAAAAAAAACAAAAAAAAAAAATGTTTTTTACCAAGGACCGCCAATTTCAAACAGAAATAAGGATTTTTTTTTTTATTTGGGGGGGGGGGGGGGGGGGGGGGCGTTTATTAGGAGGGGGGCGTTAAGCCAAGGGTTATACGGTATGTATGTGCGTTTGACCTCGAGATCAGCGGGGATTTGTCACAGCATATGAAATATTAAGTATTTTCCATTGAAAGAAATAGAAGTTTATAACATATTTCTCTGATGTTAAGTTTTGTAAAGAGACTAAGTATGTGACCTTGACCTTGGGAGCAGCGGGGGTTGGACACTCGTAGATTTGTGACAGCATGATAGTACAACCTTAGAGGAATGCACAAGTGAAATAATAAGAATTTTCAATGAAGGAAATAGAAGTTATAAATTATTTCTCTGATGTTAAGTTTTGTAAAGAGTATTTGACCTTGACATTGGGATCAGCGGGGGTTGGACGGTCATGGATTTTGCACAGCATGGTAGTAGAGCCTTACAGAATGCATGTGTGAAATATTAAGCATTTTAGATGAAGGAAATAGAAGTTATAACAATATTTCTCTGATGTTAAGTTTTGTAAAGAGACTAAGTATTTGACTTGACCTTGGATCTGCGGGGGTTGGACGGTCGTGGATTTGGCACAGCATGGTAGTAGAGCCTTACAGGAATGCATGTGTGAAATATTAAGCATTTTAGATGAAGGAAATAGAAGTTATAACAATATTTCTCTGATGTTAAGTTTTGTAAAGAGTATTTGACCTTGACATTGGGATCAGCGGGGGTTGGACGGTCATGGATTTTGCACAGCATGGTAGTAGAGCCTTACAGGAATGCATGTGTGAAATATTAAGCATTTTAGATGAAGGAAATAGAAGTTATAACAATATTTCTCTGATGTTAATGTTTTGTAAAGAGACATAAGTATTTGACCTTGACCTTGGGATCTGCGGGGGTTGGACGGTCGTGGATTTGGCACAGCATGGTAGTAGAGCCTTACAGGAAAGGCATGTGTGAAATATTAAGCATTTTAGATGAAGGAAATAGAAGTTATAACAATATTTTCTCTGATGTTAAGTTTTGTAAAGAGACTAAGTATTTGACCTTGACCTTGGGATCTGCGGGGGTTGGACGTCGTGGATTTGGCACAGCATGGTAGTAGAGCCTTACAGGAATGCATGTGTGAAATATTAAGCAATTTTAGATGAAGGAAATAGAAGTTATAACAATATTTCTCTGATGTTAAGTTTACGGACTAAGTAATTGACCTTGACCTTGGGATCTGCGGGGGTTGGACGGTCGTGGATTTGGCACAGCATGGTAGTAGAATTTCAAACAGAAATAAGGATTTTTTTTTTATTTGGGGTGGGGGGGGGGGGGGGCGTTTATTAGGAGGGGGGCGTTAAGCCAAGGTTATACGGTATGTATGTGACGTTGACCTCGAGATCAGCGGGGATTTGTCACAGCATATGAAATATTAAGTATTTTCCATGAAAGAAATAGAAGTTATAACATATTTCTCTGATGTTAAGTTTTGTAAAGAGGGACTAAGTATGTGACCTTGACCGTGGGAGCATGTGGGGGTTGGACACTCGTTAGATTTGTTGACAGCATGATAGTACAACCCTTAGAGGAATGCACAAGTGAAATAATAAGAATTTTCAATGAAGGAAATAGAAGTTATAACTTATTTCTCTGATGTTAAGTTTTGTAAAGAGTATTTGACCTTGACATTGGGATCAGCGGGGGGTTGGTTACGGTCATGGATTTTGCACAGCATGGTAGTAGAGCCTTACAGGAATGCATGTGTGAAATATTAAGCATTTTAGATGAAGGAAATAGAAGTTATAACAATATTTCTCTGATGTTAAGTTTTGTAAAGAGACTAAGTATTTGACCTTGACCTTGGGATCTGCGGGGGTTGGACGGTCGTGGATTTGGCACAGCATGGTAGTAGAGCCTTACAGGAATGCATGTGTGAAATATTAAGCATTTTAGATGAAGGAAATAGAAGTTATAACAATATTTCTCTGATGTTAAGTTTTGTAAAGAGTATTTGACCTTGACATTGGGATCAGCGGGGGTTGGACGGTCATGGATTTTGCACAGCATGGTAGTAGAGCCTTACAGGAATGCATGTGTGAAATATTAAGCATTTTAGATGAAGGAAATAGAAGTTATAACAATATTTCTCTGATGTTAAGTTTTGTAAAGAGACTAAGTATTTGACCTTGACCTTGGGATCTGCGGGGGTTGGACGGTCGTGGATTTGGCACAGCATGGTTGTAGAGCCTTACAGGAAGGCATGTGTGAAATATTAAGCATTTTAGATGAAGGAAATAGAAGTTATAACAATATTTCTCTGATGTTAAGTTTTGTAAAGAGACTAAGTATTTGACCTTGACCTTGGGATCTGCGGGGGTTGGACGGTGGTCGTGGATTTGGCACAGCATGGTAGTAGAGCCTTACAGGAATGCATGTGTGAAATATTAAGCATTTTAGATGAAGGAAATAGAAGTTATAACAATATTTCTCTGATGTTAAGTTTACGGAAAGAGACTAAGTATTTGACCTTGACCTTGGGATCTGCGGGGGTTTGGACGGTCGTGGATTTGGCACAGCATGGTAGTAGAGCCTTACAGGAATGCATGAGTGAAATATTAAGCATTTTAGATGAAGGAAATAGAAGTTATAACAATATTTCTCTGATGTTAAGTTTTTGTAAAGAGTATTTGACCTTGACATTGGGATCAGCGGGGGTTTGGACGGTCATGGATTTTGCACAGCATGGTAGTAGAGCCTTACAGGAATGCAGTGTGAAATATTAAGCATTTTAGATGAAGGAAATAGAAGTTATAACAATATTTCTCTGATGTTAAGTTTTGTAAGAGACTAAGTATTTGACCTTGACCTTGGGATCTGCGGGGGTTGGACGGTTTCGTGGATTGCCAACAGCATTTTGTAGTAGAGCTACAGGAGAATTTTGTGAGACAATATTTAGCATTAGATGGAGAGGATGAGTTATACAAATATTCTGGATGTTAAGTGTTAAGAGGACTAAGTATTTGACCTTGACCTTGGGATCTGCGGGGGTTGGACGGTCGTGGATTTGGCACAGCATGGTAGTAGAGCCTTACAGGAATGCATGTGTGAAATATCAAGCATTTTAGATGAAGGAAATAGAAGTTATAACAATATTTCTCTGATGTTAAGTTTATCCGGAAGGACCGGACGGACGACGGACGGACGCACGGACGGACGCACGGACGGACGGACGGACGGACAACCTGACTCCAGTATACCCCCCCTCAACTCGTTGCGGGGGGTATAATAAATTAAAGGGTAACCATGTTGAGCTCCAGAGGACGGCAGCTAATGAAAGCGTAAACATCAAGAGCGTCCGTATATCGCTAAGCGGACACGAAGTTGCAAGTCCACACTGGATGCCAACATACGTAGATCGTGGACAAAGTCATACGGGTTATATGTAAAAAAACCATATATTATTGAAAACTCTACCCTAAACGCCGGCTAGCGTTGAACTTACTACACAATGATTCATACATGAACCTACCAATAAGGTGTACAACGGAGCTCGGCGATGTATACATCGGTGTCGTGTATGCCCCGTCAGCGTCAATAACAACACACCTCAGCTCCGTGTTGTTATAGTCCTGTCCAAACACCATGGTGTATATCGTGAGTGTTTGTACTCTACTACAACCGGTAGACGTGTCGTTCTGGACTGAGTGTGTCCCACCCAAGGAAACTGACGCCCAATCCCCGTTGATATTCGACTCTATCGATAACTGGTATTCGTCTCTGGAACCCAATTCGGCGCTGCATATCACGGTATTTTCATTTGTGGTCCACTGATTTCCAGTGGGCTGGTTGGTGAATATAGTTAGAGGTAATTTCAGCGTAGGAGTTTCTGGGGAACCTGTCAATGTACATACAATCAATATAGCCAACACAGTTTATCGTTTACGATTATCGTTTGTTTTTATTTAAATACATGGCTTTCGACTATTTCAACGACGGTTATTTTTTTTTAACGCATCGTTTTGACATCGTTTAAACGTGACAAGTTTAATCCAAAGAAAACATAATTTTCTTCTAATTAGAACTAGACAATATGGTTGTAAAACATAGATATGCCCCCATGGCATACTGGACTCTAACTATAGGTAGTGTGTAAATCAATAAAACTTTAAACTTACACAAAGTCATTTGAGAAAGTGTTGTTTGACGTAAGCAAATGTTTGGCGCAATAATGTGTTTCAGCATAAAGGTCACGAAGCTCAATGTCATGTCATTGTTTGTGCGATGGCGTAACACACATTAAGGTGAATGAGAATTCCAAATATTAAAGATATCCTTCAAGTTATAAATATTGAAGACAGTACATGATGGAGAAACCCTTACAAACTGTATTTGTAACAAAATAGCTAAATGATTGTGTACCATTTCGAAGGTCACAAAGGTCAAAGTCATGTCATTGGTATGTGCGGGTGCGTCACAGATGTTCAGATGAATGAACTGTCCAAATATTGGAGAAATAATTCTTACAAACTTTTCGACGTAAGAAAATAGCAAAGTCCATCATCACCATTTCGAAGGTCACAAAGGTCAAGGTCATGTACGAGAGCATCACACATGTTCAGGTGAATGAACTTTCCAAATATTAAAGCAATCCTTTAAGTATTATTGAATATGTTACATGATGGAGAAACTCTAACATGTTTTTCGAAGTAAATGTACACGGACGGCTGTACGGACGTACGGAGCAACACGATATGCCCTCCTTGCTATCGCATATGGGCTAAACAACGAAAATGGTGTCAGAACCACGTGTAAACGATAGACAAGTGTTCATTTGTGGAGCCAGGAACAAATCCGGACTGTATACTTACGTATGACACTCAGGGAAGTAACTGCACTTGTGCTTGCTTCAATATTCGGCTCACATACAAGCTGGCCCTTATCCGTACATCCGACGGTGAACGTGTGCACCACTTCACCCGATGTGGCAGCGACATCAGTAGTCGTAACAAATTCTCTGATACTCGCATCATTCGCGCGTATTAGATACAGCGATATATGTGTGAGGTCAGTGACGCCAGCGACTGTACACGTTATCTCCAGCTCCTGTCCGATAACGCCCACGTAGTCTACGGGTGTCAAGGTCACTTCTGAAATTACAAGACACAGTCTCTGAAGTCAACATCATATCAGTAGCCTATTTCACAATTTTCACATTGCAAAGTATACTTATCTAGCAAAGTATACTTTGAGGAAGAAATTTTCAATTTAAAGGCCGTGACTGAAAATACTCAAAAAATATCTTGGGGCAACATTATTCTTGTATTAAACAGTACTGCTGAAACATTTAGGGAACATTATCAGTATGCATGTGTTTAGATGCAGGATGGGGGTGATCACTATCTAACACTAAACCGTTATATAGTAGTTAATTAGTGTGAATGAACCACAACAGACTCGACATGCAACCTGTAATGGCTATCTGAAAAGTCATCTGGATAGTGGCTGTACCAAGCAAGCCATTCTTCTCGTTTCTGTGTTCTCATGTTGTCAGTATATCTGCATACTCTAGGAGTGAGGTGGCAGGGCTTTTGTGTTTTCCATTTCTGGCTATCTGACATAATGTTGTTTCAAGTATTTCAATATTATCATAATATATGCAGGAACAAATGTAAAAAGTCATGTATTTGCATTACTTTAATCCTTTAAATGCAGGAAACGAAAAGTGTCGTCTGCTGCTGTTTATATATTGTCTTCCTTATCAGTAAAGACATGATTTGTCAGCACTTTATAATCATTATACATGTACCTCCGCAACAAGTTGCGTGTGAGGGGGTTGGAGTCAGGTTGTCCGTCTGTCTGTCTGTCCATCACTGAACTTAACATCACAGAAATATGTTATAATAATGCATTCCTCTAAGGCTCTACTACCATGCTGTGAACAATCCATGACCGTCCAACCCCCGCTGATCCAAGGTCAAGGTCACATACTTAGTCTCTTCCCAAAACTTAACATCAGATAAATATGTTGTAACTTCTATTTCCTTCATCGGATAAATCATGCTATGACAAATCCATGACCGTGCCGCCCCCACTAAGCCGATGGTCAATATCACAGACTACAACTCTACACATTTACGGGCACCTGGGCCCACGCGAGGGATATTCCGTAAGCCTCGCTTACTGACACATCTAGTTTACATTGAAAATGATTCCCAAATGCTGCCAAAAAATGTTTTTGGTGTGTAAAATGAAAATGAGAAAAAAACAGCAGACAACACAAATTAATTCAGCAATGTAAGGGTTAATGCTGTTAAGTTAATATAGCAACATACACCATGAAATTACCAGGCAAAACTAGAGATTATGTTTGTATTTCACCACTAAGTAACTGTAATGGATTTTGATATGTGTGCAACCAATCCAATTGTCACAAACTTATTTTCATGACTAGTCCACTTATGAAAAGGGGGTGTTTTTGTTCTCACTTGCAAAAAGAACAGATCCTGATGAGACGGCTCATCTGGATCTACACCTTTTTCCAATACCACTATACAGGCCTGTGGTGTTGAAAGGGTTAATGGAGAAATTCTTACAAAGTTTCAACGTAAATAAATGGTCAAGTGTTTCAGCAATCTTGCGACGGACAAAGATAGCAAGGTCATGCTAATTGAAAGTCATTCGTTTCTGATCACTAGCTCAGGCTATTGTGCTGCATAGTGGCTGTACTGTTAGATCTGAAACCATTTGACTTTACCAATAATTTGCGAAAAGTAGGTAATTATCACGCGAATGCCATTGCAGTGTTTTCTATTACAGTTAGGATCCTATGCACATGTAAATATCGCATACGAATACATGTACCTTGTACATCTACATGTACATGCAACTGGACGGCTGTTTCACAAAAATGGGTTTTACAAATAATGTTTAAATGCCATTAGATCATATTACAAATCTAATGACAAGGACGACGCCAACGGCATGTATCCCATCACATTGATATGATGAAGTTATAGGAGAATAGAGGATTGCCCATGCATCTACTGCAAGATAATATGGATAAGGACAAGGATGCATATGAAGTTTCAAGTGAATCACTCATATAGTAAAGAGTTCATAGCAGAATGAATGTACTGAAGTGGGAATTTCAGAGTTTGTTGACATTGACCGAAGGGAGAGGGAGAATGCTGGGATGCGAAATGAAAATATGGATGATAATAAACATGCACGTGAAGTTTGAAGCCAATTACATGTAGCTGTACAGTAAAGAAGTTATAGGATAATGGAGAAACGTGCACATATCTACTAGATGAAAACAGAATATGATATTTGACCTTGACATTGGGCATGGGGAGAACACGACTGTGCTGGGGAATGGAACTATGAAGTTTCAAGCCATTTGGTCGTAGATCAAACAAGTTATAAGAGAATGGAGAAACGCGCACTCATCGACTGGACATAAGTTTATAAGTTATTTGATCTCGACCTTGTGCACGGGTCGGGCAGGGAAAGAAAGTGTACATGAAGTTTGAAGCCAATATATCATACAATACATAAGTTATAGGCAAATGGAAAACGTGACGGACAGACAGACGGGCGGATGATGGATGTACACTGCGGTATACTTGCAAACCCACTTACTTGTGCACATGTAAATAGTCTGCCTGTCCACCAGAGTGCACAAGCAGTGGGCACAGGGGAGTTGGGATCGAGCTATTGTGATGTGTACCATGATACTTCAGTTATCTCAGGTGTGTGGCAGGACTGCCAGCAACCTGGATAATTACCAAATGGTGTCTCATAATGTTGTCTGGGGAGCATGGATGTTAGGATAACTGACATGAACTGAATTTAATGAGATTATTGAATGTGATTTACGTCTTCCCAAGTGTGAATGACCATGGCCTTTAAGGATAAATTTATTAATTTTTATTATACTGTAATATATTACATTATCATAGAATATATAACATATATGTACTGATATTGTTTGAATATTATTTAGAATGAATTACGACATAATTTCTGTTTAATTTTCTAGAATAATAGTAGCATACAACTTTAAGATGGCTGCCAATATGGCCCCCATGAAATGAAAAAGTGCATTTTCATGTGCACTTTTATATATTTTTTATATATAACGTCACAACCGGGCAATAAATATATTTACCTTCAGTGTGAAATACACTTTAAATGAATTTACTGAATCACTTTATGCAATTTAATTCGAGATTATATTCAAAATGGCCGCCAAGTTGCAAATGATTTTATATAAGGAACTCTTGAAATTACAAGAATAATAGACAGTGAATATAACTGGAATACAGTTTTGTTGTTTTCACTTATAGTCTACTTTCAGTATATTACAAGTCACATTGATGTATATACCATTCAATTAAGGAATAAAACCATGGTATGTTGTGTTTTCTGTAGTATGAACAACAGTTGGTCTGTTTAAAGTGCGTTGAGTCCGAAGGACTAATCGCAAATCTTAAACAGACCAACTGTTGTTCAAAAGACAGTAAACGCAACTGCCCTCGGTTTTATTTCTTATATTTACAATGCATTTTCGGATAGCTTCAACTAGATTGGTCATTAAGCGACGCTTACGGAATATCCCCCGCGTGGGCCCAGGTACCCCTAAAATATGTAAAAATGTCCAAGTGTGTGGGCTTGTGACCTTGACTCTGCGATTAGCGCGAGCGGCATGAACGTGAATTTGTCACAGGGTGGTAGATGTCCATTGGAGCAATGAGTGTGTGAAATGTGAAGCAGATCCGAGCAAGGAAATAGAAGTTATAACCGATTTCTCTGTTAAGTTTTGTAAAGAGACTACCGTATAACCTCGAATTAACGCCCCCGGAGGCGTTACATTTTACAAAAGGGGGGGGGGGGGCGTTTATTAGCCAGTAAAAAAAAAAAACGAAAAAAAAAAACGAAAAAAAAGAAAAAAAATAATTTTTTTTATCAAGGACCGCCAATTTTTTTTTTATTTGGGGATTTGTCACAGCATATGAAATATTAAGAATTTCAAATGAAAGAAATAGAAGTTATAACATATTTCTCTGATGTTAAGTTTTGTAAAGAGACTAAGTATGTGACCTTTACCTTGGGATCAGCGGATTTGTCACAGCATGATAGTACAACCTTAGAGGAATGCACAAGTGAAATAATAAGAATTTTCAATGAAGGAAATAGAAGTTATAACTTATTTCTCTGATGTTAAGTTTTGTAAAGAGACTAAGTATTTGACCTTGACCTTGACCTTGGTATCAGCGGGGGTTGGACGGTCGTGGATTTGGCACAGCATGGTAGTAGAGCCTTACAGGAATGCATGTGTGAAATATCAAGCATTTTAGATGAAGGAAATAGAAGTTATAACAATATTTCTCTGATATTAAGTTTACGGACGGACGGACGGACGGACGGACTGACGGACGGACGTTCTTACATTACAATACTTATGTGGCTTATCACATGTTAAATATTAGCCACAAAAAATGATTTTTAGCCACATAAAACGATTTTTTAGGTGGCTAATTGTAACCAACCCTATCCTTTACCAAGTCCATAACCCTGTGGGGCTAGCCACATAAGTATCCTAATGTGTGCCCGGACGGACTGACGGACGGACGGACGGACAACCTGACTCCAGTATACCCCCCCCCCCCCCACAACTCGTTGCGGGGGGTATAAATATGAAAATAACCATATACGGTGTAAAAGTTACGAATCTTATTGTTTTACGTCGTTTTATCGTAATTCATGGAACAGCTACGTTGCAGGTCAATAGCGTGACGTTATTGACAACGACGATGAACGTCATGTAATCTAATGACGTTAAACAAACTTTAACGAATCAACAAAGTCGCACGACGTCACCTGGAGCTAATGTAATGTACTGGGATATGAACGCAATACGTTGAATGGGCGTTTCCATTATGAATTCAAGGACAGCGTAAATATTATGGTATATTTTGTTCGGAATATATACGCGAACCGAAATGCATAAGCCGGCTATTTGTTACATTAAGCACATAGCCATGCATATATGTGTGTATGTTTTACAGTTTGACATGGTGTGCACTGTTCGTCATTCCATCAATGAAACAAGTTTGAAGCATATAGCAAGCAATATAGAATGTTATCGTGCTACAGGAGTGTGCTATTTTACGAGGAGCTACACGGGTCACAAAATCACACAAACAGGAAAATGATAATGTAACACTAGTATCGTTAGGATGGCATACAGCGTCTAGATCCGATCAGACGGGTGATGATATCAATTCAGTGTCAACACCATCATAAGATGTGCTTATCAGATGGGGCCCGTTTCACTAAACTTCGTACGATTAAAATTTAGGATCGTCTGGAAATTTCAATTGATGGATTTACATATATTGAGCATAGACTGCCAAATATTGTTTACAAGAAAATGTGCAATTGACAGACAACACTTATGAACATTTTAGTCATACGAAATTTAGAGAAACGCCCCCTGGGCACTCGCACTAAATTCGGACAAAGTTGTTACAGTTATTTGCTCGTAACGTGGTATGGGTTCACCTGGTACCGAACGTTTCCGAACATGATTTGACGTGATGTAATCTATGACATCATTTGCACAGCATATGTTCTTTAAAATCTTCACAACAAACGGAAGAATTTGACTTGAGGCCACAGCGTTCGGAAACCACGTGATTCCACACCCTGATAAACCAAACTAAGCATATACGCCAATGGTTGATGGTCAATCATAAAGTGATAAATTGTTTTTACAGACATGATACCATGACATTACCTGCTGCTCCTGGTGTCCGGCTAGTAGTGACTGTGGCATTTGGAGCTTTTGTGGTAGGACCTTTTGTGGTAGTAACTGTGGTATCTGGAGGTTGTGTAGTTGTGGTGGTTGTTGTTATTTCGGAAGTTGCTGTATTCGTGGTTGGTTTGGTAACTATGGTAGTTGTCGTTGTTTCGGTAACCGTGGTAGTCGTCGCAGTTGTGGTTGTCGCTGAAACAAATGAGTAACAATAAGCAGAAGCCGGGTTGAGTCCTTTAAAGGGACATGCCCACTCAGTAGGTACACAATATACTTTATAGGAATTAAATAAGAGTATAAGTGTGTCACAGGCCTAACAATTACACGTGTCCACTAAAACATTACAATCATTTAGTAATATTTATTTTACTAATACTGATTCGTTGTGGTATCAGCCATTTTCACATGTAAATGAGACATGATATTTTTAATTAGTTGTACTAATTAAATGTCTTATCTAAAAAAGTAATAATTTCGACAGATTATAAAGTACAAGCATTTCACATCAAAAAATAATTACAGATAAATAATATTAATGTCCGTTAAACTTTTACGCAAACACGGTTATCGCCCCTTATATCAGTATGGAAATTTGCGTCTGGAATAAAATGAATAATAATGTTAATCCATACGTGGGTTAATGGTGAATGAATGTTTAATTTGCCAGAAAATGTCTCAGAAAATGTCACAGATATATAGAACAGTTTTTGCTTACTGAGTGGGCATGTACCTTTGAACAATTAGTACTGCAAATAGCAAGAGCTAGCTGACAGGTGGATGGACGGTAAATAGGCACATGTGTTGTTATATACCAAAATGTTCGTCTTGGTCTCTAGATCACAAATCCGCGTAATGCCATTGCGGCATCTGCAGAACGAAGTCGTTATTCAAAATGACGCCTAAGGAGGCCGCCACAAAATATCAAGTTCACATTTAATATCGTTATTGAGAATATATAACATATTTGTACTGATTTTGTTTGAATATTATTTAGAATGAATTACGACATAATTACTGTTAATTTTACTAGAATAATAGTAGAATACAGCTTTAAGATGGCTGCCAATATGGCCGCCATGAAATAAAAAAGTACGTTTTCATGTGCATTTTTCATATATTTTTCATAATTATATAATGTCACAACATGTCAATAAATATATTTACGTTCCGTTTGAAATGAATATACTTTAAATGAATTTACTGAATCACTTTATCCAATTTAATTCGAGATTATATTCAAAATGGCCGCCAAATAGCAGATGATTTTATATAAGGAACTCTTGAAATTACAAGAATAATAGACAGTGAATATAACTGGAATACAGTTTTGTTGTTTTCACTTATAGTCTACTTTCAGTATATTACAAGTCACAGTCGTGTATATACCATTCAATTAAGGAATAAAACCATGGGCTGTTGCGTTTTCTGTAGTATGAACAACAGTTGGTCTGTTTAAAGTGCGTTGAGTCCGAAGGACTAATCGCAAACTTTAAACAGACCAACTGTTGTTCATAATATAGTAACTGCCCATGGTTTTATTTCTTATATCTACTATGCATTTTCGGATAGTTTCACAGATGTAAATAACCGTATACGGTGTAAAAGATAGGAATCTTATTGGTTTTCGTCGTTCTATCGCAATTCATGGAACAGCGACGTTGTCGGTCAATAGCGTGACGTTATTGACAACGACGATGAACGTCACGTAATGTAATGACGTCAAACAAACTTTAACGAATCAACAAAGTCGCGCGACGTCACCTGGAGCTAATGTAATGCACTGGGATATGAACGCGTTTCCATTATGAATTCAAGGACAGCGTAAATATTATGATATATTTTGTTCTGAATATATACGCGGACCGAAATGCATAAGCCGGCTATTTGCTACATTAAGCACATAGCCATGCATATATGTGTGTATGTTTTACAGTTTGACAGGATGTGCACTGTTCGTCATTCCATCAATGAAACAAGTTTGAAGCATATAGCAAGCAATATAGAATGTTATCGTGCTACAGGAGTGTGTTATCTGACGACGAGCTACACAGGTCAGAAAATCACACAAACAGGAACATGATAATGAAACACGAGAATCGTTAGTGATTGAATGGCAAACAGCGTCTAGCTCCGATCAGACGGGCCCGTTTCACTAAACTTCGTACGACTAAAATGTCAGTAAGTGCAAATTTGCGATCGTTGTCACGCAGAAATCTCAGCCAGTGTAAATACATGTATTGTTCTAGGAAGATGGGAATAGTATTGGTTGCAATTATATATTAGAGGGGCAATATGTATGATGTTTCCAGGTATGTTGTAAATAGATGCAAGGGTCACCTTAGCCAGGATTTTGACCAGCTCAGGGTATTCGTCTAGGGCAAAATGGTCAGTGGATGTATGGTGTTAGCTTGATTATTTGATTGGAAGGTGAGCTGTGGTGGTGTTTTATACGGTGACTGTATGATAATCTCGGGAGTTGCAAAGACAGTTTTGTGTCGATAGGATGTGTTTGTAAAGAAAGCCTGAATAGTGAAGACAGATTTGTGTCCATATGATGTGCTTGTAGAGAAGGGCAGGATAGTGGATTGCAGGCTGAATATATGTTCAGGTAAGGAAATAGATAGATAGTGTAGATAGTGTAGAATAATGAAATGGATCTGGAATTGCAGATTAGTGAATTTTGTCAGATATTCATGTAGTGAGACAACGGACTTATTAGTGTCGTCGTCTATTTCAGCGTCGAGGTCGATGTCGAGGTCGAGGTCGTAATTGAGGTCGAAGGTCACGTTAAGGTCACGGCGAGGTCGTAGTCGGACAGACGTCATAGGGATACGCAAATCTAGTTTAGCGGATGCGTAGTCTAGGCGAGATCCAGGGCGATTTCATAGTCGGGGCCCAGGTCGAGGTGGTGTCAGCCCTAGCGATATTCGAGTGCTACAGTGGGTCTTCAGATACGGGACACCTAACTATACATATGGATCATTGAGGGATCTATATATTATATCTAACACTAATTCATCCTGGAATTCGCATTAAGCACAAGTTCTGAATGGAATTTGACTATAGTTTCATAAGAGGGTGATATGTTTGTAATTCAAGTATAACGCAGACACTGTATTGCTGATGTGTATTACGAATTGACTAATGAACAGATTATATATCCTTATTCTTGAATGTAGGACTATATATGTATTATAAATACTCAGGTTGTGAGACACTGGTGAAATAATAATGTGAAATAGGGTTATAGCGTCTGATATACCTACTTGGGACTTGTTCAAGACATAGGCAATAACTATCATATCCTTAGTACTCATATGTGTCATTGAATTTCATTAACTTTACATACATGTGTCAGTGGATCTACCTTTTTCTCATGTAGTAAAACGTACTGTAACATTCTGTCTGTGATATATAGTATATGTGACGGTATATATGGGAATGAATGTGGTATGTATGTGTAAACTACTTGTAGTATAATTTGTAAATATTCGGAATACATAGATGTGTAAATTCAGCTTTGCAGAATCCCTTCAATAGTTCACCCTTACCCAAATCCCAGTAATTGATTGCACGTTATCGTAATCCCGGCGTAACAATCGTCTGGAAATTTCAATTGATGAATTTACATCTATTGAGCATAGACTGCCAACAATTGTTTACCAGAAAATGTGCCATTGACAGACAACACTTACCACCATTTTAGTCATACGAAATTAAAGTGAAACGCCCCCTGGTCATTCGCACTAAAATCGGAAAAAGTTGTTAGTTATTTGCTCGTAACGGGGTATGGGTTCACGTGGTACCGAACGTTTCCGAACATGATTTGACGTGATGTAATCTATGACATCATTTGTACAGTATATTTTCTTTAACATCTTCACATCGAACGTCACAGCGTTCGGAAACCACGTGATTCCACACCCTGATAAACCAAGCTATGAATTTACGCCAATAGATGGTTGATGGTCAACCATAAAGTGATAAATTGATTTTACAGACATGACACATGTACCATGACATTACCTGCTGCTCCTGGTGTCTGGCTAGTAGTGACTGTGGTATTTGGAGCTTTTGTGGTAGGGCCTTTTGTGGTAGTAACTGTAGTATATGGAGCTTGTGTAGTTGTAATGGCTGTTGTTATTTCGGCAGTTGTTGTATTTGTGGTTGGTTCGGTAACTATGGTAGTTATCGTTGGTTCGGTAACCGTGGTAGTCGGCGCAGTTGTAGTTGTCGCTGAAACAAATGAGTCACAATAAGCAGAAGCCGGGTTGAGTCCTGTAATGGTAGATACCCACTCAGTAGGCACATACTGTTCTTTATAGGAAGCTGACAGGTGGGTGGACGGTAAATAGGCACATGTGTTGTTATATACCAAAATGTTCGTCTTTGTCTCTGGATCACAGATCAGCGTAATGGCTTTGCGGCATATGCAGAACGAAGTCGTTATTCGAAATGACGCCTAAGGAGGCCGCCACAAAATATCAAGTTCACATTTAATATCGTTATTGAGAATATATAACATATATGTACTGATTTTGTTTGAGTATTATTTGGAATTAATTACGACATAATTACTGTTAATTTTACTAGAATAATAGTAGCATACAGCTTTAAGATGGCTGCCAATATGGCCGCCATGAAATAAAGAAGTTCCTTTTCATGTGCATTTTTCACATATTTTTCATAATTATATAATGTCACAAACTGGCAATAAATATATTTAAGTTCAGTTTGAAATGAATACACTTTAAAATAATGTTCTGAATCACTTAATACAACTTAATTCGAGATTATGGCCGCCAAATAGCAGATTATTTTATATAATGATTTCTTGAAATTGCAAGAATAATAGACAGTGAATATAACTGGAATACAGTTTTGTTGTTTTCACTTATAGTCTACTTTCAGTATATTACAAGTCACAGTGATGTATATACCATTCAATTAAGGAATACAACCATGGGCAGTTGCGTTTTCTGTAGTAGGAACAACAGTTGGTCTGTTGAAAGTGCATTGAGTCCGAAGGACTAATAACAAACTTTAAACAGACCAACTGTTGTTAATAATACCGTAACTGCCAATGGTTTTATTTCTTATATTTACAATGCATTTTCGGATAGGTTCAAAGATGTAAATAACCGTATACGGTGTAAAAATTACGAATCGTATTGTTTTACGTCGTTTTATCGCAATTCATAGAACAGCGGCGTTGCCGGTCAATAGCGTGACGTTATTGACAACAACGATGAACGTCACGTATGTAATGACGTCAAACAAACTTTAACCAATCAACAACGTCGCGCGAAGTCACGTTGGGCTAATGTAATGTACTGGGATATGAACGCAATACGTTGAATGGGCGTTTCCATTATGAATTCAAGGACAGTGTAAATATTATGGTGTATTTTGTTCGGAATATATACGCGGACCGAAATGCATAAGCCGGCTATTTGTTACATTAGGCACAAAGCCATGCATATATGTGTGTATGTTTTACAGTTCGAAAGGATGTGCACTGTTCGTCATTCCATCAAAGAAACAAGTTTGAAGCTTATATCAAGCAATATAGAACGTTATCGTGCTACAGGAGTGTGCTATTTGATGACGAGCTACACAGGTCACAAAATCACACAAACAGGAACATGATAATGAAACACTGGAATCGTTAGTGATTGAATGGCATACAGCGTCTAGCTCCGATCAGAGGATATCAGGTCAGTATCAACACCATCATAAGATGTGCTCATCAGATGGGGCCCGTTTCACTAAACTTCGTACAACTAACATGTCCGTAAGTTCAAATTCAGGATCGTCTGGAAATTTGAATTGATGGATTTACATCTATTGAGCATACACTGCCAACAATTGTTTACAAGGAGATGTGCAATTGACAGACAACACTTACGAACATTTTAGTCATACGAAATTTAATGAAACATCCCCTGGTCACTCGCACTAAAATCGGACAAAGTTATTTGTTCGTAACGTGGTATGGATTGATGTGGTACCGAACGTTTCCGAACATGATTTGACGTGATGTAATCTATGCCACCATTTGTACAGTATATTTTCTTTAAAATCTTCACAACGAACGTCACAGCGTTCGGAAATCACGAGATTCCACACCCTGATAAACCAAGTCAAGCATTTACGCCAATTGATAGTTGATGGTCAATCATAAAGTGATAAATTGATTTTACAGACATGATACCATGACATTACCTGTTGCTCCTGGTGTCTGGCTAGTAATGTTTTGTGGTATTTGGAGCTTTTGTGGTAGGACTGTTTGTGGTAGTAACTGTAGTATCTGGTGGTTGTGTAGTTGTAGTGGCTGTTGTTATTTCGGCAGTTGTTGTATTTGTGGTTGTTTCGGTAACTATGGTAGTTGTCGTTGGTTCGGTAACCGTGGTAGTCGGCGCAGTTGTAGTTGTCGCTGAAACTAATGAGTCACAATAAGCAGAAGCCGGGTTGAGTCCTGTAATGGTACATACCCACTCAGTAGGCACAGGCTGTTCTTTATAGGAATTAAATAAATAGTATAATTGTGTCACTATTCCACCAGTCCTAAACATTACACGTGCACGCTATACATATATAATCATTTACTATTATTTATTTTACTGATATTGACTCGCGGTGTTATCAGGAATTGCAAATGAGACATGATATGTTTAATTAGTTGTCCTAATTAAATATCTCACCTGAAAAAAAAGTAATATTTTCGACAAATTATGAAGTATGAGCATTGCACATCAAAAAATAATAACAGAAAACAATTATTAATGTCCGTTAACATTTTACGTAAACACTGTTATCGCCCCTTATATCAGTGGGGAAATTTGCGTTTATTTTGCCAGAAAATGTCTCATAGCGGAATCGATATGTCAGCGAATTGTACATTTTGTGATACAAGTTTGACATTTGGTGCATTGTTAGGAAACATTATTTTAAATATTTTTAGCTGTAGGGATTTGTCAGATGAAAAAAATGGCAGCAATTTTCCAAAATGGCCGCCAGCAATATTATGTGGATATGGGTAACTGGCATAATGTCACTGAAATAGAACTAATATCATTAATTTTTATCTCACGATGTATGTAGTATAATATATTTGAATATCATTCCCATAAATACAATTTAAATATTTGAAAATGGTTGCCATTTTAAAAATGGCCGCCGCAATTGTGTATTTTTAATATGTTTAAAGTTTAATTTACTGTGATCTATTTGATAGTGATACACAGCCTACGGTATACCACATTAAGTGTAGATGGTATTTGGAAGGATATATACAAACAAAACATAGCAGTGATTCATGTCTTTACTATCGTAGTAAGGACATCTGTAAAGTTTCTTCATCGACCATAATGTGCATGTGATTCTATATTCGTCATATTGTTCTGTGTTTTCACAAGGTTAAACTGATGGGCATGTTTGCAAACTATTAATGATGTTTAATACTGATGACTGATATTATTTGATGCACACAATCAACAAAATATGCCATCAGTTGCAGATTTACTATAAAATGATGATTTGTACCTGGTACATGAATAGTAATTAATGAACTCTGACATGTACTTGTTATGTATGTATGTGCACATTTCAAATTACTGTTAAAGACACTGTTTATCAGATATTCAATATGTGAACTGAACATTACTTACGTTGCCTGTATTTATCAGTGTGTGCATTCACCACCACACTGGCACAGAGCAGTACATGGAAGTGCTGCCTTATTACATTTGCACTGTCCCCTGTATCTATTTTTACAGCTGCACCTTAAGACATTTCGGCAAGCTTTTATAGCTCCCGGCTGAGTAGTCCAGAATAATTCCCACTCATTATTGTTGCCTTTTTCCAACCCAATCGCTTGGTGATGAAGCACCGGGGCTGGAATCATCATTTGACCCCAGCTGTGACTTGATATACCACACTTCTAGTGTGCTGTATAAGCGCTGTCTTTGTAGGTGTGATATTATCAAGTGCCCTACTCTTTTCAGTAAAATGTTGCTTTCGCGCCTCATTAACAATATAACGACCGCTTGTCCTGTCATACAACAAAACAAAACAACAAAACTACACTTGATTGTGCTACACGTCTACGTACACGTCTGCCTCTCTTGATTGTTTGTTTGCTGGTGCTTAACGGCCTATCAACAGCTAATGCCATTTAAGGCCGGGCCAACGGGTTCGATCCAGTATTCAACCTGCTGATTTCGGGGGAAAATTGCAAAATCAGAACGGAATATTTACATAAAAAATAAATATTTTCAGCCTTGAGATCAGAATAACCTAACCTGGTGACAGGTCCATACCACACTAAAGCCTCTCTCTTGCTTCGTGTACCTGCCTTCAAACTATTTGACTTGTACTCATCCCAAACTACATCCAGCCGACTTGCATGCTGCAATTGTGAACTGATCTAGAAGCGGATGGTAGAAACACATCGGCTTGCCCGCTTGTAGGTAATGAAAACGAATACCAGGTAAATATAGTTTAATTGTAGCCAGCCGAAGTTGCAAGGACTTGTGGCAAAACGTAACAAAATAAATTAGCAAATCCTCGCTTACAAAAGGTAAATCTGCTTGCGATGTATTCCGGCCTGACAATGTAAGAAACTGCACGAAACACTGCATGCCTCTCTGATAAACAGACCTCGTCGTAGGGGACACCGACGCCGACCACAAATGTGTTACTTCCCTTTCCAATTCAGCTGGAGCTCGGAAACCGGAACACAGCGCTCTGGTAGCCTGTCTGCCAGTGGTGCAAACCATCGGAACTATGTACGACACAAATGCACGATCCGGATAAATCACCAGACATGCAAAATTGAGAAGACTTAGCAACTATTTTAGTACACGAATTCTTTGTTGAGAACGCTTGAAGCAGAGCAGCAATGTGCTGTATTTTTTCTAGCGGCAATCTGGCCTCCATTTTCACGCGGTCTAATATGACACCTAAATACTCAATTACTGTAACAGGTCCCATAGTTTTTGTAGGTGATAATGGTATGCCTAATCTTGCAAAAACAAACCGCAAAATAGCCATAGTACCATCAGCATCTTCCGTCGGCCATTTATCGTGAGGAAGTAAACATCCAGCAAATGTAGATAATGTTTCACCCATAATTGTTTTCAGGATATAGCAAATAGCCTGTGACAAGCAGTCAAACATGTTGGGCTAGATCGATTTCCAAAAACTAATATGGTATAGAAATAATACATATCATCCCATTTAATGCCCCGAAAGGGCCACAACTTCTGGACAGGAATCTGTTTAAAAACATCCCTAATGCCCACATTACGAAATTTATTTCCAAATGCCTTGCTTTCCTGTAATATATATGGCATAGTCAATTGTAACATATGTCAAGACTTGGATGTAAAATATTATCATGGGGTGCTGAGAAATCCACAATCAATCTCTTTTTCCCAGAGTACTTTCCCTCAGCTATCTTTCCTATCACATATCCTTTTTCAAGTTCAGACTGGACCAACTGTGAAGTTATGCCATGCTGCTTGATTGCCGAAAACAAGTTTCTACACTCAAAAGTTAACTTAGGTAACTGAAATTCCTGTTTCGAAACCGTGCAAAAAACCATGAAGTAGGTAATTACTAAAATTATTGTCCTGATGGCATTTCAACCCATCAGCCAATCATGAACATGAATAGGGCTTACCCGAGACATTATCTCAAGGTTGGAATTCTCTGTCCCTGGCCTTTCCATTTTTTTGAGTTTTCACAATTACATTTAGAGTGATCCTTGCCTTTGCATAGTAAGCACGCATGAATGAACTTGCAATGAGAAACCCGACATCCACGTTGGGTGTTGAAAGTGTTACAAATTTCATTCCCATTTATGTATCACCCGCATTCGACCAAAGATGTCCCTGTTTGTGTCCCGCGATATGCCATACTTCCAACATTCGGACTCGCTGGTGTAGCGACCACCTGATTAGTTACAGAATCATTTGTGCGTATCACTAGCGAAGGAAAAAGTCAGACGTATGCATCGTGCTTCCACACCCTGCACAAGCATTGGCTTTGTAATAAGAAAATATGGAACAATACAGTGTTATTTCTTACAGACCAATCAATCTCAATTCCATTGAAACTGAGATGGGCAGCTGCTCGGGCAGAGAACATTTTGTGATACTCGTAAAACCCCTTCTCAGAATAGCGAGTAGCCGTGTTGATAATATCCCGTTCGTACAAATCTAGCTCCGACATTCAACAGCGATCTTCCCGTGTTTGATCTGACTATGCATGTGAAGTTTTGTGAAGATCAGATAGATGGTATTCGAATTAACACACAGAAAATAAAATTGTCTACCGACAGACAAAGAGACGGCTTGAGAGGGCGATCACTATATACCCCGACCCAGACCAATATGTTGGTGGCATAAAATCAGTATCCAAAACAAAAAATGCCGAAGTGAATAAATCGAGTCACTTTTATTCACCAATTACACAAATTCTTTAGAATAAATTTTAGCTGGAACAGTAACGTTTTAAATAGTCGACAACTATAAGATTCAAGTAAATACCAAGCATGTTTTATTACCAACATCATTTACCTTCACATGCGCTTTTCACCAGAGATCCCTTAATCGAGTTCAGGGAGCTGAAATCGGTAACCTGGAACACATGCTTGGAGTCGGGATCGGTTGCCATGCCATTCAACTCGGTTGTCCTGACACCACTACCAACGCCGATGGAGAAAACAGTGACACCTAGATCTCGCAAGGCTACTGCCTCCTTTATTGTGGAAGTTTCGTTGTTCGACTTTCCTGCAATGGCACGGTTACATGGGCTGACTGATAATTGCAAGGTAACAGTTCCACTAATGGATTGAACACTGCAATGGCTATGCTAATGTCAACCCCAGTAACATTGACATTGCAATTACCAGTCAGGCAATTGCAATGTTAAGGTTACTGGTGTTGATTGACAATGGCAAAGTTAACTTACTGGGGTTTACTGGAAATTTCAATGTCAAGGTTACTGGGGTTGATTGACAATTGCAATGTTAAATTACCGGGGTTTACTGGCAATTTCAATGTCAAGGTTACTCGGGTTTACTGGCAATGCAAAGTCAATGTTACTCGAGTTAACTGGCATTTGCAATGTCAAGGCTAATGCTGAACTGGCCACTGCAGTGTCGAGGATAGTGTGGTTGACAGGTGATTGTGATGTCAAGGTTACAGTCATTAACTAGCAAGTACATGTATAATGACAAAGCTACAATGTGGTTAACTGGCAATTGCAATGTCAAGGTTACTGGGGATAACTGCAAATTGCAATGTTTACTGGAATTGACTGGCAAATGAAATGTCAAAGTTACCGGTACTGGGGTTGATTGGCAATTACAATATCAAGTTTACTGTAATTGAGTGGCAATGTCATGGTTATTGAGGTTCACTGGTGATGGCAATATCAAGGTAACTGGATATGCCTGAAAATGGTAATATCAAGTTTACTGTTTACTGTCTACGAGTGGCAATGTCATGGTTATTGAGATTAGGGATGATGTCAATGTCACTTGGATTACTTGGCAATTATAATGTCATTAGCTACAGGGGTCTGACATGATCTATGGAAGAGTGATGTATATCACACTATATCTATGCAGATATGCACATTAATGAAAGTGATAAAACATATACATAGTATACAAACAATAATTGAAAGAAAAAACATTTGTGGCTGTGACTGGAGAAATGGGGCTTATGGGTTTTGTGACCCATGCAGATCGACATCAGACTGTACATCCGCACAGTCTTATCAGGATCTGCACTGTTCGCTATTCCATCAATCAATGACACCCGTCATACATCTACAAAGCAATACAGATCGCTCTCAGGCTACAGGAGTGTGCTGTTTGATTAGGAGTTACACCGGTCACAAAACCCATAAGCCCCATTTTTCACAGCCACATTTAATGATAGTGGAATACACAGGTTATGCGGTATATGCCTCTCACCATCAGTAACAATAATAGCAATTTTTGCTGCATTGCTTCTCATTCCATTTGTGGCATTGAAAACATTCACTCTCGTATATTTGATGGCATCGTACGTATTAGTTCCACCACCTGCATAGCTGAAAAGAAAATACATTCTGATGAAGAAAAAACATGCTAAGAATTAACTGATTTTCAATGAAGATATTTTCTTCCATTGTGTTGTATATGTATACCCGTAACATAATATATAACTTTGTACGACTGAAATGTTCGTAAGTGCACAATTATGATAGTCTGTACATTTCACATCAGCAACGTTTCCAGACTATCCAAAATTTGCACTTACGAACATTTCAGTTGTACAAAGTTTAGTGAAACGGGCCCTAGTTATACAGGCTGATCAGGCTCTACAGTGAATTATGTCTGTGACTAGAACAATGCTGACAGCTGATCCTATGGTCGTGGGTTTCAGCCTCACAAGAGGTAATGTGTTGAATCGTTGAGCAAGACACTTTATCCACACTTCTTCAGTCCAACCAGCTGTAAATGGTACCGGCTAATTACTGGGAAAACTCGATTGTATTTGATTGTATGTACATGTACATCCCCGAATGGGGGTGTTGCAGTATAAATAGATAGTGAAAGTGAAAAAAAGATTTAAAATCCCAGTCAAAGCGAAGGTAATTTAGAGACATATAGAGTCTCATCCGACAGATTTGTGGGATGGAAATACTATGAAAGTATGTTTGATGCCTAGGTGAGGTTTGAACCCACAATCTCCGGATTTGAAGTCAGGTGTTCTAACCCCTCGGCCACAACAGATCCCTAGTATATATAGAATAAGAAGAAAACCTGGTTTGAGAGACGGCTTGTTTGATGGCAGTTTTGTCGAAGTATTGGTTCAGATAGAACTGAAGGTGCGCGTCGCTACTAAAGGTGACCAAGCCGATGTGAGTTTCATTCTGGCTAACTGGGAAACCATCTACTACTTTGTTGACGAATGTTAACATCGTTTGGAAGTTTTGTGATCCCACACTGCCGGATGCGTCGAGAACAAACACAACGTCCACTGGCAGAGTCAGGTTACACTCTGTACAAGAAAACACAAAGAAAGGATGTTTATATGTGGCTGCGATTGGAGAAATTGGTCGCATTTGTTCTGCAACCAGTGTAGATCCAGATCAGCCTGTGCATTCGCACAATCTGATCTGGATCTGCACTGTTCGCCATTCCATCAATGAAACATCCATCATGCTTCTAACAAGCAATATAGATATTTATCAGGCTCCAGGAGTGCGCTATATGATCAGTAGCCGATTTCACCAAAATTGCTAAGTTTACTTATTTAGCTAAGTATACTTTGAGGGAGTATTCATTTATTTTTCCCAAAATGCACTATTTCATATATAACTAATGACTGCATATATTTGATGAATACAACTATGCAGAATTATCATACTGAATGCATTACATTATCACAGACAAAATGGCTGTGATAATGTAATAAATTCAGTACAATAAAACAGTATATATTTATCCGTAAATTAAAAATTTCTCCGTAAAAGTGTACTCAGCAAGATAAGTATACTTTGCAATTTTGGTGAAATCGGCTACAGAAGCTACACTGGTCACATATGCCCTATTTCTCCAGGCACAGTCTGTATTGCCTCATTTGCATGTGATAAATTCCATAATCATTTTACAAGAATAAAATACACATTGAATTTGAAATCAGTGGGTGCAATATGTTTTAACCAAGAACACCAAATCATCCGAATGTAACAAACACGCACCTGCCTAAAAGTGCAAATACTTCTAAGCTGTACGGCCTCGATAAAAATTATTCCACCGTAAGTAATTAATCTTTTATATTCACCTTTGGCTTATGAAATGCACAATCCGTTTGCAAAAATAATATACATATTGAATTTGAGTTGGTAAATATTCTTTAAACACAAAGCTTATCTGTAGCCTACTTCATCAACTCCCCAAAGAATATTTTGGGGGAGTTGATGAAATAGGCTACTGGAGACCTGCATATATTTTAAGTTTTACGACAAGCAGGGGTTAATAATGTCAATTGTCCAGAAATAGCCTCTGCCATTCCCTTCCCTTGTTTCACATAATTGTCAGGGCTCGTAATTATAAAATATTCCGAGCATGAAATTTGTACTTGAAAACGGTCAGTTTGATCGGCTAAGACTGAGCACATGTCAGACTTCACAAACAAATTCCCAGATTTTGTGCACGAGCACTCTGAATGTGCTCAGCATGTTGTATAACCCTTAGAATACGGGAAACACACATTATAGTTGGCTGTTGTTTTGTGTTTTATCTTCTTTCTAAAACAAACATGGTTTGACAACATTATTAGAATCTTCTCAGAAACTGGTTTCTGTGATAAAAGTTACCTGGTGGAGTTGTGGGCGGTAGAGTTGCGGGCACTGGCGTCGTTGTTGTTGTTGTTGTGGTGGTAGGAGTCGTTGGACAAGCTTGCGTATTACAGTTTGTTGTCTGTTTATTGGAGCCAACACACTGTTTGCCGCCATTCGCAGGCTGTGGGTTCGTACAGGACCTCTGCTGGAAGTGGGTGCCGGTGCCACAACTTTTTGTACATGGGGAGTATGACTCCCAATGGGTCCACCCGCCATCGACTGAAATTGCATAAGCACAGTCAGAGGTGGGGAATTTTCAATATATATCCTGAAATCAGGAGTTGAGGTTCTGATATTTGCTGATAAATCCTTATTTATACACTCATAATATATGCTGCAATTGTATATTACCTATCATTGCAGGGTGAACTCTGTATGCTGTAACTGGACAAATGGCTATATCTGAAACTCAATCCGGCCCCACTCCCACCATGCATATGATACATGTGTAACATGCACTAACTACCATAGTACCGGTACTATGCGCACATATCACATTCATATACATAAAACATGAATAACATATTTGGTTCCTCATTGGGGGCTAACTGCTATCTGTAGCTGAATTTCATCAGATCAACATGTGCCAGACATTAATTTTTTCTGAGCCAGAGACAAGATGTGTGCAAATCGGCACGCATAAAGCTAAGTGAGTCAGTGACTAGAATGACGTGAGTCATAAGCATAACACTAGAATGAGTTGAGCCACCGTAGGACGACTAGAGTGAGTTGAGTCATGGGCACACGACTCGAAAGAGGTGAGCCGCCGTATGATGACTAGAGTGAGTTGAGTCATGAGCACACGACTCGAAATAGGTGAGCCGCCGTAGGACGACCCAAATGAGTTAGTAATGAGCACACGACTAGAATGAGGTGAGCCGCCGTGTAGCGACGAGAGCGAGGTCAATGTAAGACCAGAATGGGTTGGGTCGTGCGTACGACCAGACATATCTGAGTTGAGTTAACAACTAGAGCATGACTCACGTGCACTAGAATGTGCAGCTTGCAATAGAATGCGAATGCAATATAATGCGAGTCTAGAGCGAGGTGGGCCGAGTCTACTGACTAGAAAGAGGTGAGTAGCTTCCGGCGAGTCGAATGAATGACAGAATGGGGTCTCGAGAAGTCTGGCAAATGCTTGAATGATGCAGCACCGAATTCTACATATGCAATAATTTATCTGAAAGGGGGCGAAAATATTCCAAAACGAATTGATATTTTCTTTTACAAAATAGCGGTGAGTGCATTCTTGCACTTCAAACAATAATCTGAGTCATTGCTCAATTATTTAACTGTGAACTCCCCACATCGAAGGAAGCCGAAATACGCCAGTGAGCACATACATTGTAGCGTCAAATCCAACATTGGAGCACAAACTCCTGAATGCAACACATCACATATCTGACTGAGGACGTTGTATGTGATGGGCATTCTGGTATGTGCAGTATCCCCTTGGCTTCGCTTTATACCACGCAGAATACATTGAAGTCTATACATACCAGAACTAGATTGGTCAATAAGCGAGGCTTACAGGAATACCCCCCGCGTGGGCCCAGGTACCCCTAAATATGTAAACAAAAAAAATTCATGTGTGTGGTCTTGTGGCCTTCACTGGGCTTAGCGGGGGGGGGGGGGGGGGGGGGGCGGGGGGGGGGGGGCGCACGAACGTGAATTTGTTACAAAGTTGTAGAGTTCCATTTGAGCAAGCTGCGTTGTGTGTGAAATGTGAAGCAGATCCGAGCAAGGAAATAGAAGTTATAACCAATTTATCTGATCTTAAGTTTTTTGCAAGGAGACTAAGTATGTGCCTTGACCTCGAGATCAGCGGGGATTTATCACAGCATGATAGTAGAGCCTAAGAGGAATGCATGCATGAAATATTAAGAATTTTCGAGACTATGTCACCTTAACCATGGGATCAGCGTGGGTTGGACGGTCGTAGATTTGTCATAGCATGATAGTACAACATCAAAGAATATTCCTCTTTATATATAAGGTCGCTAAGACTTGGATGTAAAATATTATCATGGGGTGCTGAGAAATCCACAATCAATCTCTTTTTCCCAGAGTACTTTCCCTCAGCTACACCGATTGGACTGATGCAATATTGTGAAAATGATATGGAATCAAACGGGCCGATCACATATCATTTTTCAAGTTCAGCCTGAACCAACTGTGAAGTTATGCCATGCTGCTTCATTGCCGACAACAAGTTTCTACACTCAAAAGGTAACTTAGGTAACTGTGAAAATTCTTTTTCGAAACCGTGCAAAAAACCATGAAGTAGGTAATTACTAAAGTTATTGTCCGGATGGCGTTTCAACTGATCAGCCAATTCATGGACCTGAATAAGGCTTACCCGAGACATGGGTGGTCAGGTGGGAGCACGCGATGGGTAAGTTAACGATTCATCCTTACCGGAATCCCGACTGGAGACTTGGTTTGGCCTTCACATACGTCTTTGGCATTTTGTATGTGACAGTTGAATCTGGTTACACCCCTTATGTGAGTATTACGATATTCGTAATACTATTTTAGGGGAAGGAGCCAAGTGACTTTGGTGTGGTATGGACCTGGCACCAGGTCAGGTTATTCTAATTTCAGGGCTGAATATATTTGTTCCCGATGTAAATATTCCGTTCTGATTTTGGGATTTTCCCCCTAATGCAACAGGTTAAAATGGGATCGAACCCGTTTTCTCGGCCTTACATGACCTTAGCTGTTGATAGGCCGCTAAACACTAATAAACAAACAAACAAACTTACCCCAGACATTAGCTGAAGGTTTGAATTCTCTGTCCCTGGCCTTTTCACTTTTTTGAGTTTTCACAATTATATTTGGAGTGATCCTTGCCTTTGCATAGTAAGCACGCATGAATGAACTTGCAATGAGAAACCCGACATCCACGTTGGGTGTTGAAAGTGTTACACATTTCATTCCCATTTATGTATCACCCGCATTCGACCAAAGATGTCCCTGTTTGTGTTCCCGCGATATGCCATACTGTCAACATTCGGACTCGCTGGTGTAGCGACCACCTGATTAGTTACAGAATCATTTGTGCGTATCACTAGCGAAGAACATTAGTTAGACATATGCAACGTGCTTCCACATCCTGCGCAAGCATTGGCTTTGTAATTAGAAAATATGGAACAGTACAGAATGTTATTTATTACAGACCAATCAATCTTAATTCCATTGAATCTGAGATGGGCAGCTGCTTGGGCAGAGAACATCTTGTGATACTCGTAAAACCCCTTCTCAGAATAACGAGTCGCCATGTTGATAATATCCCGTTCGCACAAATCTAGCTCCGACATTCAATAGCGTTCTCCCCGTGTTTGATCTGACTATGCATGTGCAGTTTTGTGAAGATCAGATAGATGGTATTCGAATTAACACACATAAAATAAAATTGTCTACCGACAGACAAAGAGACGGACAGAGAGGGCGATCACTATATACCCCGACCCAGACCACTATTGTGGTGGCATTAAATCAGTATTCAAAACCAAAAATGCTGAAGTGAATAAATCGAGACATTTTTATTCACCCATTACACAAATTCTTTAGAATAAATTTTAGTTTGAACATTAAGGTTTTAAATAGTCGACAGCTATAAGATTCAAGTAAATACCAAGCATGTTTTATTACCAACATCATTTACCTTCACATGCGCTTTTCACCAGAGATCCCGTAATCGAGTTCAGGGAGCTGAAATCTGTAACCTCGAACACATGCTTGGAGTCGGGATCGGTTGCCATGCCTTTCAACTCGGTTGTCCCGACACCACTACCAACGCCGATGGAGAACACAGTGACACCTAGATCTCGCAAGGCGACTGCCTCCTTTATTGTGGAAGTTTCGTTGTCTGACTGTCCTGCAATGGTACGGTTACATGGGCTGACTGATAATTGCAAGGTAACAGTAACACGAATGGATTGGAAACTGCAATGGCTATGCTAATGTCAACCCCAGTAACCTTGACATTGCAATTACCAGTCAGACAATTGCAATGTCAAGGTTTCTGTGGTTGATTGACAATGGCAATGTTAACTTACTGGGGTTTACTGGAAATTTCAATGTCAAGGTTACTGGGGTTGATTGACATTTGTAATGCTAAATGACCGGGGTTTACTGGCAATTTCAATGTCAAGGTTACTCGGGTTTACTGGCAGTGCAATGTCAAAGTTACTCGAGTTAACTGGCATTTGCAATGTCAAGGCTACTGCTGAACCGGCCACTGCAGTGTCGAGGATAGTGTGGTTGACAGGTAATTGTGATGTAAAGGTTACATTCATTAAATAGCAAGTACATGCATAATGTCAAAGCTACAATGTGGTTAACTGGCAATTGCAATGTCAAGGTTACTGGGGATAACTGCAAATTGCAATGTTTACTGGAATTGACTGGCAAATGAAATGTCAAAGTTACCGGTACTGGGGTTGATTGGCAATTGCAATATCAAGGTTACTGTAATTGAGTGGCAATGCCATGGTTATTGAGGTTCACTGGTGATGGAAATATCAAGGTAACTGGGGTTAATTGGCAATTATAATGTCACGGTTACTGTAGTTGACAGGTAACTGTAATGTCAAAGTTGCACCATAGTTAACTGGTAATTACATGTACAATGTCAGTGTTACTCGAGTTGAGTTGCAATTGCAATGTCAATATTATTGGGTATGCCTGGAGCTGGTAATATCAAGTTTACTGTCTACGAGTGGCAATGCCATGGTTATTGAGATTCAGGGGTGATGTCAAGGTCACTGGGGTTACTTGGCAATTATTATGTCATTAGCTACAGGGGCTGACATGATCTATGGAATTGTGATGTATATCACACTATATATATGCAGATATGCACATTTTAATGAAAGTGATAAAACATATACATAGTATAAAAACAATAATTGAAAGAAAAAACATTTGTGGCTGTGACTGGAGAAATGGGGCTTATGGCTTTTGTGACCCGTGCAGATCCAGATCAGACTGTACATCCGCACAGTCTTATCAGGATCTGCACTATTCGCTATTCCATCAATGAAACACCCGTCATACATCTACGAAGCAATAGAGATCGCTCTCATGCTACAGGAGTGTGCTGTTTGATTAGGAGTTACACTGGTCACAAAACACATAAGCCCCATTTATCCAGTCACAGCCACATTTAATGATAGTGGAATACAACGGTTATGCGGTATATGCCACTCACCATCAGTAACGATAATAGCAATTTTTGCTGCATTGCTTCTCATTCCATTTGTGGCATTGAAAACATTCACTCTCGTATATTTGATGGCACCGTACGTATTAGTTCCACCACCTGCATAGCTGAAAAGAAAATACATTCCGATGAAGAAAACACATGCTAAGAATTAACTGATTTTCAATGAAGATATTTTCTTCCATTGTGTTGTATATGTATACTCATAACATAATATATAACTGGGGGCTGTTTCACTAAACTTTGTACGACTAAAATGTTCGAAAGTGCAAACTTGTGATAGTCTGTAAATTTCACATCAACAACGTTTCCAGACGATCCAAATTTTGCACTTACGAACATTTTAGTCGCACAAAGTTTAGTGAAACGGGCCCCAGATGTACAGGCTGATCAGGCTCTACAGTGAATTAGTTCTGTGACTAGAGCAATGCTGACAGCTGATCCTATGATCAGCCTCACAAGAGGTAATGTGTTGAGTCCTTGAGCAAGACACTTTATCCACACTTCTTCAGTCCATCCAGCTGTATATGGTACCGGCTAATTACTGGGAAAACTTGATTGTATTTGATTGTATGTACATGTGTATATGAACAAAATATGATACTTTACATCCCCGAAATGGTGTGTTGCAGTATAAATAGATAGTGAAAGTGAAAAAAAGGTTTAACATCCCAGCCAAAGTGAAGGTCATTTAGAGACATATAGAGTCTCATCCGACAGACCAGTGGGATGGAAATAATATGAAAGTATGTTTGATGCCTAGGTGAGGTTTGAACCCACAATCTCCGGATTTGAAGTCATGTGTTCTAACCCCTAGGCCACAACCCATCCCTAGTATAAATAGAATAAGAAGAAAACCTGGTTTGAGAGACGGCTTGTTTGATGGCAGCTTTGTCGAAGTATTGGTTCAGATAGAACTGAAGGTGTGCGTCGCTACTAAACGTGACCAAGCCGATGTGAGTTTCATTCTGGTTAACTGGGAAACCATCTACTACTTTGTTGACGAATGTTAACATCGTTTGGAAGTTTTGTGATCCCACACTGCCGGATGCGTCGAGAAGAAACACAACGTCCACTGGCAGAGTCAGGTTACACTCTGTACAAGGAAACACAAAGAAAGGATGTTTATATGTGGCTGTGATTGGATAAATGGGTCGCATTTGTTCTGCAACCAGTGTAGATCCAGATCAGCCTGTGCATCCGCACAATCTGATCTGGATATGCACTGTTCGCCATTCCATCAATGAAAAATCCATCCTGCTTCTAACAAACAATATAGATCGTTATCAGTCTCCGGGAGTGCGCTATATGATCAGTAGCCAATTTCACCAAAATTGCTAAGTATACTTATTTAGCGAAGTATACTTTGAGGGAGTATTCATTTATTTTCCCCAAAATGCACTATTTCATATAGAACAAATGACTGCATATATTTGATGAATAAAAGTATGCAGAATTATCATACTGAATTTATTACATTATCACAGCCAAAATGGCTGTGATAATGTAATAAATTCTGTAATATAAACAATTATAAATTTATTCTTAAATTACAAATTTCTACCTAAAAGTTTATTTAGCAAGATAAGTGTACTTTGCAATTTTCGTGAAATCGGCTACAGAAACTCCACTGGTCAAATATGCCCTATTTATCCAGGCACAGTCTGTATTGCTTCATTTGCATGTGATAAATTCCATAATCATTTTACAAAAATAAAATACACATTGAATTTGAAATCAGTGGTTCAATATTTATTAACCAGGAACACCAAATCATCCTAATGTAACAAACACGCACCTGCCTAAAAGTGCGGCCTCGATAAAAATTCTTCCACCGTAATTAATTAATCTTTTATATTCACCTTTGGCTTATACAATTCACAATCCGTTTGCAAAAATAGTATACACATTGAATTTGAAGTCAGTGGTTAAACTATTATTTAGACACAAAGCTGATCTGTAGACTACTTCATCAACTCCCCAAAGTATGGGGAGTTGATGAAATAGGCTACTGGAAACCTGCATATATTTAAGACAAGCAGTCAATAATGTCAATTGTCCAGAAATAGCCTCTGCCATTCCCTTCCCTTGTTTCACATAATTGTCTGGGCTGGTAATTATAAAATATTCCGAGCATGAAATTTGTACTTGAAAACGGTCAGTTTGATCGACTAAGACTGAGCACAGGTCAGACTTCACAAACAAATTCCCAGATTGTGTGCACGAGCACTCTGAATGTGCTCAGCATGTTGTATAACCCTTATGATACGGGAAACAAACATTATAGTTGGCTGTTGTTTTGTGTTTTGTCTTCTTTCTAAAACAAACATAGTTTGCAAACATAGTTTGACAACATTTTATAATCATTTCCTTTGTCAAACCATGTTGTTGATCAGTGCAAGGTATTCCACGGTTTCAGTCCTCTTACTATGTCGCTCCCTTCCCCCGTACGTAATGGTTAGTCATATTTATTGGACTAGTTGTTGATGAGAAAAATTAAAAACAAACAGCATACGACGATATTTAATTCAGCATTCTTAGCGATAATCGTGGGTCCCTATTTCTGTGCCATCAAAGTCACAGGCACCCGCCTCAAAGACAATTCTAATAATAATATATATAAAGAGACATTATTAGAATCGTCTCAGAAACGGGTTCCTGTGATCAAAGTTACCTGGTGGAGTTGTGGGGGGTGGAGTTGCGGGCACTGGCGTCATTGTTGTCGTTATTGTCGTTGTTGTTGTTGTTGTGGTAGGGGTCGTTGGACAAGCTTGTGTGTTACAGTTTGTTGTCTGTTTATTGGAGCCAACACACTGTTTGCCGCCATTCGTAGGCTGTGGGTTCGTACAGGACCTATGCTGGAAGTGGGTGCCGGTGCCACAACTTTTTGTACATGGGGAGTATGTGCCCCAATGGGTCCACCCGCCATCGACTGAAATTGCATAAGCATTCAGAGGTGGGGAATTTTCAATATATATCCTGACATCAGGATTTGAGGTTCCTGATATTTGCTGATAAATCCTTATATATACACTTATAATATATGCTGCAATTGTATATTACCTATCATTGCAGGGTGATCTCAGTATGCTGTAACTGGTCCAACGGCTATGTCTGAAACTCAACCCGGCCCCGCTCCCACCATGCATATGATACATGTGTAAGATGCACTAACTACCATAGTACCGGTGGAACAGGAAATATCCCCCGCCCCTGGAAATCTGTCGTCATCGGGGGGGCGGGGGGGGGGGGGTGGGGGGGGGGGGGGGAGATTTCCAGGCGTAAGCCTAGGAAATATCCCCCCCCGCCTGGAAATTCTCCCCACCCCCATCACCACCTTCACAGACACTGTCCACAAAACTTTTAATGTATTTTCATATACATTGTTGATATTGTGCTCAGGAGCATACACAATGCCATGCTAGAACAAGTCTGTTGGTAACAGAGGACGTAATATTCCTATATGGTTACCCATGGTGGGGGTGGGTCTAGACAATAAAAACAGTATATCTGTGTAGAACAGCAAGCATGTGGCCTGTATTGGTGGGGGGTGGGAATTTCCTACGAAATATCCCCCCGCCACCATCTAACATATGCATAGTGGATATGGACGTCTCTTTGTAAACAAGAGTATTTCTGGGGGGGGGGAGGGAGGGGGTGGCAGATTTACCTAGGAAATATCACCCCCCCCCCCCACCATCTACCATATACAAAGTGGATGTGAATGTCTCTTTGTGGAGAAGGAGAAGAATAGCAGGTGATTGGGGGAGTATTTCTGATGAAGTGAAATAATGTATGTTGGCATAGAACAGACAGCATGTGGCATGTATTGGTGGGGTGGGGGGGAGATTTTCCTAGGAAATACACCCCCACCATCAACCATATGCAAAGTGGATGTGAATGTCTCTTTGCAGAGTAGGAGAAGAATATCAAGTGATTGGGGGAATATTTCTGAAGAAACAAAATAATATATGTTGGTGTGGATATGATTGTCTCTTTGTAGAGAAGAATAGCAGTTGATTGCTGGAGTATTTCTGATGAAATGAAATGTATGTTGATGCAGAACAGATAGCATTTGGCATTTGCTAATATACAGCATGCCATATTATCACGCTAATTAGGGAGCCGTAAAGAAACTCAACCTTAATTGGGGTGTCATAAAGCACTAAAATAGGTAATACAATTTAGGAAGCTGGTAGATGACAAACAAGCCCTTATTATCATCCATATCAGCTCATTTACACGTACACAGCATCCCAGTTTCTGTACCAAACTTTGAAAATAACAACTTGGGAAATGTACATTATAATCCTAATAAAGAAATGCATCATCTGCTCATTATCAATATAGTCTTTACTTTGATTCTTATAAATGTTTAACGGCCTCGTCCCATGCTAGGACAATATAAAAAAAACAATTCACTGCCTAAATTTGAATGTAACAATAATTGTGAAATGTACATTAACTCTTAGAATGCTCATTATCAAAACTGTCTTTATTTCAATTAATAACATATGCTTTAGCAGCCCGTCTTATACTAGGACACCCCCCACTTAATTTGACTAGTATACTGAAAGTTCCCGCATCACCAACAGACATACATTACTTCATTTAATCGAAGAGATACTTCCCACAATATACAGTTATTCTTCTCTACCAAGATACTTACACTATTCATATGGTGGGGGACATATCGTGGGTTATTCTTATATACAAATAGACATTCACATCCACATATGGTAGATGGTTTTGGGTGGGGGGATATTTCCTATGAAATTCTCTCCACCCCCCCCTCTTTCAATACATGCCATATGCTATCTGTTCTACACCAACATACATTATGTTATCACAAGGGAGGGGGGATTAGTCTTGTCTACAAAGAGACATTCAAATCCGCTATGCATATTGTAGATGGTTGGGGGGGGGAGGGGAAATTTCCTAGAAAAATCTCCACCCCTCTCTCCCCCCTAAAATATATGATTGTTGGAGCTATTTTGGCGGCCATTCTGAAATGGTAGCGATTTTTTGAAACATGCTACTCCTATTGATAATATTATTATTCAATTATGTAATAGGTTAAATGTTGTGAGAGAAAAAAATACTTATATGATTATAGCTCAGTGTCATGTGCATCAACTATTTGAACACCGACTGAAGTATTTGACTTCTAGAGCATTTGGCGGCCATTTTTAAAACAAGTAACTCGTATTGATAGTATAATTATTCATTTTAAATGTTGTGAGAGAAAAGAAACACTGATATTTGTATAGCTCGTGTCACGTGCATCAAATATTTCAAAACCTACTAAAATATTGTGAGAGGAAAACATACTTATTTTTATTATTATTCAGGCAAATTAATTCCATGCACTTATCGGCAGCCATCTTTAAAAATGGCCGCCATTTCCGTCACGTGACAAATCTGGAATGTCACTATAGCTAAAATCCTTTAATATGGTTTGATCTATGACTGTATCAAATTTCATGCTTGTATCTAAAAATGTACAATTCAGCTTAAATTCACGACCTATCGATTCCGCTATCAGAAGATGTCTCTGATATAAATAACAGATTGTGCTTACTGAGTGGGCATGTACCTTTAAACAATTGATAATGCAAGTATCAAGAGCTAGCTGACAGTTGGGTGGACGGTAAATAGGCTAACAACACATGCGCCTATTTACTGCCACAAATATCAAAGTCACATTCATTATCGTTATTGAGAATATATAACATATATGTACTGATTTTGTTTGTATATTATTTGGAATGAATTACGGCATAATTTCTGTTAATTTTACTAGAATAATAGTAGTATACAGCTTTAAGATGGCTGCCAATATGGCCGTCATGAAATAAAATAAAGAAGTGCATTTTTCATATATTTTTCATATATAATATCACAACCTGGCAAGCAATGTATTTACGTTCAGTTTGAAATTAGTACACTTTCAATTAATTTACTGAATCACGTTATGCAATTTAATTCGAGATTATATTCAAAATGGCCGCCAAGTAGCAGATGATTTTATATAAGGAACTCGTGAAATTACAAGAATAATAGACAGTGAACATAACAGGAATACAGTTTTGTTGTCTTCAATTATAGTCTACTTTCAGTACATTACAAGTCACAGTGATGTATATACCATTCAATTAAGGAATAAAACCATGGGCTGTTGCGTTTTCTGTAGTATGAACAACAGTTGGACTGTTTAAAGTGCGTTGAGTCCGAACGTCTAATCGCCATGCATATTATGTGTGTGTCTTTTCCAGTGTGACAGAATCTACAATGTTCGTCATTGCATCATTGAAACAAGTTTGAAGCACATAGCAAGCAATATAGAACGTTATCGTGCTACAGGAGTGTGCTATTTGATGAGGAGCAACACAGGTCACAAAATCACACAAGCAGGAATATGATAATGAAACACTAGAATCCTTATCGATTGAATGGCAAACAGCGCCTAGCTCTGATCAGACGAGTGGTGATATCAGGTCAATGTCAACACCATCGTAATATGTACTTATTCACTAAACTTCGTACGGCGAAAATGTCCGTAAGTGCAAATTTAGGATCGTCTGGAAATTTAAATTGATGGATTGAGCATAGACTGCCAATACTTATTTACAAGAAAATGAGAAATTGACAGAAAAAAAGTACGAGAATTTTAGTCATACCACATTTAGTGAAACGCCCCCTGGCCATTCGCACTAAAATCGAACATAGTGGTTACAGTTATTTGCTCGTAACGGGGTATGGGTTCACGTGGTTGAACGTTTCCGAACATGATTTGACGTGATGTAGTCTATGACATCATTTGTACAGCAAATGTTCTTTAAAATCTTCACAACAAACGGAAGAATTTGACATGACGTCTCAGCGTTCAGAAACCACGTGGTTCCACACCTTGATAAACCAAGCTAAGCATATACGCCAATGGTTGATGGTCAACCATAAAGTGATAAATTGCTTTTACAGACATGATACCATGACATTACAGTTGTTTCTGTCAAAATGTTCCGGGTTTATACGTGTACAAAGTGTTGTGCGTTGCGTATCCGTGGAGTTTCCGTTAGTTGCGTTTCAAACCGTGTGTCGTCTACGTGTAATACGTTTTCGGCCATGCGTTGCGTTTCCCCACTCTTGCGCATGCGCGAAAGTCGAACAAACCGTGTTCAACGCATTGAGATTCGAAAGCGTGTAATCCGTGTACAACGGTTGTAAACGTATACAACGGTTGTAAACAACGTATTGAGTTTCAAAAGCGTGTAATCCGTGTACAACGGTTGTAAACGTATACAACGGTTGTAAGCGTATACAACGCTAGGTAGACCGTTTAAACGATTTAACGCTTTTCTTTGACGAACGGTTACACGCATCTACATGTACACAGCACCGTACAGATGTAACCGTGTTATACGTATAACACGTTTCCACGGGTTTTAACGCATTACAAGTTTTGGTATGCCAACCTTGTATCGCGTAGAATGCGCATGCTCTGATCGTTCTTCGTGTGTGTATATATACTTCTAGACTCACTGCAGGGCTTCTAACATTTTCAGTTTTCCGGTTCTGGACCGATTTTTGAACTCTCAGACCGATTGAGATTTGAAAACTAGTCTTAAAAATCAGTCCGAGAAAAATTGCCAGTCGGCTGCTATTTCGCTATAAACCTTGTAAATTTACCGGTTTTGACCACCAAGTAATTTATGACACATATCCGCGGGCCATATCCGTGTTAAACCAGTGTGCAGCTCGCTGTGTATTCAGTTTCTCCAAATATCGATTAATCTTAACACATACGTGGGACAGGTGTATAGCGGATTAGTGACTGAAATAGACAGGCTTCAGCGTAAAGATAATACGAGATAGACTCGCCATTTCTGATGATGTTAAAATAAAATAAAGAAACCATGCACTGTGTTTATCTGTGTTCGTAATATTTAACCCCAATTAACTGACACGGACTGTCGGCCCGGGCTATTCCATATTAAGTTAGGACCTGTTACATTACGCTGTATTAGGCGTCATTTTTGTGTATATAAAATGTACATAGGAATGCCGCAGATCCTGATGAGCCGGCTCACGTGTTCTACAATTCTCAAACATTTTGATAAACGACAAGGTACATCTGTCGTGTTAAAAGCGTGACTCATTAGTCATCAGGGATTAGGGATCAATTGAAGTGCTAAATCACACCGCCGATGTACTTTGAACTCGATCTGAGGGTATGTATTCGCGATATTTTAAAAGGGACGAAACAAGGACGCCTCGAAGAGATCGGGGCCGAACAGGTATTTGTGTTAAAACGTGTAACCGTTGTACACGTTTCAACGCTTTCATATAGCTACACGCTTCCAGGTAAAGCGTTGTACACGTTTCAACTCTTTCACCTCGCTACATATGTATACGCCAAAGCGTGCTATACACCTTGAAGCTAAACGTATTACACGCTTTAAAACTAAACGGTTTGACAATGTGTATTACACGTGTACGAACCGTATTATACGTTTAAACAACGTATACAACGCTACAGCAAACCGTTGCGTTCGCGTTGCGTTCGCGTTGAGTTTGCAAGTGTTGTCTACGGTGGAACAAAAACGGAAACTGCACTGTACCTGCTGCTCCTGGTGTCCAGCTTGTAGTGGCTGTTGTTATTTCGGCAGTTGTTGTATTTGTGGTTGGTTCGGTAACTATGGTAGTTATCGTTGGTTCCGTAACCGTGGTAGTCGGCGCAGTTGTAGTTATCGCTGAAACAAATGAGTCATAATAAGCAGAAGCCGAGTTGAGTCCTGTAATGGTAGATACCCACTCAGTAGGCACAGACTGTTCTTTATAGGAAGCTGACAGGTGGGTGGACGATAAATAGGCACATGTGTTGTTATATACCAAAATGTTCGTCTTGGTCTCTGGATCACAGATCAGCGTAATGGCTTTGCGGCATATGCAGAACGAAGTCGTTATTCGAAATGACGCCTAAGGAGGCCGCCACAAAATATCAAGTCACATTTAATATCGTTATTGAGAATATATAACATATATGTACTGATTTTGTTTGAATATTATTTGGAATGAATTACGACATAATTACTGTTAATTTTACTAGAATAATAGTAGCATACAGCTTTAAGATGGCTGCCAATATGGCCGCCATGAAATAAAAAGTGCCTTTTCATGTGCATTTTTCATATAATTTTCATAATTATATAATTCACAACCTGGCAATAAATATATTTAAGTTCAGTTTGAAATTAATATACTTTAAAAGAAATTTCTGAATCACTTAATACAACTTAATTCGAGATTATGGCCGCCAAATAGCAGATTATTTTATATAATGATTTCTTGAAATTGCAAGAATAATAGACAGTGAATATAACTGGAATACAGTTTTGTTGTTTTCACTTATAGTCTACTTTCAGTATATTACAAGTCACAGTGATGTATATACCATTCAATTAAGGAATAACACCATGGGATGTTGCGTTTTCTGTAGTACGAACAACAGTTGGTCCGTTTAAAGTGCATTGAGTCCGAAGGACTAATCACAAACTTTAAACACACCAACTGTTGTTTGTTCATAATACCGTAACTGCCCATGGTTTTATTTCTTATATTTACAATGCATTTTCGGATAGGTTCAAAGATGTAAATAACAGTATACGGTGTAAAAATTACGAATCGTATTGTTTTACGTCGTTTTATCGCAATTCATGGAACAGCGGCGTTGCCGGTCAATAGCGTGACGTTATTGACAACAACGATTAAACGTCACGTAATGTAATGACGTCAAACAAACTTTAACGAATCAACAACGTCGCGCGAAGTCACGTTGGGCTAATGTAATGTACTGGGATATGAACGCAATACGTTGAATGTGCGTTTCCATTATGAATTCAAGGACAGTGTAAATATTATGGTGTATTTTGTTCGGAATATATACGCGGACCGAAATACATAAGCCGGCTATTTGTTACATTAAGCACAAAGTCATGCATATATGTGTGTATGTTTTACAGTTCGAAAGGATGTGCACTGTTCGTCATTCCATCACTGAAACAAGTTTGAAGCTTATATCAAGCAATATAGAATGTTATCGTGCTACAGGAGTGTGCTATTTGACGACGAGCTACACAGGTCACAAAATCACACAAACAGGAACATGATAATGAAACACTAGAATCGTTAGTGATTGAATGGCATACAGCGTCTAGCCCCGATCAGAGGATATCAGGTCAGTGTCAACACCATCATAAGATGTGCATATCAGGTGGGGCCCGTTTCATTAAACTTCGTACAACTAACATGTTCGTAAGTTCAAATTCAGGATCGTCTGGAAATTTGAATTGATGGATTTACATCTATTGAGCATACACTGCCAACAATTGTTTACAAGGAGATGTGCAATTGACAGACAACAATTACGAACATTTTAGTCATACGAAATTTAATGAAACATCCCCTGGTCACTCGCACTAAAATCGGACAAAGTTACTTGCTCGTAACGTGGTATGGATTCACGTGGTACCGAACGTTTCCGAACATGATTTGACGTGATGTAATCTATGCCACCATTTGTACAGTATATTTTCTTTAAAATCTTCACAACGAACGTCACAGCGTTCGGAAATCACGTGATTCCACACCCTGATAAACCAAGTCAAGCATTTACGCCAATTGATAGTTGATGGTCAATCATAAAGTGATAAATTGATTTTACAGACATGATACCATGACATTACCTGTTGCTCCTGGTGTCTGGCTAGTAATGTTTGTGGTATTTGGAGCTTTTGTGGTAGGACTGTTTGTGGTAGTAACTGTAGTATCTGGTGGTTGTGTAGTGGTAGTGGCTGTTGTTATTTCGGCAGTTGTTGTATTTGTGGTTGGTTCGGTAACTATGGTAGTTGTCGTTGGTTCGGTAACCGTGGTAGTCGGCGCAGTTGTAGTTGTCGCTGAAACTAATGAGTCACAATAAGCAGAAGCCGGGTTGAGTCATATAATGGTACATACCCACTCAGTAGGCACAGGCTGTTCTTTATAGGAATTAAATAAATAGTATAATTGTGTCACTATTCCACCAGTCCTAAACATTACACGTGCACGCTATACATATATAATCATTTAATATTATTTATTTTACTGATATTGACTCGCGGTGTTATCAGGAATTGCAAATGAGACATGATATGTTTAATTAGTTGTCCTAATTAAATATCTCACCTGAAAATAAGTAATATTTTCGACAAATTATGAAGTATGAGCATTGCACATCAAAAAATAATAACAGAAAATAATTATTAATGTCCGTTAACATTTTACGTAAACACTGTTATCGCCCCTTATATCAGTGGGGAAATTTGCGTCTAGTATAAAATGAATAATAATGCTAATCAGTACGTGGGTTAATGGTGAATGTTTATTTTGCCAGAAAATGTCTCATAGCGGAATCGATATGTCAGCGAATTGTACATTTTGTGATACAAGTTTGACATTTGGTGCATTGTTAGGAAACATTATTTTAAATATTTTTAGCTATAGGGATTTGTCAGATGAAAAAAATGGCAGCCATTTTCCAAAATGGCCGCCAGCAATATTATGTGGATATGGGTAACTGGCATAATGTCACTGAAATAGAACTAATATCATTATTTTTTATCTCACTATGTATGTAGTATAATATATTTGAATATCATTCCCATAAATACAATTTAAATATTTGAAAATGGTTGCCATTTTAAAAATGGCCGCCGCAATTGTGTATTTTTAATATGTTTAAAGTTTAATTTACTGTGATCTATTTGATAGTGATACACAGCCTACGGTATACCACATTAAGTGTAGATGGTATTTGGAAGGATAGATACAAACAAAACATGGCAGTGATTCATGTCTTTACTATCGTAGTAAGGACATCTGTAAAGTTTCTTCATCGACCATAATGTGCATGTGATTCTATATTCGTCATATTGTTCTGTGTTTTCACAAGGTTAAACTGATGGGCATGTTTGCAAACTCTTAATGATGTTTAATACTGATGACTGATATTACCTGGTACATGAATAGTAATTAATGAACTCTGACATGTACTTGTTATGTATGTATGTGCACATTTCAAATTACTGTTAAAGACACTGTTTATCAGATATTCAATATGTGAACTGAACATTACTTACGTTGCCTGTATTTATCAGTGTGTGCATTCACCACCACACTGGCACAGAGCAGTACATGGAAGTGCTGCCCTATTAAATTTGCACTGTCCCCTGTATCCCTTTTTACAGCTGCACCTTAAGACATTTCGGCAAGCTTTTATAGCTCCCGGCTGAGTAGTCCAGAATAATTCCCACTCATTATTGTTGCCTTTTTCCAACCCCAATCGCTTGGTGATGAAGCACCGGGGCTGGAATCATCATTTGACCCCAGCTGTGACTTGATATACCACACTTCTAGTGTGCTGTATAAGCGCTGTCTTTGTAGGTGTAATATTATCAAGTGCCCTACTCTTTTCAGTAAAATGTTGCTTTCGCGCCTCATTAACAATATAACGACCGCTTGTCCTGTCATACAACAAAACAACAAAACTACACTTGATTGTGCTACACGTCTACGTACACGTCTGCCTCTCTTGATTGTTTGTTTGTTGGTGCTTAACGGCCTATCAACAGCTAATGCCATTTAAGGCCGGGCCAACGGGTTCGATCCAGTATTCAACCTGCTGATTTGGGGGGAAAATTGCAAAATCAGAACGGAATATTTACATAAAAAATAAATATTTTCAGCCTTGAAATCAGAATAACCTAACCTGGTGACAGATCCATACCACACCAAAGCCTCTCTCTTGCTTCGTGTACCTGCCTTCAAACTATTTGACTTGTACTCATCCCAAACTACATCCAGCCGACTTGCATGCTGCAATTGTGAACTGATGTAGAAGCGGATGGTAGAAACACATCGGCTTGCCCGCTTGTAGGTAATGAAAACGAATACCAGCTAAATATAGTTTAATTGTAGCCAGCCGAAGTTGCAAGGACTTGTGGCAAAACGTAACAAAATAAATTAGCAAATCCTCGCTTACAGAAGGTAAATCTGCTTGCGATGTATTCCGGCCTGACAATGTAAGAAACTGCACGAAACACTGCATGCCTCTCTGATAAACAGACCTCGTCGTAGGGGACACCGACGCCGACCACAAATGTGTTACTTCCCTATCCAATTCAGCTGGAGCTCGGAAACCGGAACACAGCGCTCTGGTAGCCTGTCTGCCAGTGGTGCAAACCATCGGAACTATGTACGACACAAATGCACGACCCGGATAAATCACCAGGCATGCAAAATTGAGAAGACTTAGCAACTATTTTAGTACACGAATTCTTTGTTGAGAACGCTTGAAGCAGAGCAGCAATGCGCTGTATTTTTTCTAGCGGCAATCTGGCCTCCATTTTCACGCGGTCTAATATGACACCTAAATACTCAATTACTGTAACAGGTCCCATAGTTTTTGTAGGTGATAATGGTATGCCTAATCTTGCAAAAACAAACCGCAAAATAGCCATAGTACCATCAGCATCTTCCGTCGGGCCATTTATCGTGAGGAAGTCATCCAGCAAATGTAGATAATGTTTCACCCCATAATTGTTTTCAGGATATAGCAAATAGCCTGTGACAAGCAGTAAAACATGTTGGGGCTAGATCGATTTCCAAAAACTAATATGGTATAGAAATAATACATATCATCCCATTTAATGCCCCGAAAGGGCCACAACTTCTGGACAGGAATCTGTTTAAAAACATCCCTAATGCCCACATTACGAAATTTATTTCCAAATGCCTTGCTTTCTTGTAATATATATGGCATAGTCAATTGTAACATATGTCAAGACTTGGATATAAAATATTATCATGGGGTGCTGAGAAATCCACAATCAATCTCTTTTTCCCAGAGTACTTTCCCTCAGCTATCTTTCCTATCACATATCCTTTTTCAAGTTCAGACTGAACCAACTGTGAAGTTATGCCATGCTGCTTGATTGCCGACAACAAGTTTCTACACTCAAAAGGTAACTTAGGTAACTGTGAAATTCCTGTTTCGAAACCGTGCAAAAAACCATGAAGTAGGTAATTACTAAAGTTATTGACCTGATGGCGTTTCAACCCATCAGCCAATTCATGAACATGAATAGGGCTTACCCGAGACATTATCTCAAGGTTGGAATTCTCTGTCCCTGGCCTTTCCATTTTTTTGAGTTTTCACAATTACATTTAGAGAGATCCTTGCCTTTGCATAGTAAGCACGAATGAATGAACTTGCAATGAGAAACCCGACATCCACGTTGGGTGTTGAAAGTGTTACAAATTTCATTCCCATTTATGTATCACCCGCATTCGACCAAAGATGTCCCTGTTTGTGTCCCGCGATATGCCATACTTCCAACATTCGGACTCGCTGGTGTAGCGACCACCTGATTAGTTACAGAATCATTTGTGCGTATCACTAGCGAAGGAAAAAGTCAGACGTATGCATCGTGCTTCCACACCCTGCACAAGCATTGGCTTTGTAATAAGAAAATATGGAACAATACAGTGTTAGTTCTTACAGACCAATCAATCTCAATTCCATTGAATCCGAGATGGGCAGCTGCTCAGGCAGAGAACATCTTGTTATACTCGTAAAACCCCTTCTCAGAATAGCGAATAGCCGTGTTGATAATATCCCGTTCGTACAAATCTAGCTCCGACATTCAATAGCGATCTCCCCGTGTTTGATCTGACTATGCATGTGAAGTTTTGTGAAGATCAGATAGATGGTACATGTATTCGAATTAACACACAGAAAATAAAATTGTCTACCGACAGACAAAGAGACGGCTTGAGAGGGCGATCACTATATACCCCGACCCAGACCACTATTTTGATGGCATAAAATCAGTATCCAAAACAAAAAATGCCGAAGTGAATAAATCGAGTCACTTTTATTCACCAATTACACAAATTCTTTAGAATAAATTTTAGCTGGAACAGTAAGGTTTTAAATAGTCGACAACTATAAGATTCAAGTAAATACCAAGCATGTTTTATTACCAACATCATTTACCTTCACATGCGCTTTTCACCAGAGATCCTTTAATCGAGTTCAGGGAGCTGAAATCGGTAACCTGAAACACATGCTTGGAGTCGGGATCGGTTGCCATGCCATTCAACTCGGTTGTCCTGACACCACTACCAACGCCGATGGAGAAAACAGTGACACCTAGATCTCGCAAGGCGCCTGCCTCCTTTATTGTGGAAGTTTCGTTGTTCGACTTTCCTGCAATGGCACGGTTACATGGGCTGACTGATAATTGCAAGGTAACAGTTCCACGAATGGATTGAACACTGCAATGGCTATGCTAATGTCAACCCCAGTAACATTGACATTGCAATTACCAGTCAGGCAATTGCAATGTCAAGGTTACTGGTGTTGATTGACAATGGCAAAGTTAACTTACTGGGGTTTACTGGAAATTTCAATGTCAAGGTTACTGGGGTTGATTGACAATTGCAATGTTAAATTACCGGGGTTTACTGGCAATTTCAATGTCAAGGTTACTCGGGTTTACTGGCAATGCAAAGTCTATGTTACTCGAGTTAACTGGCATTTGCAATGTCAAGGCTACTGCTGAACTGGCCACTGCAGTGTCGAGGATAGTGTGGTTGACAGGTAATTGTGATGTCAAGGTTACAGTCATTAACTAGCAAGTACATGTATAATGACAAAGCTACAATGTGGTTAACTGGCAATTGCAATGTCAAGGTTTCTGGGGATAACTGCAAATTGCAATGTTTACTGGAATTGACTGGCAAATGAAATGTCAAAGTTACCGGTACTGGGGTTGATTGGCAATTGCAATATCAAGGTTACTGTAATTGAGTGGCAATGTCATGGTTATTGAGGTTCACTGGTGATGGCAATATCAAGGTAACTGGGTATGCCTGGAAATGGTAATATCAAGTTTACAGTCTACGAGTGGCAATGTCATGGTTATTGAGATTCAGGGATGATGTCAATGTCACTTGGATTACTTGGCAATTATAATGTCATTAGCTACAGGGGCTGACATGATCTATGGAAGAGTGATGTATATCACACTATATCTATGCAGATATGCACATTAATGAAAGTGATAAAACATATACATAGTATACAAACAATAATTGAAAGAAAAAACATTTGTGGCTGTGACTTATGGGTTTTGTGACCCATGCAGATCGACATCAGACTGTACATCCGCACAGTCTTATCAGGATCTGCACTGTTCGCTATTCCATCAATCAATGACACCCGTCATACATCTACAAAGCAATACAGATCGCTCTTAGGCTACAGGAGTGTGCTGTTTGATTAGGAGTTACACCGGTCACAAAACCCATAAGCCCCATTTCTCACAGCCACATTTAATGATAGTGGAATCCACAGGTTATGCGGTATATGCCACTCACCATCAGTAACAATAATAGCAATTTTTGCTGCATTGCTTCTCATTCCATTTGTGGCATTGAAAACATTCACTCTCGTATATTTGATGGCATCGTACGTATTAGTTCCACCACCTGCATAGCTGAAAAGAAAATACATTCTGATGAAGAAAAAACATGCTAAGAATTAACTGATTTTCAATGAAGATATTTTCTTCCATTGTGTTGTATATGTATACCCGTAACATAATATATAACTTTGTACGACTGAAATGTTCGTAAGTGCACAATTATGATAGTCTGTACATTTCACATCAGCAACGTTTCCAGACTATCCAAAATTTGCACTTACGAACATTTCAGTCGTACAAAGTTTAGTGAAACGGGCTCCAGTTATACAGTGAATTATGTCTGTGACTAGAACAATGCTGACAGCTGATCCTATGGTCGTTGGTTTCAGCCTCACAAGAGGTAATGTGTTGAATCGTTGAGCAAGACACTTTATCCACACTTCTTCAGTCCAACCAGCTGTAAATGGTACCGGCTAATTACTGGGAAAACTCGATTGTATTTGATTGTATGTACATGTACATCCCCGAATGGGGGTGTTGCAGTATAAATAGATAGTGAAAGTGAAAAAAATATTTAAAATCCCAGTCAAAGCGAAGGTCATTTAGAGACATATAGAGTCTCATCCGACAGATTTGTGGGATGGAAATACTATGAAAGTATGTTTGATGCCTAGGTGAGGTTTGAACCCACAATCTCCGGATTTGAAGTCATGTGTTCTAACCCCTCGGCCACAACACATCCCTAGTATATATAGAATAAGAAGAAAACCTGGTTTGAGAGACGGCTTGTTTGATGGCAGCTTTGTCGAAGTATTGGTTCAGATAGAACTGAAGTTGTGCGTCGCTACTAAACGTGACCAAGCCGATGTGAGTTTCATTCTGGTTAACTGGGAAACCATCTACTACTTTGTTGACGAATGTTAACATCGTTTGGAAGTTTTGCGATCCCACACTGCCGGATGCGTCGAGAACAAACACAACGTCCACTGGCAGAGTCAGGTTACACTCTGTACAATAAAACACAAAGAAAGGAAATTGGTCGCATTTGTTCTGCATCCAGTGTAGATCCAGATCAACCTGTGCATCGGCACAATCTGATCTGGATCTGCACTGTTCGTCATTCCATAAAGGAAACATCCATCATGCTTCTAACAAGCAACATAGATCGTTATCAGGCTGCGGGAGTGCACTATGTGATCAGTAGCCGATTTCACCAAAATTGCTAAGTATACTTATTTAGCTTAGTATACTTTGAGTGAGCATTCATTTATTTTTCCCAAAATGCACTATTTCATATAGAACTAATGACTGCATATATTTCATGAATAAAAGTATGCTGAATTATCATGCTGAATATATTACATTATCACAGCCAAAATGGCTGTGATAATGTAATAAATTCAGTATAATACAAATTTATCCGTAAATTAAAAATTTCTCCCTAAAAGTGTACTTAGCAAGATAAGTATACTTTACAAGTTTGGTGAAATCGGCTACAGAAGCTACACTGGTCACATATGCCCTATTTCTCCAGGCACAGTATGTATTGCCTCATTTGCATGTGATAAATTCCCTAATCATTTTACAAAAATAAAATACACATTGAATTTGAAATCAGTGGGTACAATATGTTTTAACCAAGAACACCAAATCATCCGAATGTAACAAACACGCACCTACCTAAAAGTGCAAATACTTCTAATCTGTACGGCCTCGATAAAAATTCTTCCACCGTAAGTAATTAATATTTTATATTCACCTTTGGCTTATGAAATGCACAATCCGTTTGCAAAAATAATATACACATTGAATTTGAAATCAGTGGGTAAAATATTATTTAGACACAAAGCTTATCTGTAGCCTACTTCATCAACTCCCCAAAGTATATTTTGGGGGAGTTGATGAAATAGGCTACTGGAGACCTGCATATATTTTAAGTTTTACGACAAGCAGGGGTCAATAATGTCAATTGTTCAGAAATGGCCTCTGCCATTCCCTTCCCTTGTTTCACATAATTTTCAGGGCCAGTAATTATAAAATATTCCGAGCATGAAATTTGTATTTGAAAACGGCAAGTTTGATCGGCTAAGACTGAGCACAGGTCAGACTTCACAAACAAATTCCCAGATTTTGTGCACGAGCACTCTGAATGTGCTCAGCATGTTGTATAACCCTTAGAATACGGGAAACAAAAATGAAAGTTGGCTGTTGTTTTGTGTTTTGTCTTCTTTCTAAAACAAACATGGTTTGACAATATTTTAGAATCATTTCCTTTGTCAAACCATGTTGTTTATCAGTGCTAGGTATTCCACGGTTTCAGTCCGCTTATTGTGTCGCTCCCTTCCCCCGTACGTTGTGGTTAGTCATATTTATTGGACTAGTTGTTGATGAGAAAAATGAAAAACAAACAGCAGACGACGAAATTTAATTCAGCATTGTAAGTGATAATCATAGGTCCCTATTTCGGTGCCATCAAAGTCACAGGCACCCGTCTCAGAGACAATTCTAATAATAATATCTATAAAGATACATTATTAGAATCGTCTCAGAAACGGGTTCCTGTGATCAAAGTTACCTGGTGGAGTTGTAGGCGGTGGAGTTTCGGGCACTGGCGTCGTTGTTGTTGTCGTTGTTGTTGTTGTTGTTGTGGTAGGGGTCGTTGGACAAGCTTGCGTGTTACAGTTTGTTGTCTGTCTATTGGAGCCAACACACTGTTTGCCGCCATTCGCAGGCTGTGGGTTCGTACAGGACCTCTGCTGGAAGTGGGTGCCGGTGCCACAACTTTGTGTACATGGGGAGTATGACTCCCAATGGGTCCACCCGCCATCGACTGAAATTGCATAAGCACAGTCAGAGGTGGGGAATTTCCAATATATATCCTGAAATCAGGATTTGAGGTTATGATATTTGCTAATAAATCCTTATTTATACACTCATAATATATGCTGCAATTGTATATTACCTATCATTGCAGGGTGATCTCTGTATGCTGTAACTGAACAAATGGCTATATCTGAAACTCAACCCGGCCCCACTCCCACCATGCATATGATACATGTGTAACATGCACTAACTACCATAGTACCGGTACTATACGCACATATCACCTTCATATATATAAAACATGAATAACATATTTGGCTCCTCATTGGGGGCTAACTGCTATCTGTAGCTGAATTTCATCAGATCAACATGTGCCAGACATTACTTTTTTCTGAGCCAGAGACAAGATGTGCGCAAATCGACCCTCAGAAAGCTAAGTGAGTCAGTGACTAGAATGAGGTGAGTCATTAGCACAACACTAGAAAGAGTTGAGCCACCGTAGGATGACTAGAGTGAGTTTAGTCATGAGCCACCGTAGGACGACTAGAGTGAGTTGAGTCATGGGCACACGACTCGAAAGAGGTGAGCCGCCGTAGGATGACTAGAATGAGTTGAGTCATGAGCACACGACTCGAAATAGGTGAGACGCCGTAGGACGACCCAAATGAGTTAGTAATGAGCACACGACTAGAATGAGGTGAGCCGCCGTGTAGCGACGAGAGCGAGGTCAATGTAAGACCAGACTTGGTTGGGTCGTGCGTACGACCAGAAATGTCTGAGTTGAGTTAACAACTAGAGCATGACTCACGTGCACTAGAATGTGCAGCTTGCAATAGAATGCGAATGTAATATAATGCGAGTCTAGAGCGAGGTGGGCCGAGTCTACTGACTAGAAAGAGGTGAGTCGCTTCCGGCGAGTCGAATGAATGACAGAATGGCGTCTCGAGAAGTCTGGCAAATGATTGACTGATGCAGCACCGAATTCTACATATGCAATAATTTATCTGAAAGGGGGCAAACTATTTCAAAACGAATTGATATTTTCTTTTACAAAATAGCAATGAGTGCCCCCAAGAGGATACATCCTTGCACTTCAAACAATAATCTGAGTCATTGCTCAATGATTTAACTGTGAACTGCCCACATCGAAGGAAGCCGAAATACGCCAGTGAGCACATACATTGTAGCGTCAAATCCAACATTGGAGCACAAACTCCTGAATGCAACAAATCACATATCTGACTGAGGACGTTGTATGTGATGGGCATTCTGGTATGTGCAGTATCCCCTTGGCTTCGCTTTATACCACACAGAATACATTGAAGTCTATACATACCAGAACTAGATTGGTCAGTAAGCGAGGCTTACGGAATAACCCCCGCTTGGGCCCAGGTACCCCTAAATATGTAAAAAAAAAATCCAAGTGTGTGGGCTTCTGACCTTCACTGGGCTTAGCGGGGGCGGCACGAACGTGAATTTGTTACAGTGTGGTAGAGTTCCATTGGAGCAATGCGTGTGTGAAATGTGAAGCAGATCCGAGCAAGGACATAGAAGTTATAACCAATTTCTCCGATGTTAAGTTTTGTAAGGAGACTAAGTATGTGACCTTGACCTCGAGATCAGCGGGGATTTATCACAGCATGATAGTAGAGCCTTAGAGGAATGCATGCATGAAATATTAAGAATTTTCGATGAAAGAAATAGAAGTTATAACATATTTCTCTGATGTTAAGTTTTGTAAAGGGACTATGTCACCTTAACCATGGGATCAGCGTGGGTTGGACGGTCGTAGTTTTGTCACAGCATGATGGTACAACCTTAGAGGAATGCATGTGTGAAATATTAAGAATTTTCCAAAGAAGGAAATAGAAGTTATAACTTATTTCTCTGATCTTAAGTTTTGTAAAGAGATCAAGTATTTGACCTTGACCTTGGAATCAGCCGGGGTCCACGGTCGTGGATTTTGCACAGCATGGTAGTAGAGCCTTACATGAATCCATGTGTGAAATATTAAGCATTTTAGATGAAGGAAATAGAAGTTATAACAATATTTCTCTGATGTTAATTTCTGTAAAGAGACTAAGTACGGACGGACGGAGGACGGACAGACGGACGTTCAAACATTTGGGAGCTATGAGCTATTTGTTCTTTAAAAGATCAAAGGATTAGCTCCTAAAGATCAATGGAATTATGAGCTTACCGAACAAAACAAAGGAATCCTTTGTTCCTAACCCTTACCCTAAGCTCTTAAACCCCTGATGTTGGCCGGACGGACGGACGGGCGGACGGACGGACGTTCAAACATTTGGGAGTTATGAGCTATTTGTCCTTTAAAAGATCGAAGGGTTAGCTCCTAAAGATCAATGGAATTAGGAGCTTACCGAATAAAACAAAGGAATCCTTTGTTACTAACCCTTACCCTAAGCTCTTAAACCCCCGATGTTGGCCCACGGACGGACGGACGGCGGGGACGGGGACGGGGGGGGGACGGGGACGGGGGATCGGGACGGGGACGGGGACGGGACGGGACGGGACGGGACGGGACGGGACGGGGCGGGACGGTGGACGGGACGGGCGGAACGGGACGGGACGGGCGGGCGGCGGGGGACGGGACGGGACGGGTTGGGAGGGACGGGAGGGACGGTGTTACGACGGACGGACAGACTCCCGTCGGACGGACGGACGGACGGACGGAATGGACGTGGGACGGGAGAGCTGGAGCTCGGAAACCGGAACACACCGCTCTGTAGTACCTGTCTGCCACTGGTGTTAAAACCATCATGGACTATGTACGACACAAATGCAAGACCCGGATAAATCACCGGGCATGAAAAATTGAGATGTCCCAGAAGACTTAGCAACTCTTCTAGTACACGACTTCTTTGTTGAGAACACTTGAAGCAGAGCAGCAATGCGCTGTATTTTTTCTAGCGGCAATCTGGCCTCCATTTTCACGCGGTCTAATACAATGCCTAAAAACTCAATTACTGTAATAGGTCCCATACTTTTGTAGGTGATAATGGTATGCCTATTCTTGCAAAAACAAACCGCAAAATAGCCTCGGGCCATTCTTCGTGAGGAAGTCCTCCAGCAAATGTAGATAATGTTTCACCTCATAATTGTTGTTCAGGATCCATCAAATAGCCTGTGACAAGCAGTCAAAAATGTTGGGGCGGTAGATCGACTTCCTAAGACTAATCTTGGTATAGAAATAATACATATCATCTCATTTAATGCACCGAAAGGGCCACAACTTCTGGACAGGAATCTGTTTAAAAGCATACCTAATGTCCACTTTACAAAGTTTACTCCCAATGCCTTGCTTTCTTGTAATATATATGGCATAGTCAATTGTACAGACCAATCAATCTTAATTCCATTGAATCTGAGATGGGCAGCTGCTTGGGCAGAGAACATCTTGCGATACTCGTAAAACCCCTTCTCAGAATAACGAGACGCCATGTTGATAATATCCCGTTGGTACAAATCTAGCTCCGACATTCAATAGCGAGCTCACCGTGTTTTATCTGACTATGCTTGTGAAGTTTCATCAGATAGATGGTATTCGAATTAACACACATAAATTAAAATTGTCTACCGACAGACAAAGAGACGGACAGATAGGGCGATCACTATATACCCCGACCCAGACCACTATTGTGGTGGCATACAATCAGTATCCAAAACCAAAATAGACACATTCTTTAGAATAAATATTTTAGCTGGAACATTAAGGTTTTAAATAGTCGACAGCTGTAAGATTCAATTAAATACCAAGCATGTTTTATTACCAACATCATTTACCTTCACATGCCCTTTTCACCAGAGATCCCTTAATCGAGTTCAGGGAGCTGAAATCTGCAACATCGAACACATGCTTGGAGTCGGGATCGGTTGCCATGCCATTCAACTCGGTGTCCTGACACCACTACCAACGCCGATGGGAGAAAACAGTGACACCTAGATCTCGCAAGGCGCCTGCCTCCTTTATTGTGGAAGTTTCACTGTTCGACTTTCCTGCAATGGCACGTTTACATGGGCTAACTGATAATTGCAAGGTAACAGTTCCACGAATAGATTGCAATGTCAAGCTACTGGGGTTGATTGACAATGGCAATGTTAACTTCCTGGGCTTTAATGGCAATTTCAATGTCAATGTTACTGGGGTTGATTGACAATTGCAATGTAAAATTACCGGGCTTTTTTACTGGCAATTTCAATGTAAAGGTTACCAAGGTTTACTGGCAATGCAATGTCAAGGTTACTCTAGTTAACTGGCATTTGCAATGTCAAGGCTACTGCTGAACTGGCCACTGCAGTGTCGAGGATAGTGTGGTTGACAGGTAATTGTGATTTCAAGGTTACAGTCATTAACTAGCAAGTACATGTATACTGTCAAAGCTACAATGTGGTTAACTGGCAATTGCAATGTCAAGGTTACTGGGGATAACTTCAAATTGCAATGTTTACTGGAATTGACTTGATGGCAAATGAAATGTCAAAGTTACCGGTACTGGGGTTGATTGGCAATTGCAATATCAAGGTTACTGTAATTGAGTGGCAATGTCATGGTTATTGAGGTTCACTGGTGATGGAAATATCAAGGTAAATGGGGTTAATTGGCAATTATAATGTCAAGGTTACTGTAGTTTACTGTAGTTACTGTAATGTCAACGTTGCACTATAGTTAACTGGTAATTACATGTACAATGTCAGTGTTAATCGAGTTGAGTTGCAATTGCAATATCAATATTACTGGGTATGCCTGGAAATGGTAATATCAAGTTTACTGTCTACGAGTGGCAATGCCATGGTTATTGAGATTCAGGGGTGATATCAAGGTCACTGGGGTTACTTGGCAATTATAATGTTATTAGTTACTGGGGCAGACATGATCTATGGAAATGTGATGTATATCACACTATATGAATGCATTAATGAAAGTGATAAAACATATACATAGTATAAATAAATAATTGAAAAACAAACATTATGACTGTGACTGGAGAAATGGGGCTTATGGGTTTTGGGACCCATGCAGATCCAGATCAGACTGTACATCCGCACAGTCTTATCAGGATCTGCACTGTTCGCCATTCCATCAATGAAACATCCGTCATACATATACCAAGCAATATAGATCGCTCTCAGGCTACAGGAGTGTGCTGATTGATTAGGAGTTACACTGTTCACAAAACCCATAAGCCACATTTCTCCAGTCACAGCCACATTTAATGATAGTGGAATACACAGGTTATGGGGTATATGCAACTCACCATCAGTAACAATAATAACAATTTTTGCTGCATTGCTTCTCATTCCATTTGTGGCATTGAAAACATTCACTCTCGTATATTTGATGGCACCGTCCGTATTAGTTCCACCACCTGCATAGCTGAAAAGAAAATACATTCTGATGAAGAAAAAACATGCTAAGAATTTACTGATTTTCAATGAAGATATTTTCTTTCATTGCGTTGTATATGAAAATTCATAAGTGCAAAATTCACATCAACAACGTTTCCAGACAATCCAAAATTTGCACTTACGAACATTTTAGTCGTATCAAAGTTTTAGTGAAACGGGCCCCAGATGTACAGGCTGATCAGGCTCTACAGTGAATTATGTCTGTGACTAGAGCAATGCTGACAGCTGATCATATGGTCGTGAGTTTCAACCTCACAAGAGGTAATGTGTGAGTACTTGAGCAAGACACTTTAACCACACTTCTTCAGTCTTCAGTCCATCCAGCTGTATATGGTACGGCTAATTACTGCGAAAACTCGATTGTATTTGATTGTATGTACATGTGTATATGAACAAAATATGATACTGTACATCCCCGAAAAGGGGTGTTGCAGTTTAAATATATAGTGAAAGTTAAAAAAGGGTTCAACATCCCAGCCAATGCGAAGGTCATTTAGAGACATATAGAGTCTCATCCGACAGACCAGTGGGATGGAAATACTATGAAAGTATGTTTGAGGCCTAGGTGAGGTTTGAACCCACAATCTCCGGATTTGAAGTCAGGTGTTCTAACCCCTAGTCCACAACCCATCCCTAGTATAAATAGAATAAGAAGAAAACCTGCTTTGAGAGACGGCTTGTTTGATGGCAGTTTTGTCGAAGTATTGGTTCAGATAGAACTGATGCTGCACGTCGCTACTAAACGTGACCAAGCCGATGTGAGTTTCATTCTGGCTAACTGGGAAACCATCTACTACTTTGTTGACGAATGTTAACATCGTTTGGAAGTTTTGTGATCCCACACTGCGGATGCGTCGAGAAGAAACACAACGTCCACTGGCAGAGTCAGGTTACACTCTGTACAAGAAAACACAAGAAAGGATGTTTATATGTGGCTGCGATTGGAGAAATTGGTGGCATTTAGTCTGCAACCAGTGTAGATCCAGATCAGCCTGTGCATCCGCACAATCTGATCTCAATCTGCACTGTTCGCCATTCCATCAATGAAACATCCATCATGCTTCTAACAAGCAATATAAATTGTTATCAGGCTCCGGGAGTGCGCTATATGATCCGTAGCCGATTTCATCATAAAATTGCTAAGTATACTTATTTAGCTAAGTATACTTTGAGGGAGTATTCATTTTTTTTTTATTTTGAAGCAAGTTTGAAGCATATATCTAGCAATATAGAATGTTATCGTGCTACAGGAGTGTGCATATTTGACGAGGAGCTACACAGGTCACAAAATCACACAAACAGGAACATGATAATGACACACTAGAATCGTTAGTGATTGAATGGCATGCAGCGTCTAGCTCCGATCAGAGGATCTCACGTCAGTGTCAACTCCATCATAAGATGTGCTTATCAGATGGGGCCAGTTTCACAAAACCTCGTAAGACTAAAATGTCCGTAAGTTCAAATTCACGATCGTCTAGAAACTTGAATTGATGGATTTACATCTATTTAGCATAGACTATCAACAATTGTTTACAAGAAAATGTTCAATTGACAGACAACACTTACGAACATTTTAGTCATACGAAATTTAGTGAAACGCCCCCTGGTCACTCGCACTAAAATAGGACAAAGTTGTTACAGTTATTTGCTCGTAACGGGGTATGGGTTCACGTGGTACCGAACGTTTCCGAACATGATTTGACGTGATGTAATCTTTGACATCATTTGTACAGTATATTTTCTTTAAAATATTCACAACGAACGTCACAGAGCTCAGAAACCATGTGATTCCACACCCAGATAAACCAAGCTAATCATTTACGCCAATTGATGGTTGATGGTCAACCATAAAATGATAAATTGATTTTACAGACATGATACCATGACATTACCTGCTGCTCCTGGTGTCTGGCTAGTAGTGACTGTGTTATTTGGAGCTTTAGTGGTAGAACCTTTTGTGGTAGTATCTGTACTATCTGGAGCTTGCGTAGTTGTAGTGGCTGTTGTTAGTTCGGCAGCTGTTGTATTTGTGGTTGGTTCGGTAACTATGGTAGTTGTCGTTGGCTCGGTAACCGTAGTAGTCGTCGCAGTTGTAGTTGTCGCTGAAACAAATGAGGCACAATAAGCAGAAGCCGGGTTCAGTCCTGTAATGGTACATACCCACTCAGTATGCACAGAATGTTTGTTATAGGAATTAAATAAGTGTGTCACTATTCCACCAGTCCTAAACATTACACGTGCACGCTATACATATATAATCATTTATTAATATTTATTTTACTGATAGTGACTCGCGGTGGTATCAGGAATTTTCACATGCAAATGAGGCATGATATGTTTAATTGTTTGTCCTAATTAAATGTCTCATCTGAAAAAGTAATATTTTCGACAAATTATAAAGTATGAGCATTGCACATGAACAAATAATTACAGAGAATAAATATTAATGTCCGTTAACATTTTAAGTAAACACGGTTATCGCCCCTTATATCTGTGTGGAAATTTGCGTCTGGTATAAAATGAATAATAATGATAATCAATACGTGGGTTAATGGTGAATGAATGTTTATTTTGACAGAAAATGTCTCATAGCGGAATCGTTATGTCAGAGAATTGTACATTTTGTGATACAAGCATGAAATTTGGTGCACTGTTAGGAATCATTCATTTTAACTATTTTTAGCTGTAGGGACATCTCAGACTTGTCACATGACAAAAATGGCAGCCGACGACGCCGACGACGCCGACGACGCCGACGACGCCGACGACGCCGACGACGCCGACGACGCCGACGACGCCGACGACGCCGACGACGCCGACGACGCCGACGACGCCGACGACGCCGACGACGCCGACGACGCCGACTCCGGAAAAGCAAAACCTATGTCTCACTTTCCGCTTCGAGGGCGAGACCAAAATCCAAGTGCGTGGGCTTGTGACCTTGACTGAGCTTAGCGGGGGCGGTGCGAACGTGAATTAGTCACAGGGTGGTAGAGGTCTATTGGAGCAATGCGTGTGTGAAATGTGAAGCAGATCCGAGCAAGGAAATAGAAGTTATAACCAATTTCTCTGATGTTAAGTTTTGTAAAGAGACTAAGTATGTGACATTGACCTCGAGATCAGCGGAGATGAAAGAAATAGAATTTGTAACATATTTTTCTGATGTTAAGTTTTGTAAAGATAATATGTCACCTTGACCTTGAGAACAGCGGGGGTTGGACGGTCGTAGATTTGTCACAGCAGGATGGTACAACCTTAGAGGAATGCGTGTGTGAAATATTAAGAATGTTTCTTGAAGAACACAGACGTTATAACTTATTTATCCGATGTTAAGTTTTGTAAGGAGACTATGTCACCTTGACCTTGGGATCAGCGGGGGTTGGACGGTCGTATATTTGTCACAGCATGATGGTACAACCTTAGAGGAATGCATGTGTGAAATATTAAGAATTTTCCATGAAGGAAATAGAAGTTATAACTGATTGCTCTGATGTTAAGTTTTGTAAAGAGACCAAGTATTTGACCTTGACCTTGGGATAAGCGGGGGTTGGACGGTCCTGGATTTGGCACAGCATGGTGGTAGAGTCTTATAGGAATGTATATGTGAAATATTAAGCATTTTGGATGAAGGAAATATAATTTATAACAATATTTCTCTGATGTTAAGTTTTGTAAAGAGACAAAGAATTTGACCTTGAGCTTGGGGTCAGCGGGGCTTGGACTGTCGTGGAATTGGCACAGCATGGTAGTAGAGCCTTACAGAAATGCATGTGTGACATATTCAACATTTTGGATCAAGGAAATAGAAGTTATAACAATATTTCTCTGATGTTATGTTTTGTGAAGAGGATAAGTATTTGACCTTGAACTTGGGATCAGCGGGGAATGGACGGTCGTGGATTTTAGCACAGCATGGTAGTAGAGTCTTACAGGAATGCATGTGTGAAATATTAAGCATTTTGGATGAAGGAAACAGAAGTTATAATATATTCCGAGCATGAAATTTGTACTTGAAAACGGTCAGTTTGATCGGCTAAGACTGAGCACAGGTCAGACTTCACAAACAAATTCCCAGATTGTGTGCACCAGCACGCTGAATGTGCTCAGCATGTTGCATAACCCTTAGAATAGGGGAAACAAAAATTATAGTTGGCTGTTGTTTTGTGTTTTGTTTTCTTTCTAAGACAAACATGATTTGACATCATTTCATAATAATGTCCTTGGTGTTGATCGGTGCAAGGTATTCCACGGTTTCAGTGCGCTCCCTTCCCCGTACCTAGTGGTTAGTCATATTTATCTAAGTTGTTGATGAGAAAAACGACGACGACGAAATTTAATTCAACATTGAAAGTGATAATCATGGGTCCCAATTTCTGTGCCATCAAAGTCACATCAAAGTCATAGAGACAATTCTAATAATAATATCTATAAAGAGACATTATTATAATCGTCTCAGAAACGGGTTCCTTTGATCAAAGTTACCTGGTGGAGTTGTGGGCGGTGGAGTTGCGGGCAATGGCGTCGTTGTTGTTGTTGTTGTCATTGTTGTTGTGGTGTTGGTAGGGGTCGTTGGACAAGCTTGCGTGTTACAGTTTGTTGTCTGTTTATTGGAGCCAACACACTGTTTGCCGCCATTCGCAGGATGTGGGTTCGTACAGGACCTCTGCTGGAAGTGGGTGCCATTGCCACAACTTGTTGTACATGGGGAGTATGACCCCCAATGGGTCCACCCGCCATCGACTGAAATTGCATAAGCACAGTCAGAGGTGGGGAATATTCAATATATATCCTGAAATCAGGATTTGAGGTTCCTGATATTTGCTGATAAATCCATATTTATACACTCATAATATATGCTGCAATTGTATATTACCTATCATTGCAGGGTGAACTCTGTATGCTGTAACTGGTCCAACGGCTATATCTGAAACTCAACCCGGCCCCACTCCCACCATGCATATTGTGCATGTGTAATATGCCGTAACTACCATAGTAGCGGTACTATACGCACATATCGCATTCATATACATAAAACATGAATAACATATTTGGCTCCTCATTGGGAGCTAACTGTAGCTGAATTTCATCAGATCAACATGTGCCACAGAGTTGAGCCAACGTAGGATGACTAGAGTGAGTTGAGTCATGAGCACACGACTCGAAATAGGTGAGCCGCCGTAGGACGATCCAAATGAGTTAGGCGGACGGACGGACGGACGGACGGACGGACGGACGACGGACGGACGGACGGACGGACGGATGGACGGGACGGGAGAGCTGGAGCTCGGAAACCGGAACACACCGCTCTGGTAGCCTGTCTGCCACTGGTGTAAACCATCGGAACTATGTACGACACAAATGCAAGACCCGGATAAATCACCGGGCATGAAAAATTGAGATGTCCCAGAAGACTTAGCAACTCTTCTAGTACACGACTTCTTTGTTGAGAACACTTGAAGCAGAGCAGCAATGCGCTGTATTTTTTCTAGCGGCAATCTGGCCTCCATTTTCACGCGGTCTAATACAATGCCTAAAAACTCAATTACTGTAATAGGTCCCATACTTTTGTAGGTGATAATGGTATGCCTATTCTTGCAAAAACAAACCGCAAAATAGCCTCGGGCCATTCTTCGTGAGGAAGTCCTCCAGCAAATGTAGATAATGTTTCACCTCATAATTGTTGTTCAGGATCCATCAAATAGCCTGTGACAAGCAGTCAAAAATGTTGGGGCTAGATCGACTTCCTAAGACTAATCTGGTATAGAAATAATACATATCATCTCATTTAATGCACCGAAAGGGCCACAACATCTGGACAGGAATCTGTTTAAAAGCATACCTAATGTCCACTTTACAAAGTTTACTCCCAATGCCTTGCTTTCTTGTAATATATATGGCATAGTCAATTGTACAGACCAATCAATCTTAATTCCATTGAATCTGAGATGGGCAGCTGCTTGGGCAGAGAACATCTTGCGATACTCGTAAAACCCCTTCTCAGAATAACGAGACGCCATGTTGATAATATCCCGTTGGTACAAATCTAGCTCCGACATTCAATAGCGAGCTCACCGTGTTTTATCTGACTATGCTTGTGAAGTTTCATCAGATAGATGGTATTCGAATTAACACACATAAATTAAAATTGTCTACCGACAGACAAAGAGACGGACAGATAGGGCGATCACTATATACCCCGACCCAGACCACTATTGTGGTGGCATACAATCAGTATCCAAAACCAAAATATACACATTCTTTAGAATAAATTTTAGCTGGAACATTAAGGTTTTAAATAGTCGACAGCTGTAAGATTCAATTAAATACCAAGCATGTTTTATTACCAACATCATTTACCTTCACATGCCCTTTTCACCAGAGATCCCTTAATCGAGTTCAGGGAGCTGAAATCTGCAACATCGAACACATGCTTGGAGTCGGGATCGGTTGCCATGCCATGCCATTCAACTCGGTTGTCCTGACACCACTACCAACGCCGATGGAGAAGAAAACAGTGACACCTAGATCTCGCAAGGCGCCTGCCTCCTTTATTGTGAAGTTTCACTGTTCGACTTTCCTGCAATGGCACGTTTACATGGGCTAACTGATAATTGCAAGGTAACAGTTCCACGAATAGATTGCAATGTCAAGGCTACTGGGGTTGATTGACAATGGCAATGTTAACTTCCTGGGCTTTAATAAAGGCAATTTCAATGTCAATGTTACTGGGGTTGATTGACAATTGCAATGTAAAATTACCGGGCTTTTTTACTGGCAATTTCAATGTAAAGGTTACCAAGGTTTACTGGCAATGCAATGTCAAGGTTACTCGAGTTAACTGGCATTTGCAATGTCAAGCTACTGCTGAACTGGCCACTGCAATGTCGAGGATAGTGTGGTTGACAGGTAATTTTGTGTGTCAAGGTTACATCATTAAACTAGCAAGTACATGATACTGCAAAGCTACAATGTGGTTAACTGGCAATTGCAATGTCAAGGTTACTGGGGATAAACTTCAAATTTCAATGACTGGAACTGGAATTGACTGGCAAATGAAATGTCAAAGTTACCGGTACTGGGGTTGATTGGCAATTGCAATATCAAGGTTACCTGTAATTGAGTGGCAATGTCATGGTTTTATTGAGGTTCACAATGGTGATGGAAATATCAAGGTAAATGGGGTTAATTGCAATTATAATGTCAAGGTTTACTGTAGTTTTACTGTAGTTACTGTAATGTCAACGTTGCACTATAGTTAACTGGTAATTACATGTACAAGTCAGTGTTAATCGAGTTGAGTTGCAAATGCAATATCAATATTACTGGGTATGCCTGAAATGTAAAATATCAAGTTTACTGTCTACGAGTGGCAATGCCATGGTTATTGAGATTCAGGGGTGATATCAAGGTCACTGGGGTTACTTGGCAATTATAATGTTATTAGTTACTGGGGCAGACATGATCTATGGAAATGTGATGTATATCACACTATATGAATGCATTAATGAAAGTGATAAAACATATACATAGTATAAATAAATAATTGAAAAATTCAAACAATTAGTGACTGTGGACTGGAGAAATGGGCTTATGGGTTTTGGGACCCCATCGCAGTATCCAGATCAGACTGTACATCCGCACAGTCTTATCAGGATCTGCACTGTTCGCCATTCCATCAATGAAACACCCGTCATACATATACCAAGCAATATAGATCGCTCTCAGGCTACAGAGTGTGCTGATTGATTAGGAGTTACACTGTTCACAAAACCCATAAGCCACATTTCTCCAGTCACAGCCACATTTAATGATAGGTGTGAATACAACAGGTTATGCGGTATATGCAACTCACCATCAGTAACAATAATAACAATTTTTGCTGCATTGCTTCTCATTCCATTTGTGGCATTGAAACATTCACTCTCGTATATTTGATGGCACCGTCCGTATTAGTTCCACCACCTGCATAGCTGAAAAGAAAATACATTCTGATGAAGAAAAAACATGCTAAGAATTTACTGATTTTCAATGAAGATATTTTCTTTCATTGCGTTGTATATGAAAAATTCATAAGTGCAAAATTCACATCAACAACAACGTTTCCAGACAATCCAAAATTTTGCACTTACGAACACTTTTAGTCCGTACAAAGTTTAGTGAAACGGGCCCCAGATGTACAGGCTGATTCAGGCTCTACAGTGAAGTTCATGTCTGTGACTAGAGCAATGCTGACAGCTGATCATATCGTGAGTTTCAACCTCACAAGAGGTAATATGTTGAGTACTTGAGCAAGGACACTTTAAACCACACTTCTTCAGTCTTCAGTCCATCCAGCTGTATATGGTACCCGGCTAATTACTGCGAAAACTCGATTGTATTTGATTGTATGTACATGTGATATGAACAAAATATGATACTGTAACATCCCGAAAAGGGGTGTTGCAGTTTAAATATATAGTGAAAGTTAAAAAAGGGTTTCAACATCCCAGCCAATTGCGAAGGTCATTTAGAGACATATAGAGTCTCATCCGACAGACAGTGGGATGGAAATACTATGAAAGTATGTTTTGAGGCCTAGGTGAGGTTTGAACCCACAATCTCCGGATTTGAAGTCAGGTGTTCTAACCCCTAGGCCACAACCCATCCCTAGTATAAATTAGAATAAGAAGAAACCTGGTTTGAGAGACGGCTGTTTTGATGGCAGTTTTTGTCGAAGTATTGGTTCAGATAGAAACTGATGCAGCACGTCGCTATCTAAAACGTGACCAAGCCGATGTGAGTTTCATTCTGGCTAACTGGGAAACCACTACTACTTTGTTGACGAATGTTAACATCGTTTGGAAGTTTTGTGATCCCACACTGCCGGATGCGTCGAGAAGAAACACAACGTCCACTGGCAGAGTCAGGTTACACTCTGTACAAGAAAACACAAAGAAAGATGTTTATATGTGGCTGCGAATTGGAGAAATTGGTGGCATTTAGTCTGCAACCAGTGTAGATCCAGATCAGCCTGTGCATCCGCACAATCTGATCTCAATCTGCACTGTTCGCCATTCCATCAATGAAACATCCATCATGCTTCTAAACAAGCAATATAAATTGTTATCAGGCTCCGGGAGTGCGCTATAATGATCCGTAGCCGATTTCATCAAAATTGCTAAGTATACTTATTTAGCTAAGTATACTTTGAGGGAGTATTCATTTTTATTTTTGAAGCAAGTTTGAAGCATATATCTAGCAATATAGAATGTTATCGTGCTACAGGAGTGTGCTATTTGACGAGGAGCTACACAGGTCACAAAATCACACAAACAGGAACATGATAATGACACACTAGAAATCGTTAGTGATTGAATGGCATGCCAGCGTTCTAGCTCCGATCAGAGGATCTCACGTCAGTGTCAACTCCATCATAAGATGTGCTTTATCAGATGGGGCCAGTTTCACAAAACCCTCGTAAGACTAAAGATGTCCGTAAGTTCAAATTCACGATCGTCTAGAAACTTTGGAATTGATGGATTTACATCTATTTAGCATAGACGATCAACAATTGTTTACAAGAAAATGTTCAATTGACAGAACAACACTTACGAACATTTTAGTCATACGAAATTTAGTGAAACGCCCCATGGTCACTCGCACTAAAATAGGACAAAGTTGTTACAGTTATTTGCTCGTAACGGGTATGGGTTCACGTGGTACCGAAACGTTTCCGAACATGATTTGACGTGATGTAATCTTTTGACATCATTTGTACAGTATATTTTCTTTAAATATTCACAATACGAACGTCACAGAGCTCAGAAACCATGTGATTCCACACCCAGATAAACCAAGCTAATCATTTACGCCAATTGATGGTTGATGGCTCAACCATAAAATGATAAATTGATTTTACAGACATGATAACCATGACATTACCTGCTGCTCCTGGTGTCTGGCTAGTAGTGACTGTGTTATTTGGAGCTTTAGTGGTAGAACCTTTTGTGGTAGTATCTGTACTATCTGGAGCTTGCGTAGTTGTAGTGGCTGTTGTTAGTTCGGCAGCTGTTGTATTTGTGGTTGGTTCGGTAACTATGGTAGTTGTCGTTGGCTCGGTAACCGTAGTAGTCGTCGCAGTTGTAGTTGTCGCTGAAACAAATGAGGCACAATAAGCAGAAGCCGGGTTCAGTCCTGTAATGGTACATACCCACTCAGTATGCACAGAATGTTTGTTACAGGAATTAAATAAGTGTGTCACTATTCCACCAGTCCTAAACATTACACGTGCACGCTATACATATATAATCATGTATTAATATTTGTTTTACTGATAGTGACTCGCGGTGGTATCAGGAATTTTCACATGCAAATGAGACAATGATAGTTTAATTGTTTGTCCTAATTAAATGTCTCATCTTAAAAAAAGTAATATTGTCGACAAATTATAAAGTATGAGCATTGCATATGGAAACAAATAATTGCAGAAAAATAAATATTAATGTCCGTTAACATTTTACGTAATCAACGGCATCGGCCTTATCGCCCCTTATATCAGTGTGGAAAATTTTGCGTCTGGTATAAAATGAATTAAAATAATGCTAATCAATACGTTGGGTTAATGGTTGAATGGAATGATTATTTTGCCAGAAAAATGTCTCATACATGTAGCGGAATCGATATGTCAGAAAATTGTACATTTTGTGATACAAGCATGAAATTTGGTGCGGACTGTTAGGAATCATTCATTTTAAACTATTTTTAGCTATAGGGACATCTCAGACTTGTCACATGACAAAAAATGCAGCCGACGACGCCGACGACGCCGACGAACGCCGACGACGCGACGACGCCGACGACGCCGACGACGCCGACGACGCCGACGACGCGACGACGCCGACTCCGGGAAAAGCAAAACCTATGTCTCACTTTCCGCTTTCGAGGGCGAGACACAAAATCCAATTGCGTGGGATTGTGACCTTGACTGGGCTTTAGCGGGGGCGGGGCGGTGCGAACGTGAATTAGTCACAGGGTGGTAGAGGTCTAATTGAGCAATGCGTGTGTGAAATGTGAAGCAGATCCGAGCAAGGAAAATAGAAGTTATAACCAATTTCTCGATGTTAAGTTTTGTAAAGAGACTAAGTATGTGACATGGACCTCGAGATCAGCGGAGATGAAAGAAATAGAATTTGTAACATATTTTTCTGATGTTAAGTTTGTAAAGATAATATGTCACCTTGACCTTGAAGAAAAACAGCGGGGGTTGGACGGTCGTAGATTTGTCACAGCAGGATGGTAACAACCTTAGAGGAAATGCGTGTGTGAAAATATTAAGAATGTGTCTTGAAGAACACAGACGTTATAAACTTTATTATTTATACCGATGTTAAGTTTGTAAGGAGACTATGTCACCTTGACCATTGGGATCAGCGGGGGTTGGACGGTCGTATATTTGTCACAGCATGATGGTACAACCTTAGAGGAATGCATGTTGTGAAATATAAGAATTTTCCATGAAGGAAATAGAAGTTATAACTGATTGCTCTGATGTTAAGTTTTGTAAAGAGACCAAGTCTTTGACCTTGACCTTGGGATCAGCGGGGGTTGGACGGTCCTGGATTTGGCACAGCATGGTGGTAGAGTCTTATAGGAATGTATATGTGAAATATTAAGCATTTTGGATGAAGGAAATATAATTTATAACAATATTTCTCTGATGTTAAGTTTTGTAAAGAGACAAAGAATTTGACCTTGAGCTTGGGTCTGCGGGGCTTGGACTGTCGTGGAATTGGCACAGCATGGTAGTAGAAGCCTTACAGAAATGCATGTGTGACATATTCAACATTTTGGATCAAGGAAATAGAAGTTATAACAATATTTCTCTGATGTTATGTTTTGTGAAGAGGATAAGTATTTGACCTTGAACTTGGGATCAGCGGGGAATGGACGGTCGTGGATTTTAGCACAGCATGGTAGTAGAGTCTTACAGGAATGCATGTGTGAAATATTAAGCATTTTGGATGAAGGAAACAGAAGTTATAATATATTCCGAGCATGAAATTTGTACTTGAAAACGGTCAGTTTGATCGGCTAAGACTGAGCACAGGTCAGACTTCACAAACAAATTCCCAGATTGTGTGCACCAGCACGCTGAATGTGCTCAGCATGTTGCATAAACCCTTAGAATAGGGAAAACAAAAATTATAGTTGGGCTGTTGTTTTGTGTTTTTGTTTTCTTTCTAAGACAAACATGATTTGACATCATTTCATAATAATGTCCTTGGTTGTTGATCGGTGCAAGGTATTTCCACGGTTTCAGTGCGCTCCCTTCCCCGTACCTAGTGGTTAGTCATATTTATCTAAGTTGTTTGATGAGAAAAACGACGACGACGAAATTTAATTCAACATTGAAAAGTGATAACTCATGGGTTCCCAATTTCTGTGCCATCAAAGTCACATCTAAAGTCATAGAGACAATTAATAATAATAATATCTATAAAGAGACATTATTATAATCGTCTCAGAAAACGGGTTCCTTTGATCAAAGTTACCTGGTGGAGTTGTGGGCGGTGGAGTTGCGGGCAATGGCGTCGTTGTTGTTGTTGTTTGTCATTGTTGTTGTGGTGTTGGTAGGGGTCGTTGGACAAGCTTGCGTGTTTACAGTTTGTTGTCTGTTTATTGGAGCCAACAACACTGTTTGCCGCCATTCGCAGGATGTGGTTCGTACAGGACCTCCTGCTGGAAGTGGGTGCCATTGCCACAACTTGTTGTACATGGGGAGTATGGACCCCCAATGGTCCACCCGCCATCGACTGAAATTGCATAAGCACAGTCAGAGGTGGGGAATATTCAATATATATCCATGAAATCAGGATTTGAGGTTCCTGATATTTGCTGATAAAATCCATATTTATACACTCAATATATGCTGCAATTGTATATTACCTATCATTGCAGGGTGAACTCTGTATGCTGTAACTGGTCCAACATCGGCTATATCTGAAACTCAACCCGGCCCCACTCCACCATTGCATATTGTGCATGTGTAATATGCCGTAACTACCATAGTAGCGGTACTATACGCACATATCGCATTCATATACATAAAACATGAATAACATATTTAGCTCCTCATTGGGAGCTAACTGTAGCTGAATTTCATCAGATCAACATGTGCCACAGAGTTGAGCCAACGTAGGATGACTAGAGTGAGTTGAGTCATGAGCACACGACTCGAAATAGGTGAGCCGCCGTAGGACGATCCAAATGAGTTAGGCGGACGGACGGACGGACGGATGGACGGGACGGGAGAGCTGGAGCTCGGAAACCGGAACACACCGCTCTGGTAGCCTGTCTGCCACTGGTGTAAACCATCGGAACTATGTACGACACAAATGCAAGACCCGGATAAATCACCGGGCATGAAAAATTGAGATGTCCCAGAAGACTTAGCAACTCTTCTAGTACACGACTTCTTTGTTGAGAACACTTGAAGCAGAGCAGCAATGCGCTGTATTTTTTCTAGCGTCAATCTGGCCTCCATTTTCACGCGGTCTAATACAATGCCTAAAAACTCAATTACTGTAATAGGTCCCATACTTTTGTAGGTGATAATGGTATGCCTATTCTTGCAAAAACAAACCGCAAAATAGCCTCGGGCCATTCTTCGTGAGGAAGTCCTCCAGCAAATGTAGATAATGTTTCACCTCATAATTGTTGTTCAGGATCCATCAAATAGCCTGTGACAAGCAGTCAAAAATGTTGGGGCTAGATCGACTTCCTAAGACTAATCTGGTATAGAAATAATACATATCATCTCATTTAATGCACCGAAAGGGCCACAACTTCTGGACAGGAATCTGTTTAAAAGCATACCTAATGTCCACTTTACAAAGTTTACTCCCAATGCCTTGCTTTCTTGTAATATGTATGGCATAGTCAATTGTACAGACCAATCAATCTTAATTCCATTGAATCTGAGATGGGCAGCTGCTTGGGCAGAGAACATCTTGCGATACTCGTAAAACCCCTTCTCAGAATAACGAGACGCCATGTTGATAATATCCCGTTGGTACAAATCTAGCTCCGACATTCAATAGCGAGCTCACCGTGTTTTATCTGACTATGCTTGTGAAGTTTCATCAGATAGATGGTATTCGAATTAACACACATAAATTAAAATTGTCTACCGACAGACAAAGAGACGGACAGATAGGGCGATCACTATATACCCCGACCCAGACCACTATTGTGGTGGCATACAATCAGTATCCAAAACCAAAATAGACACATTCTTTAGAATAAATTTTAGCTGGAACATTAAGGTTTTAAATAGTCGACAGCTGTAAGATTCAATTAAATACCAAGCATGTTTTATTACCAACATCATTTACCTTCACATGCCCTTTTCACCAGAGATCCCTTAATCGAGTTCAGGGAGCTGAAATCTGCAACATCGAACACATGCTTGGAGTCGGGATCGGTTGCCATGCCATTCAACTCGGTTGTCCTGACACCACTACCAACGCCGATGGAGAAAACAGTGACACCTAGATCTCGCAAGGCGCCTGCCTCCTTTATTGTGGAAGTTTCACTGTTCGACATTCCTGCAATGGCACGTTTACATGGGCTAACTGATAATTGCAAGGTAACAGTTCCACGAATAGATTGCAATGTCAAGGCTACTGGGGTTGATTGACAATGGCAATGTTAACTTCCTGGGCTTTAATGGCAATTTCAATGTCAATGTTACTGGGGTTGATTGACAATTGCAATGTAAAATTACCGGGCTTTTTTACTGGCAATTTCAATGTAAAGGTTACCAAGGTTTACTGGCAATGCAATGTCAAGGTTACTCTAGTTAACTGGCATTTGCAATGTCAAGGCTACTGCTGAACTGGCCACTGCAGTGTCGAGGATAGTGTGGTTGACAGGTAATTGTGATGTCAAGGTTACAGTCATTAACTAGCAAGTACATGTATACTGTCAAAGCTACAATGTGGTTAACTGGCAATTGCAATGTCAAGGTTACTGGGGATAACTTCAAATTTCAATGTTTACTGGAATTGACTGGCAAATGAAATGTCAAAGTTACCGGTACTGGGGTTGATTGGCAATTGCAATATCAAGGTTACTGTAATTGAGTGGCAATGTCATGGTTATTGAGGTTCACTGGTGATGGAAATATCCAGGTAAATGGGGTTAAATGGCAATTATAATGTCAAGGTTACTGTAGTTTACTGTAGTTACTGTAATGTCAACGTTGCACTATAGTTAACTGGTAATTACATGTACAATGTCAGTGTTAATCGAGTTGAGTTGCAATTGCAATATCAATATTACTTGGGTATGCCTGGAAATGGTAATATCAAGTTTACTGTCTACGAGTGGCAATGCCATGGTTATTGAGATTCAGGGGTGATATCAAGGTCACTGGGGTTACTTGGCAATTATAATGTTATTAGTTACTGGGGCAGACATGATATATGGAAATGTGATGTATATCACACTATATGAATGCATTAATGAAAGTGATAAAACATATACATAGTATAAATAAATAATTGAAAAACAAACATTAGTGACTGTGACTGGAGAAATGGGGCTTATGGGTTTTGGGACCCATGCAGATCCAGATCAGACTGTACATCCGCACAGTCTTATCAGGATCTGCACTGTTCGCCATTCCATCAATGAAACACCCGTCATACATATACCAAGCAATATAGATCGCTCTCAGGCTACAGGAGTGTGCTGATTGATTAGGAGTTACACTGTTCACAAAACCCATAAGCCACATTTCTCCAGTCACAGCCACATTTAATGATAGTGGAATACACAGGTTATGCGGTATATGCAACTCACCATCAGTAACAATAATAACAATTTTTGCTGCATTGCTTCTCATTCCATTTGTGGCATTGAAAACATTCACTCTCGTATATTTGATGGCACCGTCCGTATTAGTTCCACCACCTGCATAGCTGAAAAGAAAATACATTCTGATGAAGAAAAAACATGCTAAGAATTTACTGATTTTCAATGAAGATATTTTCTTTCATTGCGTTGTATATGAAAATTCATAAGTGCAAAATTCACATCAACAACGTTTCCAGACAATCCAAAATTTGCACTTACGAACATTTTAGTCGTACAAAGTTTAGTGAAACGGGCCCCAGATGTACAGGCTGATCAGGCTCTACAGTGAATTATGTCTGTGACTAGAGCAATGCTGACAGCTGATCATATGGTCGTGAGTTTCAACCTCACAAGAGGTAATGTGTTGAGTACTTGAGCAAGACACTTTAACCACACTTCTTCAGTCTTCAGTCCATCCAGCTGTATATGGTACCGGCTAATTACTGCGAAAACTCGATTGTATTTGATTGTATGTACATGTGTATATGAACAAAATATGATACTGTACATCCCCGAAAAGGGGTGTTGCAGTTTAAATATATAGTGAAAGTTAAAAAAGGGTTCAACATCCCAGCCAATGCGAAGGTCATTTAGAGACATATAGAGTCTCATCCGACAGACCAGTGGGATGGAAATACTATGAAAGTATGTTTGAGGCCTAGGTGAGGTTTGAACCCACAATCTCCGGATTTGAAGTCAGGTGTTCTAACCCCTAGGCCACAACCCATCCCTAGTATAAATAGAATAAGAAGAAAACCTGGTTTGAGAGACGGCTTGTTTGATGGCAGTTTTGTCGAAGTATTGGTTCAGATAGAACTGATGCTGCACGTCGCTACTAAACGTGACCAAGCCGATGTGAGTTTCATTCTGGCTAACTGGGAAACCATCTACTACTTTGTTGACGAATGTTAACATCGTTTGGAAGTTTTGTGATCCCACACTGCCGGATGCGTCGAGAAGAAACACAACGTCCACTGGCAGAGTCAGGTTACACTCTGTACAAGAAAACACAAAGAAAGGATGTTTATATGTGGCTGCGATTGGAGAAATTGGTGGCATTTAGTCTGCAACCAGTGTAGATCCAGATCAGCCTGTGCATCCGCACAATCTGATCTCAATCTGCACTGTTCGCCATTCCATCAATGAAACATCCATCATGCTTCTAACAAGCAATATAAATTGTTATCAGGCTCCGGGAGTGCGCTATATGATCCGTAGCCGATTTCATCAAAATTGCTAAGTATACTTATTTAGCTAAGTATACTTTGAGGGAGTATTCATTTATTTTTGAAGCAAGTTTGAAGCATATATCTAGCAATATAGAATGTTATCGTGCTACTAGGAGTGTACTATTTGACGAAGGAGCTACACAGGTCACAAAATCACACAAACAGGAACATGATAATGACACACTAGAATCGTTAGTGATTGAATGGCATGCAGCGTCTAGCTCCGATCAGAGGATCTCACGTCAGTGTCAACTCCATCATAAGATGTGCTTATCAGATGGGGCCAGTTTCACAAACCTCGTAAGACTAAAAATGTCCGTAAGTTCAAATTCACGATCGTTTCTAGAAACTTGAATTGATGGATTTACATCTATTTAGCATAGACTATCAACAATTGTTTACAAGAAATGTTCAATTGACAGACAACACTTACGAACATTTTAGTCATACGAAATTTAGTGAAACGCCCCCTGGTCACTCGCACTAAAATAGGACAAAGTTGTTACAGTTATTTGCTCGTAACGGGGTATGGGTTCACGTGGTACCGAACGTTTCCGAACATGATTTGACGTGATGTAATCTTTGACATCATTTGTACAGTATATTTTCTTTAAAATATTCACAACGAACGTCACAGAGCTCAGAAAACCATGTGATTCCACACCCAGATAAACCAAGCTAATCATTTACGCCAATTGATGGTTGATGGTCAACCATAAAATGATAAATTGATTTTACAGACATGATACCATGACATTACCTGCTGCTCCTGGTGTCTGGCTAGTAGTGACTGTGTTATTTGGAGCTTTTAGTGGTAGACTTTTGTGGTAGTATCTGTACTATCTGGAGCTTGCGTAGTTGTAGTAGGCTGTTGTTAGTTCGGCAGCTGTTGTATTTGTGGTTGGTTCGGTAACTATGGTAGTTGTCGTTGGCTCGGTAACCGTAGTAGTCGTCGCAGTTGTAGTTGTCGCTGAAACAAATGAGGCACAATAAGCAGAAGCCGGGTTCAGTCCTGTAATGGTACATACCCACTCAGTATGCACAGAATGTTTGTTACAGGAATTAAATAAGTGTGTCACTATTCCACCAGTCCTAAACATTACACGTGCACGCTATACATATATAATCATGTATTAATATTTGTTTTACTGATAGTGACTCGCGGTGGTATCAGGAATTTTCACATGCAAATGAGACATGATATGTTTAATTGTTTGTCCTAATTAAATGTCTCATCTTAAAAAGTAATATTGTCGACAAATTATAAAGTATGAGCATTGCATATGAACAAATAATTGCAGAGAATAAATATTAATGTCCGTTAACATTTTACGTAAGCACGGTTATCGCCCCTTATATCAGTGTGGAAATTTGCGTCTGGTATAAAATGAATAATAATGCTAATCAATACGTGGGTTAATGGTGAATGAATGATTATTTTGCCAGAAAATGTCTCATACATGTAGCGGAATCGATATGTCAGAAAATTGTACATTTTGTGATACAAGCATGAAATTTGGTGCACTGTTAGGAATCATTCATTTTAACTATTTTTAGCTATAGGGACATCTCAGATTTGTCACATGACAAAAATGGCAGCCATTTTCCAAAATGGCTGCCAGCAATATTATGTGGATATGGGTAACTGGCATAATGTCACTGAAATAGAAATATTATTCTTTTTTTATCTCACGATGTGTAGTATCATATATTTGAATATCATTCCCACAAATATCATTTAAATATCTGAAAATGGTGGCCATTTTAAAAATGGACGCCACAATTGTGCATTTTTTTTAATATTTCAAAGTTAATTTACTGTGATCTATTTGATAGTGATACACAGCCTACGGTATACCACATTAAGTGTAGATGGTATTTGGATGGATGGATACAAACAAAACATAGCAGTGATTCATGTCTTTACTATCGTAGTAAGGAAATCTGTAAGATTTCTTCAGCGACCATAATTTGCATGTGATTTTATATTCGTCATATTGTTCTGTGTTTTCACAAGGTTAAACTGATGGGCATGTTTACAAACTCTTAATGATGTTTAATACTGATGACTGATATGAAACATCCCGTACAGGTCTACATATATATGATATACATACGTGATATTATTTGATCCACGCAATCAACATAATATGCCATCAGTTGCAGATTTACTATAAAATGATGATTTGTACCTGGTACATGAATAGTAATTAATAAACTCTGGCATATACTTGTTATGTATGTATGTGCACATTTCAAATTACTGTTAAAGACAATGTGTCTCAGATATTCAATATGTGAACTGAACAGGACTTATGTTGCGTGTATTTATCAGTGTGTGCATTCACCACGAGACTGGCACAGAGCAGTACATGGAAGTGCTGCCTTATTATATTTGCACTGTCCCCTGTATCCCTTCTTACAGCGGCACCTTAAGTGATTTCGGCAAGCTTTTATAGCTCCCGGCTGAGTAGTCCAGAATAATTCCCACTCATTATCGTTGTCTTTTTCCAACCCCAATCGCTTGGTGATGGAAGCACCGGGGATGGAATCATCATTTGACCCCAGCTGTGACTTGATATACCATCCTTCTAGTGTGATGTATAAGCGCTTTCTTTGTAGGTGGGATAGAATACAAGTGCCCTACTCTTTTCAGTAAAAGGTTGCTTTCGCGCCTCATCAACAATATAACGACCGCTTGTCCGGTCATACAACAAAACTACAAAACAACAAAACGTTTGAGTGATTGAATCCAATCTTCTATGCAGATGCCAATGTGTTACTTCACCATATTTGCTTCACCATAAAAGGTGTTACTTCACCATATGCCTTCCAAGTGTCCCGTACATGAGTAACATTGGTAAAGCAACAAACTTATCTGGACCCAATTTCCGTAGAATGATGCGGGATGTTGCTACAAATGCATGTATGGAATATTAAAGCATAAACTGAGCGTTAATTTCTAAGTCAGTGACCTTGACCTTTGGGGATAGCGGGCACCATGGGCTTTCTGCAGAATGATGCAGGATGTTGTTACAAATGCATGTATGGAATATTAAAGCATAAACTGAGCGTTAACTTTTCCAAACACGGAACTTTCTAAGTCAGTGACCTTGACCTTTGGGGTTAGCGGGCACCATGGGCTTTCTGTAGAATGATTGGCTTTCTGTAGAATGATGCGGGATTTTGTTACAAATACATGTATAGAATATTAAAGCATAAACTGAGCGTTAATTTCTAAGTCAGTGACCTTGACCTTTGGGAATAGCGGGCACCATGGGCTTTCTGTAGAATGATGCGGGATGTTGTTACAAATGCATGCATGGAATATTAAAGCATAAACTGAGCGTTAACTTTTCCAAACACGTAAATTGCTAAGTCAGAGACCTTGACCTTTGGGGTTTGCGGGCACCATGGGCTTTCTGTAGAATGATGCGGGATGTTGTACAAATGCATGTATGGAATATTAAAGCATAAACTGAGCATTAACTTTTCGAAACACAGAAATTTCTAAGTCAGTGACCTTGACCTTTGATGTATACCGAAGCATTCCATCAAGGGAAACAGAAGTTGTAATACATTAAACCGAGCGTTAACTTTTCCAAACACGGACATTTCTAAGTCAGTGACCTTGACCTTTGGGGCTAGCTGGCACAATGGGATTTCTGTAGAATGATGCGAGATGTTGTTACAAATGCATGTACATGTATGGAATATTAAAGCATTCCATTGAGGGAAACAGAAGTTACAATGAATTAACCTGAGCGTTAAGTTTTAGAAACAGAGCTAAACGCAAAAACTTAACGTTGAATGCATGTGAAAAGTAGGTCAATGAACCATGAAAACTAGGTCAAGGTCACATGGGCTCCCTCTGTGTGAGATGGTTAAACCACAGTGTTGATGTATACCGAAGCATTCCATCAAGGGAAACATAAGTTGTAATACATTAAACCGAGCGTTAACTTTTCCAAACACGGACAATTCTAAGTCAGTGACCTTGACCTTTGGGGTTAGCGGGCACAATGGGATTTCTGTAGAATGATGCGAGATGTTGTTACAAATGCATGTTTGGAATATTAAAGCATTCCATTGAGGGAAACAGAAGTTACAATGAATTAACCTGAGCGTTAAGTTTTAGAAACAGAGTTAAACGCAAAAACTTAACGTTGAATGCATGTGAAAAGTAGGTCAATGAACCATGAAAAATAGGTGAAGGTGACATGGGCTCCGTCTGTGTGAGATGGATACACCACAGTGTTGATGTATACCAAGTATGGAGGTCGTAGGAGTTATAGTTTTCTGGAAACGAAGCTAAGCGCAAAAACTTAACGTGAAACGACGCCGACGGAAAAGATATGCCTATGTCCTATATTTACATGTATCTACATATCGTATCTGCACAGGTCCACATATAGCCACAATATTGTCAAAACAGTTTACCGAAACGTAATACAATAATTTACCTGTACAAATTACCTGTAATAAGTTAGTGGTCAGATAGTGGTCAGTCTGTACATTTGCACATGCTAGCAAATGCTACAGGTGAATGGTTCTCCAGTCACTATTGTTCAACCGGAGAAGGCGAGTGTTCTCTCTACATTTAAGGTGTACAGAGCACAGGAGAAAACGGGTCTTCATGCATTAATGTTCAGTTAATGTAGCAAAGAAAGAAATAGAGTTGACCTTGACAATGGAGCCCGGATTTTTTTTTAATAATCGTATATTCATCTACATATCATAGTAAAGGTATGTTTAAAGTTTGAAAACTGTAGCTCATACGGTGTTGAAGCAATGACCGTAACACGAAAACTTAACATTGAACAATGACCGTAACACGAAAACTTAACATTGAATGATGACGACGCCAACTCGTCCGACGACGCCGACGACGCCGACGACGCCGACGACGCCGACTCGTCCGACGACGCCGACGACGCCGACTCGTCCGACTCGTCCGACTCGTCCGACGACGCCGACGACGCCGACTCGTCCGACGACGCCGACGACGCCGACGCCGACGACGCCGACGACGCCGACGACGCCGACGACGCCGACGACGCCGACGCCGACTCCGGAAAAGCAAAACCTATGTCACACTTTCCGCTTCGAGGGCGAGACAAAAATCCAAGTGTGAGGGCTTGCGACCTTGAATAGGCTTAGCTGGGGCGGTACGAACGTGAATTTGTCACAGGGTTGTAGAGGTCCATTGGAGCAATGCGTGTGTGAAATGTGAAGCAGATCCGAGCAAGGAAATAGAAGTTATAACCAATTTCTCTAATGTTAAGTTTTGTGAAGAGACTAAGTTGAGTCCTGTAATGGTACATAACCATTCAGTATGCACATAATGTTTGTTATAGGAATTAAATAAGTGTGTCACTATTCCACCAGTCCTAAACATTACACGTGCACGCTATACATATATAATCATTTATTAATATTTATTTTACTGATAGTGACTCGCGGTGGTATCAGGAATTTTCACATGCAAATGAGGCATGATATGTTTAATTGTTTGTCCTAATTAAATGTCTCATCTGAAAAAGTAATATTTTCGACAAATTATAAAGTATGAGCATTGCACATGAACAAATAATTACAGAGAATAAATATTAATGTCCGTTAACATTTTAAGTAAACACGGTTATCGCCCCTTATATCTGTGTGGAAATTTGCGTCTGGTATAAAATGAATAATAATGATAATCAATACGTGGGTTAATGGTGAATGAATGTTTATTTTGACAGAAAATGTCTCATAGCGGAATCGTTATGTCAGAGAATTGTACATTTTGTGATACAAGCATGAAATTTGGTGCACTGTTAGGAATCATTCATTTTAACTATTTTTAGCTATAGGGACATCTCAGACTTGTCACATGACAAAAATGGCAGCCGACGACGCCGACGACGCCGACGACGCCGACGACGCCGACGACGCCGACGACGCCGACGACGCCGACGACGCCGACGACGCCGACGCCGACGACGCCGACGACGCCGACGACGCCGACGACGCCGACTCCGGAAAAGCAAAACCTATGTCTCACTTTCCGCTTCGAGGGCGAGACCAAAATCCAAGTGCGTGGGCTTGTGACCTTGACTGGGCTTAGCGGGGGCGGTGCGAACGTGAATTAGTCACAGGGTGGTAGAGGTCTATTGGAGCAATGCGTGTGTGAAATGTGAAGCAGATCCGAGCAAGGAAATAGAAGTTATAACCAATTTCTCTGATGTTAAGTTTTGTAAAGAGACTAAGTATGTGACATTGACCTCGAGATCAGCGGAGATGAAAGAAATAGAATTTGTAACATATTTTTCTGATGTTAAGTTTTGTAAAGATAATATGTCACCTTGACCTTGAGAACAGCGGGGGTTGGACGGTCGTAGATTTGTCACAGCAGGATGGTACAAACTCTAGAGGAATGCGTAGTGTGAAATATTAAGAATGTTTCTTGAAGAACACAGACGTTATAACTTATTTATCCGATGTTAAGTTTTGTAAGGAGACTATGTCACCTTGACCTTGGGATCAGCGGGGGTTGGACGGTCGTATATTTGTCACAGCATGATGGTACAACCTTAGAGGAATGCATGTGTGAAATATTAAGAATTTTCCATGAAGGAAATAGAAGTTATAACTGATTGCTCTGATGTTAAGTTTTGTAAAGAGACCAAGTATTTGACCTTGACCTTGGGATCAGCGGGGGTTGGACGGTCCTGGATTTGGCACAGCATGGTGGTAGAGTCTTATAGGAATGTATATGTGAAATATTAAGCATTTTGGATGAAGGAAATATAATTTATAACAATATTTCTCTGATGTTAAGTTTTGTAAAGAGACAAAGAATTTGACCTTGAGCTTGGGGTCAGCGGGGCTTGGACTGTCGTGGAATTGGCACAGCATGGTAGTAGAGCCTTACAGAAATGCATGTGTGACATATTCAACATTTTGGATCAAGGAAATAGAAGTTATAACAATATTTCTCTGATGTTATGTTTTGTGAAGAGGATAAGTATTTGACCTTGAACTTGGGATCAGCGGGGAATGGACGGTCGTGGATTTTAGCACAGCATGGTAGTAGAGTCTTACAGGAATGCATGTGTGAAATATTAAGCATTTTGGATGAAGGAAACAGAAGTTATAATATATTCCGAGCATGAAATTTGTACTTGAAAACGGTCAGTTTGATCGCTAGGTACTGAGCACAGGTCAGACTTCACAAACAAATTCCCAGATTGTGTGCACCAGCACGCTGAATGTGCTCAGCATGTTGCATAACCCTTAGAATAGGGGAAACAAAAATTATAGTTGGCTGTTGTTTTGTGTTTTGTTTTCTTTCTAAGACAAACATGATTTGACATCATTTCATAATAATGTCCTTGGTGTTGATCGGTGCAAGGTATTCCACGGTTTCAGTGCGCTCCCTTCCCCGTACCTAGTGGTTAGTCATATTTATCTAAGTTGTTGATGAGAAAAACGACGACGACGAAATTTAATTCAACATTGAAAGTGATAATCATGGGTCCCAATTTCTGTGCCATCAAAGTCACATCAAAGTCATAGAGACAATTCTAATAATAATATCTATAAAGAGACATTATTATAATCGTCTCAGAAACGGGTTCCTTTGATCAAAGTTACCTGGTGGAGTTGTGGGCGGTGGAGTTGCGGGCAATGGCGTCGTTGTTGTTGTTGTTGTCATTGTTGTTGTGGTGTTGGTAGGGGTCGTTGGACAAGCTTGCGTGTTACAGTTTGTTGTCTGTTTATTGGAGCCAACACACTGTTTGCCGCCATTCGCAGGATGTGGGTTCGTACAGGACCTCTGCTGGAAGTGGGTGCCATTGCCACAACTTGTTGTACATGGGGAGTATGACCCCCAATGGGTCCACCCGCCATCGACTGAAATTGCATAAGCACAGTCAGAGGTGGGGAATATTCAATATATATCCTGAAATCAGGATTTGAGGTTCCTGATATTTGCTGATAAATCCATATTTATACACTCATAATATATGCTGCAATTGTATATTACCTATCATTGCAGGGTGAACTCTGTATGCTGTAACTGGTCCAACGGCTATATCTGAAACTCAACCCGGCCCCACTCCCACCATGCATATTGTGCATGTGTAATATGCCGTAACTACCATAGTAGCGGTACTATACGCACATATCGCATTCATATACATAAAACATGAATAACATATTTGGCTCCTCATTGGGAGCTAACTGTAGCTGAATTTCATCAGATCAACATGTGCCACAGAGTTGAGCCAACGTAGGATGACTAGAGTGAGTTGAGTCATGAGCACACGACTCGAAATAGGTGAGCCGCCGTAGGACGATCCAAATGAGTTAGGCGGACGGACAGACGGACGGACGGACGGATGGACGGGACGGGAGAGCTGGAGCTCGGAAACCGGAACACACCGCTCTGGTAGCCTGTCTGCCACTGGTGTAAACCATCGGAACTATGTACGACACAAATGCAAGACCCGGATAAATCACCGGGCATGAAAAATTGAGATGTCCCAGAAGACTTAGCAACTCTTCTAGTACACGACTTCTTTGTTGAGAACACTTGAAGCAGAGCAGCAATGCGCTGTATTTTTTCTAGCGGCAATCTGGCCTCCATTTTCACGCGGTCTAATACAATGCCTAAAAACTCAATTACTGTAATAGGTCCCATACTTTTGTAGGTGATAATGGTATGCCTATTCTTGCAAAAACAAACCGCAAAATAGCCTCGGGCCATTCTTCGTGAGGAAGTCCTCCAGCAAATGTAGTATAATGTTTCACCTCATAATTGTTGTTCAGGATCCATCAAATAGCCTGTGACAAGCAGTCAAAAATGTTGGGGCTAGATCGACTTCCTAAGACTAATCTGGTATAGAAATAATACATATCATCTCATTTAATGCACCGAAAGGGCCACAACTTCTGGACAGGAATCTGTTTAAAAGCATACCTAATGTCCACTTTACAAAGTTTACTCCCAATGCCTTGCTTTCTTGTAATATATATGGCATAGTCAATTGTACAGACCAATCAATCTTAATTCCATTGAATCTGAGATGGGCAGCTGCTTTGGCAGAGAACATCTTGCGATACTCGTAAAACCCCTTCTCAGAATAACGAGACGCCATGTTGATAATATCCCGTTGATACAAATCTAGCTCCGACATTCAATAGCGAGCTCACCGTGTTTTATCTGACTATGCTTGTGAAGTTTCATCAGATAGATGGTATTCGAATTAACACACATAAATTAAAATTGTCTACCGACAGACAAAGAGACGGACAGATAGGGCGATCACTATATACCCCGACCCAGACCACTATTGTGGTGGCATACAATCAGTATCCAAAACCAAAATAGACACATTCTTTAGAATAAATTTTAGCTGGAACATTAAGGTTTTAAATAGTCGACAGCTGTAAGATTCAATTAAATACCAAGCATGTTTTATTACCAACATCATTTACCTTCACATGCCCTTTTCACCAGAGATCCCTTAATCGAGTTCAGGGAGCTGAAATCTGCAACATCGAACACATGCTTGGAGTCGGGATCGGTTGCCATGCCATTCAACTCGGTTGTCCTGACACCACTACCAACGCCGATGGAGAAAACAGTGACACCTAGATCTCGCAAGGCGCCTGCCTCCTTTATTGTGGAAGTTTCACTGTTCGACTTTCCTGCAATGGCACGTTTACATGGGCTAACTGATAATTGCAAGGTAACAGTTCCACGAATAGATTGCAATGTCAAGGCTACTGGGGTTGATTGACAATGGCAATGTTAACTTCCTGGGCTTTAATGGCAATTTCAATGTCAATGTTACTGGGGTTGATTGACAATTGCAATGTAAAATTACCGGGCTTTTTTACTGGTAATTTCAATGTAAAGGTTACCAAGGTTTACTGGCAATGCAATGTCAAGGTTACTCGAGTTAACTGGCATTTGCAATGTCAAGGCTACTGCTGAACTGGCCACTGCAGTGTCGAGGATAGTGTGGTTGACAGGTAATTGTGATGTCAAGGTTACAGTCATTAACTAGCAAGTACATGTATACTGTCAAAGCTACAATGTGGTTAACTGGCAATTGCAATGTCAAGGTTACTGGGGATAACTTCAAATTGCAATGTTTACTGGAATTGACTGGCAAATGAAATGTCAAAGTTACCGGTACTGGGGTTGATTGGCAATTGCAATATCAAGGTTACTGTAATTGAGTGGCAATGTCATGGTTATTGAGGTTCACTGGTGATGGAAATATCAAGGTAAATGGGGTTAATTGGCAATTATAATGTCAAGGTTACTGTAGTTTACTGTAGTTACTGTAATGTCAACGTTGCACTATAGTTAACTGGTAATTACATGTACAATGTCAGTGTTAATCGAGTTGAGTTGCAATTGCAATATCAATATTACTGGGTATGCCTGGAAATGGTAATATCAAGTTTACTGTCTACGAGTGGCAATGCCATGGTTATTGAGATTCAGGGGTGATATCAAGGTCACTGGGGTTACTTGGCAATTATAATGTTATTAGTTACTGGGGCAGACATGATCTATGGAAATGTGATGTATATCACACTATATGAATGCATTAATGAAAGTGATAAAACATATACATAGTATAAATAAATAATTGAAAAACAAACATTAGTGACTGTGACTGGAGAAATGGGGCTTATGGGTTTTGGGACCCATGCAGATCCAGATCAGACTGTACATCCGCACAGTCTTATCAGGATCTGCACTGTTCGCCATTCCATCAATGAAACACCCGTCATACATATACCAAGCAATATAGATCGCTCTCAGGCTACAGGAGTGTGCTGATTGATTAGGAGTTACACTGTTCACAAAACCCATAAGCCCCATTTCTCCAGTCACAGCCACATTTAATGATAGTGGAATACACAGGTTATGCGGTATATGCAACTCACCATCAGTAACAATAATAACAATTTTTGCTGCATTGCTTCTCTATTCCATTTGTGGCATTGAAAACATTCACTCTCGTATATTTGATGGCACCGTCCGTATTAGTTCCACCACCTGCATAGCTGAAAAGAAAATACATTCTGATGAAGAAAAAACATGCTAAGAATTTACTGATTTTCAATGAAGATATTTTCTTTCATTGCGTTGTATATGAAAAAATTCATAAGTGCAAAATTCACATCAACAACGTTTCCAGACAATCCAAAATTTTCACTTACGAACATTTTAGTCGTACAAAGTTTAGTGAAACGGGCCCCAGATGTACAGGCTGATCAGGCTCTACAGTGAATTATGTCTGTGACTAGAGCAATGCTGACAGCTGATCATATGGTCGTGAGTTTCAACCTCACAAGAGGTAATGTGTTGAGTACTTGAGCAAGACACTTTAACCACACTTCTTCAGTCTTCAGTCCATCCAGCTGTATATGGTACGGCTAATTACTGCGAAAACTCGATTGTATTTGATTGTATGTACATGTGTATATGAACAAAATATGATACTGTTACATCCCCGAAAAGGGGTGTTGCAGTTTAAATATATAGTGAAAGTTAAAATTAAAAAAGGGTTCAACATCCCAGCCAATGCGAAGGTCATTTAGAGACATATAGAGTCTCATCCGACAGACCAGTGGGATGGAAATACTATGAAAGTATGTTTGAGGCCTAGGTGAGGTTTGAACCCACAATCTCCGGATTTGAAGTCAGGTGTTCTAACCCCTAGGCACAACCCATCCCTAGTATAAATAGAATAAGAAGAAAACCTGGTTTGAGAGACGGCTTGTTTGATGGCAGTTTTGTCGAAGTATTGGTTCAGATAGAACTGATGCTGCACGTCGCTACTAAACGTGACCAAGCCGATGTGAGTTTCATTCTGGCTAACTGGGAAATTCCATCTACTTACTTTGTTGACGAATGTTAACATCGTTTAATTTGGAAGTTTTGTGATCCACACTGCCGGATGCGTCGAGAAGAAACACAACGTCCACTGGCAGAGTCAGGTTACACTCTGTACAAGAAAACACAAAGAAAGGATGTTTATATGTGGCTGCGATTGGAGAAATTGGTGGCATTTAGTCTGCAACCAGTGTAGATCCAGATCAGCCTGTGCATCCGCACAATCTGATCTCAATCTGCACTGTTCGCCATTCCATCAATGAAACATCCATCATGCTTCTAACAAGCAATATAAATTGTTATCAGGCTCCGGGAGTGCGCTATATGATCCGTAGCCGATTTCATCAAAATTGCTAAGTATACTTATTTAGCTAAGTATACTTTGAGGGAGTATTCATTTATTTTTGAAGCAAGTTTGAAGCATATATCTAGCAATATAGAATGTTATCGTGCTACAGGAGTGTGCTATTTGACGAGGAGCTACACAGGTCACAAAATCACACAAACAGGAACATGATAATGACACACTAGAATCGTTAGTGATTGAATGGCATGCAGCGTCTAGCTCCGATCAGAGGATCTCACGTCAGTGTCAACTCCATCATAAGATGTGCTTATCAGATGGGGCCAGTTTCACAAAACCTCGTAAGACTAAAATGTCCGTAAGTTCAAATTCACGATCGTCTAGAAACTTGAATTGATGGATTTACATCTATTTAGCATAGACTATCAACAATTGTTTACAAGAAAATGTTCAATTGACAGACAACACTTACGAACATTTTAGTCATACGAAATTTAGTGAAACGCCCCCTGGTCACTCGCACTAAAATAGGACAAAGTTGTTACAGTTATTTGCTCGTAACGGGGTATGGGTTCACGTGGTACCGAACGTTTCCGAACATGATTTGACGTGATGTAATCTTTGACATCATTTGTACAGTATATTTTCTTTAAAATATACAACGAACGTCACAGAGCTCAGAAACCATGTGATTCCACACCCAGATAAACCAAGCTAATCATTTACGCCAATTGATGGTTGATGGTCAACCATAAAATGATAATTGATTTTACAGACATGATACCATGACATACCTGCTGCTCCTGGTGTCTGGCTAGTAGTGACTGTGTTATTTGGAGCTTTAGTGGTAGAACCTTTTGTGGTAGTATCTGTACTATCTGGAGCTTGCGTAGTTGTAGTGGCTGTTGTTAGTTCGGCAGCTGTTGTATTTGTGGTTGGTTCGGTAACTATGGTAGTTGTCGTTGGCTCGGTAACCGTAGTAGTCGTCGCAGTTGTAGTTGTCGCTGAAACAAATGAGGCACAATAAGCAGAAGCCGGGTTCAGTCCTGTAATGGTACATACCCACTCAGTATGCACAGAATGTTTGTTACAGGAATTAAATAAGTGTGTCACTATTCCACCAGTCCTAAACATTACACGTGCACGCTATACATATATAATCATGTATTAATATTTGTTTTACTGATAGTGACTCGCGGTGGTATCAGGAATTTTCA
>CM055275.1:9600701-9729814 GCA_029237695.1 Conchocele bisecta | reverse complement strand
CAGGTCAGTGTCAACACCATCATAAGAAAAATATGCTTATCAGATGGGGCCCGTTTCACTAAACTTCGAACGACTAAAATTGGGGTCCGTAAGTTCATTCAGGTATCGTCTGGAAATTTTGAATTGATGGATTACATTCTATTGAGCACAACTACCAATAAATTGTTTACAAGAAAATGTGCAATTGACAGGAGAACAACATACGAACATTTTAGTCATACGATAAATTTAGTGAAACGCCCCTGGTCACTCGCACTGTAATCATACAAAGTTGTTTACAGTTATTTGCTCGAACGGGGTATGTTAACACGTGGTACCGAATTCGTTCCCGAACATGATTTTGACGGGATGTAATCTATGACATCATTTTGTACAAGTATATTTTCTTTAAAATCCACAGTTTACGAATAATTTGACTTGAACGTCACAGCGTTCGGAAACCACGTGATTCCACACCCTGATAAACAAGCTAAGCATATACGCCAATGGTTTTGATGGTCAATCATAAAGTGATGAATTGCTTTTACAGAACAGATACCATTTTTTGACATTAACTGCTGTCCTGGTGTCTGGCTAGTAGTGACTGTGACATTTTGGAATGTGTAGGACCTTTTGTGGTAGTAACTGTAGTATCCGGAGCTTGTGTAGTTGTAGTGGTTGTTGTTATTTCGGCAGTTGTTGTATTTGTGGTTGGTCGGTAACTATGGTAGTTGTCGTTAAAGGTTCGGTAACCGTGGTAGTCGTCGCAGTTGTGGTTGTCGCTGAAAACAGATGAGTCACAATAAGCAAGAAGGCCGGGTTGAGTCCTTTAAAGGGCACAGCCCACTCAGTAGGTACCACCATGCTACTTTAGAGGAATTAATAAGAGTATAAGTGTGTCACTATTCCACCAGCTAAAAATAAAAAAACACGTGCCCGCTATAAACATTATAATCATTTAATACTAATTTATTTTACTGATAGTGACTCGTTTGGTGGTTTCAGCCATTTTCACATGTAAATGAGATCATTTATTTTTTTAAATTTTTTAGTTGTACTAAATTAAATGTCTATCTGGAAAAAGAAATAATTTCACATATTATAAAGTACGAGCATTGCACATCAAAACTTATTTACAGAGAAATAATATCAATGTCCGTTAAACTTTTACGGAAACACGGTTATCCCCCGCCCCATATATCAGTGTGGAAATTTGCGTCTGGAAATAAAATGAAATAATAATGTATAACAATACGTGGGCTAATGGTGATTTAATGTCTATAGTACGTGAAAATGTCTCAGAAGATGTCACAGATATAGAACAGAAATTTGTGCTTACTGAGTGGGATGTACGTTTGAACAGTTAGTACCTGCAAATAGCAATATCTAGCTGACAGGTGGGTGGACGGTAAATAGGCTCATGTGTTGTTTATACCAAGTTGTTCGTCTTCGTATCTAGGTCACAGAATCCGCTGTAATGCCATTGCGGCATCTGCAGAACCGAAGTCGTTATTCTAAATGACGCCTAAGGAGGCCGCCACAAATATCAAGGGTCACATTCAGTATCCGTTATGGAGAGAAATATATCATGTATGTACAGATTTTCTTTGAATATTATGTAGAATGAATTACGACATAATTATTGTTAATTTTACTAGAATAATAGTACATACAGCTTTAAGATGGCTGCCAATATAGCGCCATGAAATAAATAATGCCTTTTCATGTGCATTTTTCATGATATTTTTCATAATTATATAATGTCACAACCTGGCAATAAATATATTTAAGTCCAGTTTGAAATGAATATACTTTAAAAATAATTTCTGAATCACATAATGAAACTTGTTATTCGAGATAATATTCAAAAATGGCCGCCAAAAAGCAGATGATTTTATATAAGGACTCTTGAAACTACAATAAAATAATAGACATGGGAATACTAGTAAATACAGTTTTGTAGTTTTTTTTACTTATAGTCTACTTTCAGTATATTACAAGTCACAGTATGTATATACCATTCAATTAAGGTTAATAAAACCATGTTAGCGTTGTGTTTTCATGTAGTATTAACAACAGTTTGGTCTGTTTAAAGTGCGTTCGAGTCCTAAGGACTAATCGCAAACTAAACATCCAACTGTTGTTCATATACCGGTTACTGTCCATGGTTTTTTTTTACTTATATTTACAATGCATTTTCGGATAGTTTCAAAGATGTAAATACATGTAACCGTATGTGTGAAAGTTACGAATCTTATTTGTTTTAAAACAGTCGTTTTATCGCAATTCATGGAACAGCGGCGTTGCCGGTCAATAGCGTGCGTTACGTTATTGACAACATCGATTGAACGTCACGTAATCTAATGACGTCAAACAAACTTTTGAACGAATCAACAACGTCGTGCGAAGTCACGTGGGGCTAATGCCAATGTACTGATATGAGCGCCAATACGTTGAATGAGGGCGTTTCCATTATGATATTCAAGGACAGTATATTTTGTTTCTGAATATAACGCGGACCCGAAATGCATAAGCCGGCTTTTTATTTTGTTGCATTAAAAGAACATAGCTAAGCATATATGTGTGTTATGTTTTACAGTTTTACAGTTTTGACAGGATGTGCAATGTTCGTCATTACCATCCAATGAAACAAGTTTGAGCATATAGCTTAGCAATATAGAAAAAATGTTATCGTGCTACAGGAGTGTGCTAATTTGACGAGGAGCTACACAGGTCACGTCACTTTCAAAACAGGAACATGATAATGAAACACTAGAATCGTTAGTGATTGAATGGCATACAGCGTTTAGCTCCGATTCAGATGGTATCAGATCAGTGTCAACACCATCATAAGATATGCTTATCAGATGGGCCCGTTTCACTAAACTTCGAACGACTCTAAAATGTCCGTAAGTTCAAATTCAGGATCGTCTGGAAATTTGAATTGGATGGATTTACATCTATTGGAGCACTAGACTACCATAATTGTTTACAAGAAAATGTGGCAATTGACAGGAGAACACATACGAAACATTTTAGTCATACGAAATAGAAAAGAAATTTCGCCCCCCTGGTCAACTTCGCACTGTAAATCATACAAAGTTGTTACAGTTATTTGCTCGTAACGGGGTATGGGTTCACGTGGTACCGAACGTTCCCGAACATGGATTTGACGGGATGTAATCTATGACATCATTTGTACAGTATATTTTTTCTTTATAAAATCCACAAGCACGGAATAATTTGACTTGACGTCACAGCGTCGGAAACACGGATTCCACACCCTGATAAACCAAGCTAAGCATACGCCAATGGATTGATGGTCAATCATAAAGTGATGAATTGCTTTTACAGACATGATACCTGACATTACCTGCTGCTCCTGGTGTCCTGGCTAGTAGTGACTGTGACATTTGGAATTTTTGTGGTAGGACCTTTTGTGGTAGTAACTGTAGTATCCGGAGCTTGTGTAGTTGTAGTGGTTGTTGTTATTCGGCAGTTGTTGTATTTGTGGAATGGTTCGGTAACTATGGTAGTTGTCGTTGGTTCGGTAACCGTGGTAGATCGTCGCAGTTTGTGGTTGTCGCTGAAAACAGATAGATCACAATAACAGAAGCCGGGTTGAGTCCTTTTTAAAGGCACATGACACTCAGTAGGTACACCATGTACTATATAGGTTAAATAAAGAGTATAAAGTGTGTCACTATCCACCAGGAACCTAAAAAGTTACACGTGCCCGCTATAAACATTATAAATATACTATTTATTTTACTGATAGTGACTCGTTGTGGTATCAGCCATTTTTCACATGTTTAAATGATTACATTATATTTTTTAATTAGTTGTAACTAATTAAATGTCTTATCTGAAAAAGAAATAATTTTCAACAGATTATAAAGTACGAGCATTGCACATCAAAACTTAAAACTTTTTTACAGAGAAATAATATCAATGTCCGTTAAACTTTTACGGAAACCACTGTTATCGCCCCTTATATCAGTGTGGAAAATTTGCGTCTGGAATGATGAATAATAATGTTAATCAATACGTGGGCTAATGGTGAATTGAATGTCTATAGTACGTGAAAATGTCAGAAGATGGTCACAGTATATAGAACAGTTTGTGCTTACTGAGTGGGAATGTACGTTTGAACAGTTAGTACTGCAAATAGCAAGATCTAGCTGACAGTGGGTGGAACGGTTAAATAGGCACATGTGTTTGTTATATACCAAGTTGTTCGTTCGTATCTAGTCACAGATCGCGTAATGCCATTGCGGCATCTGCAGAACGAAGTCGTTATTCAAATGACGCCTAAGGAGGCGCCAAAAAACAAATATCAAGGTCACATTCAGTATCGTTATTGAGAATATATAACAATTTATGTACTGATTTTCTTTTGAATATTATTTAGAATGAATTACGACATAATTATTGGTTTTAATTTTACTTGAATAATAGTTTAAGCATACAGCGTTTAAGATGGCTGCCATATACCGCCATGAAATAAATAAGTGCTTTTTCATGTGCATTTTTCATATAATTTTTCATAATTATATAATGTCCACAACTGGCAATAAATATATTTAAGTCCAGTTTTGAAATGAATATACTTTTAAAATAATTTTCTGAATCACATAATGAAACTTAATTCGAGATAATATTCAAAATGGCCGCCAAAAACGCAGATGATTTTATATAAGGAACTCTTGAAACTACAATAATAATAGACAGTGAATATAACTAGAATACAGTTTTTGTTGTTTTTACTTATAGTCTACTTTCATATATACAAGTCACAGTGATGTATAACCTTTTCAAATTAAGGAATAAAACCATGAGCTGTTGTGTTTTCTGTAGTATTAACAACAGTTGGTCTGTTTAAAGTGCGTTGAGTCGAAGGACTAATCGCAAACTTTAAACATACCAACTGTTGTTCATAATACCGTAACTGCCCATGGTTTTATTTTTCTTATATTTACAATGCATTTTCGATAGTTTCAAAGATGTAAATACATGTAACCGTATTCGGTGTGAAGTTACGAACTATTTGTTTTACGTCGTTTTATCGCAATTCATGGAACAGCGGGGCGTTGCCGGTCAATAGCGTGACGTTATTGACAACAAAGATGAACGTCACGTAATCTAATGACGTCAAACAAACTTTAACGAATCAACAACGTCGTGCGAAGTCACGTGGGGCTAATGTAAATGTACTGGGATATGAGCGCAATACGTTGAATGGGCGTTTCCATTATGAATTCAAGGACAGTTAAATATTTTGTTCTGAATATATAACGCGGGACCGAAATGCATAAGCCGGCTATTTGTTGCATTAAGAAAACATAGCTATGCATAATGTGTGTATGTTTTTACAGTTTGACAGTTTTGACAGGATGTGCAATGTTCGTCATTCATCAATGAAACAAGTTGTAAGCATATAGCTAGCAATATAGAATGTTATCGTGCTACAGGAGTGTGCTATTTGACGAGGAGCTACACAGGTCACAACATCACACAAACAGAACATGATAATGAAACACTAAAGAATCGTTAGTGATTGAATGGCATACAGCGTTTAGCTCCGATCAGAGGATATCAGGTCAGTGTCAACACCATCATAAGAATATGCTTATCAGATGGGGCCCGTTTCACTAAACTCGAAACGACTAAAAATGTCCGTAAGTTCAAATTCAGGATCGTCTGGAAATTTGAATTGATTGAATTTACATCTATTGAGCACAGACTACCAATAATTGTTTACAAGAAAAATGTTGCAATTGACAGGAGAACACATTTACGAACATTTTAAGTCATATGAAATTTAGTGAAACGCCCCCTGGTCACTCGCACTGTAATCATACAAAGTTGTTACAGTTATTTGTCTCGTAAACGGGGTATGGGTTCACGTGGTACCGAACGTTCCCGAACATGATTTGACGTGATGTAATCTATGACATCATTTGTACAGTATATTTTCTTTAAGATCCACAGCAAACGGAATAATTTGACTTGAAATCACGCGTTCGGAAAACCACGTGAATTCCCACACCTGATAAACCAGCTAAGCAATATACGCCAATGGGTTGAATTGGTCAATCATAAAGTGGGATGAATTGCTTTTACACATGATACCATGACATTACCTGCTGCTCCTGGTGTCTGGCTAGTAGTGACTGTGACATTTTGGAAATTTTGTGGTAGACCTTTTGTGTAAGTAACTGTAGTATCCGGAGCTTGTGTAGTTGTAGTGGTTTGTTGTTATTTCGGCAGTTGTTGTATTTTTGTGGTTGGTTCGGTAACTATGGTAGTTGTCGTGGTTCGGTAACCGTGGTAGTCGTCGCGTTGTGGTTGTCGCTGAAACAGATGAGTCACAATAAAGCAGAAAGGGAGGGTTGAGTCCTTTAAAGGCAAACAATACCCAATAAGTAGTACACCATGTACTTTATAGGAATTAAATAAGGTTAGTGTGTGTCACTATTCCACAGGCCTAAAAATACAAACGTGCCCGCATAAACATTATAATCATTTAGTAATATTTTATTTTTAATTGATAGTGACTCGTTGTGGTATCAGCCACCCCATTTTTCACATGTAAAATTGGAGACATTTTTATATTTTTAATTAGTGTACTAATTAAATGTCTTATCTGAAAAGAAAAATAAATTTCAACAGATTATAAAGTACGAGCATTGCTCATCCAAAACTTATTTACAGAGAAATAAAATATCAAATGTCCGTTTAAACTTTTACGGAAAACACGGTATTCGCCCCTTATATCAGTGTGGAAAATTTGCGTCTGGAATATAATGAAAATAATAATGTTTTTTAATCAATACGTGGGCTAATGGTGAAATGAATCCTAATTACGTGTAAATGTCTCAGAAGATGTCACAGTTATATAGAACATTTGTGCTTACTGAGTGGGATGTACTTTGAACAGTTAGTACTGCAAATAGCAAAATCTAGCTGACAGGTGGGTGGACGGTAAATAGGCACAAGTGTTGGTTATATACCAAGTTGTTCGTCTTTGGTCTCTAGAATCACAGATCCGCGTAATGCCATTGCGGCATCTGCAGAACGAAGTCGTTATTCGAAATGACGCCTAAAGGAAGGCCGCCACAAATATCAAGGTCACATTCAGTATCGTTATTGAGAATATATAACATATATGTACATGATTTTCGTTTGAATATTATTTTAGAATGAATTACGACATAATTAATTGTTAATTTACTAGAATAATAGTAGCATACAGCTTTAAGATGGCTCCAATATAGCCGCCATGAAATAAATAAGTGCCATTTTTCCTCATGTGCATTTTTCCATATATTTTTTCATAATTATATAATGTCACAACCTGGCAATAAATATATTTAAGTCCAGTTTGAAATGGAATATACTTTAACATAATTTTTCTGAATCACATAATGAAACTTAATTCGAGATAAATATACAAAAATGGTGGCCGCCAAAAAGCAGATGATTTTATATAAGGAACTCTTGAAACTACAAGAATAATAGACAGTGAATAAACTAGAATACAGTTTTTGTTGTTTTTACTTATAGTCTACTTTCAGTATATTACAAGGTCACAGTGATGTATATACCATTCAATTAAGGAATAAAACCATGAGCTGTTGTGGTTTTCTGTAGTATTAACAACAGTTGGTCTGTTTAAAGTGCGGTTGAGATCCGAAGGACTAATCGCAAACTTAAAACATACCAACTGTTGTTCATAATACCGTAACTGCCCATGGTTTTTTTTTCTTATATTATACAATGCATTTTCGATAGTTTCAAAGATGGGTAAATACATGTAACCGTAATACGGTGTGAAAGTTACGAATCTTATGTTTTACGTCGTTTTATCGCAATTCATGGAACAGCGGCGTTGCCGTCAATAGCGTGACGTATTGACAACAACGATGAACGTCACGTAATCTATGACGTCAAACAAACCTTTAACTAAAATCAACAACGTCGTGCGAAGTCACGTGGGCTAATGGTTAAATGTACTGGGATATGAGCGCAATACGTGAATGGGCGTTTCCATTATGAATTCAAGGACAGTTTATATTTTGTTCTGAATATACGCGGACCGAAATGCATAAGCCGCTATTTTGTTGCATTAAAGAACATACTATGCATAATGTGTGTATGTTTTACAGTTTTACAGTTTGACAGGATGTGCAATGTTTCGTACATTCCATCAATGAAACAAGTTTGAAGCATATAGCTTAGCAATATAGAATGTTATCGTGCTACAGGAGTGTGCCATTTGACGAGGAGCTACACAGGTCACGTCACACAAACAGGAACATGATAAATGAAACACTAGAATCGTTAGTGATTGAATGGCATACAGCTTTTAGCTCCGATCAGAGGATATCAGATCAGTGTCAACACCAATCATAAGATATGCTTATCAGATGGGGCCCGTTCAACTAAACTTCGAACGAACTAAAATGTCCGTAAGTTTCAAATTCAGGATCGTCAGGAAATTTGAATTGATGGATTTACATCTATTGAGCACAGACTACCAATAATTGTTTTACAAGAAAATGTGGCAATTGACAGGAGAACACATACGAACATTTAGTCATACGAAATTTAGTGAAACGCCCCCTGGGTCACTCGCACTGTAATCATACAAAGTTGTTACAGTTATTTGCTCGTAACGGGGTATTGGGGTTCACGTGGTACCGAACGTTCCCGAACATGATTTTGAACGGGATGTAATCTATGACATCATTTGTACAGTATATTTTCTTTAAAATCCACAGCAAACGGAATAATTTGACTGACGCTCACAGCGTTCGGAAACCACGTGATTCCACAAACCCTGATAAACCAAGCTAAGCATATACGCCCAATGTTGATGGTCAATCATAAAGTGATGAATTGCTTTTACAGACATGATTACCTGACATTACCTGCTGCTCCTGGTGTCTGCTAGTAGTGACTGTGACATTTGGAATTTTTGTGGTAGGACCTTTTGTGGTAGTAACTGTAGTATCCGAGCTGTGTAGTTAGTGTTGTTTTGGATTTCGGCAGTTGTTGTATTTGTGGTTGTTTGGTAACTATGGTATTGTCGTTTGGTTCGTAACCGTGGTAGTCGTCGCAGTGTTGGGTTGTCGCTGAAACAGATGAGTCCCAAACAATAAGCAGAAGCCGGGTTGAGTCCTTTAAAGGCACTGCCCACTCAGTAGGTACACCATGTACTTTATAGAATTAAATAAAGAGTATAATGTGTCACTATTTTCCACCAGGCCTAAAAATTACACTGCCCGCTATAAACATTATAATCATTTAATACTAGTTATTTTACTGATAGTGACTCGTTGTGGTATCAGCCATTTTCACATGTAAATGAGACATTATATTTTTAATTATGTTGTACTAATTAAATGTCTTATCTGAAAAAGAAATAATTCAACAAATTATTTAAAATAAGTACGAGCATTGCACATCAAAACTTATTTACAGAGAAATAAAAATATCAATGTCCGTTAAACTTTTGTTTTACGGAAACACGTTATCGCCCCTTATATCAGTGTGGAAATTTGCGTCTGGAATAAAATGAATATAATGTTTAATCAATACGTGGGCTAATGGTGAATGAATGTTCTATAGTACGTGAAAATGTCTCAGAAGATGTCAGATATATAGAACAGTTTGTGTTGCTTACGAGTGGGGAATGACGTTTGAACAGTTTAGTACTGCAAATAGCAAGATCTAGCTGACAGGTGGTGGAAACGGTAAAATAGGCACATGTGGTTGTTATATACCAAGTTGTTCGTCTTCGTATCTAGTCACAGATCCGCGTAATGCCATTGCGGCATCTGCAGAATGAAGTCGTTATTCTAAATGACGCCTAAGAGGCCGCCACAAATATCAAGGTCACATTCAGTATCGTTTATCTTTGAAATATAAAAACATGTATGTACTGATTTTCTTTGTTTGAATATTATTTAGAATGAATTACGACATAATTATTGTTAATTTTACTAGAATAATAGTAGCATACAGCTTTAAGATGGCTGCCAATATAGCCGCCATGAAATAAATAAGTGCCTTTTCATGTGCATTTTTCATATATTTTTCATAATTATATAATGTCACAACCTGGCAATAAATATATTTAAGTCCAGTTTGAAATGAATATACTTTAAAATAATTTTCTGAATCACATAATGAAACTTAATTCGAGATAATATTCAAATGGCCGCCAAAAAGCAGATGATATATAAAAGGAACTCTTGAAACTACAATAATAATAGACAGTGAATATAACTAGAATACAGTTTTTGTTGTTTTTACTTATAGTTCTACTTTCAGTATATTACAAGTCACAGTGATGTATATACCAAATTTCAATTAAGGAATAAAACCATGAGCTGTTGTGTTTTTCTGTATATTAACAACAGTTGTGGTCTGTTTAAAGTGCGTTGAGTCCGAAGGACTAATCGCAAACTTTAAACATACCAACTGTGTTCATAATACGTAACTGCCCATGGTTTTTTTTTTCTTATATTTTACAATGCATTTTCGATAGTTTCAAAGATGTAAAATACATTGTAACCGTAAAACAGGTGTGAAAGTTACGAATCTTATTGTTTTAAAAACGTCGATTTTATCGCAATTCATGGAACAGCGGCGTTGCCGGTCAATAGCGTGACGTTATTGACAACAACGATGAACGTCACGAAAATCTAATGACGTCAAACAAACTTTAACGAATCAACAACGTCGTGCGAAGTCACGTGGGGCTAATGTAATGTACTGGGATATGAGCGCAATACGTTGAATGGGCGTTTCCTTATTGAATTCAAGGACAGTTATATTTTTTGGTTTCGAATATATACGCGGACCGAAATGCATAAGCCGGCTATTTGTTGCATTAAAGAACATAGCTATGCATATATGTGTGTATGTTTTACAGTTTTTACAGTTTGACAGGATGTGCAATGTTCGTCATTCCATCAATGAAAAACAAGTTTGAAGCATATTCGCTAGCAATATAGAATGTTATCGTGCTACAGGAGTGTGCTATTTGACGAGGAGCTACACAGGTCACGTCACACAAACAGGAACATGATAAAAATGAAACACTAGAATCGTTTAGTGATTGAATGGCATACAGCGTTTACTCCGATCAGAGGATATCAGATCAGTGTCAACACCATCATAATATGCTTATCAGATGGGGCCCCGTTTTCACTAAACTTTCGAACGACTAAAATGTTCCGTAAGTCAAATTCAGGATCGACTGGAAATTTGAATTGATGGATTTAACATCTATTGAGCACAGACTACCAATAAATTTGTTTACAAGAAAATGTGCAATTGACAGGAGAACACATACAACATTTTAGTCATACAAATTTAGTGAAACGCCCCCTGGTCACTCGCACTGTAATCATACAAAGTTGTTACAGTTTATTTGCTCGTAACGGGGTATGGGGTTCACGTGTACCGAACGTTCCCGAACATGATTTGACGGATGTAATCTATGACATCATTTTGTAACAGATATTTTCTTTAAAATCCACAGCAAACGGAATAATTTGACTTGACGTCACAGCGTTCGAAACCACGTGATTCCACACCCTGATAAACCAAGCTAAGCATATACTCCAATGGTTGATGGTCATCATAAAGTGATGAATTGCTTTTACAGACATGATACCATGACATTACCCTGCTGCTCCTGGTGTCTGGCTAGTAGTGACTGTGACATTTGGAATTTTGTGGTAGGGACCTTTTGTGGTAGTAACTGTAGTATCCCGGAGCTTGTGTAGTTTTGTGTGGTTGTTGTTATTTCGGCAGTGTTGTATTTTGTGGTTTGGTTTTCGGTAACTATGGTAGTTGGCGTGGATCGGTAACCGTGGTAGTCGTCGCAGTTGTGGTTGTCGCTGGAAACAGATGAGTCACAATAAGCTAAGCCGGTTGAGTCCTTTAAAGGCACATGCCCACTCAGTAGGTACACCATGTACTTTATAGGAATTAAATAAGAGTATAAGTGTGTCACTATTCCCACCAGGGCCTAAAAAATTTACACTGCCCGCTATAAACAATTATAATCATTTAATACTATTTATTTTACTGATAGTGACCTCTTGTGGTATCAGCCATTTTCACATGTAAATGAAGACATTATATTTTTAATTTTTATTGTTGTACTAATTAAATGTCTTATCTGAAAAATAAAGAAATAATTTCAACAGATTATAAAGTACGAGCATTGCACATCAAAACTTATTTTACACGAGAAATAATATCAATGTCCGTTAAACTTTTACGGTAAACCACGGTTATCGCCCCTTATATCAGTGTGGGAAATTTGCGTCTGGAATAAAATGAATAATAATGTTAATCAATACGTGGGCTAATGTGAATGAATGTCTATAGTACGTGAAAATGTCTCAGAAGATGTCACAGATATATAGAACCGTTTGTGCTTACTGAGTGGAAGTACGTTTGAACAGTTAGTACTGCAAAGCAAGATCAGCTGACAGGTGGGTGGACGGTAAAATAGGCACATGTGTTGTTATATAACCAAGTTGTCGCTTCGTATCTAGGTCACAGATCCCGCGGGTAATGCCATTGCGGCATCTGGCAGTGAAACGAAGTCGTTATTCTAAATGACGCCTAAGGAGGCCCGCCACAAATATCAAGGGTCACATTCAGTATCGTTTATTGAGAATATAACATGTATGTAAACTGATTTTCTTTGAATATTATTTAGAATGAATTACGACATAAATTATTGTTAATTTTACTAGAATAATAGTACATACAGCTTTAAAGATGGCTGCCAATATAGCCGCCATGAAATAAATAAGTGCCTTTTCATGTGCATTTTTCATATATTTTTCATAATTATATAATGTCACAACCTGGCAATAAATATATTTAAGTCCAGTTGAAATGAAATATACTTTAAAATTAAAATATTTTCTGAATCACATAATGAAACTTAATTCGAGATAATATTCAAAATGGCCGCCAAAAAGCAGATGATTTTATATAAGGAACTCTTGAAACTACAATAATAATAGACAGTGAATATAACTAAAGAAATACAGATTTTGTTTGTTTTTACTTTATAGTCTACATTTCAGTATATTCAAGGTTCACAGTGAGTATATACCATTCAATTAAGGAATAAAACCACCATGAGCTGTTGTGTTTCTGTAGTATAACAACAGTTGGTCGTTTAAAGTGCGTTGAGTCCGAAGGACTAAATCGCAAACTTTAAACAAATACCAACTGTTGTTCATAATACGTAACTGCCCCTGGATGTCTTAAATTTATTTACTGCAATTTTTCGATATTTCAAGTTCAAAGATGAAATACAGTGCAACCGATACGGTGTAAAGTTTACGAATCTTATATTGTTTTTACGGTCTTTTATTTTAATATCGCAATTCATGGAACAGCGGCGCTTGCCGGTCAATAGCGTGACGTATTGACAACAACGATGAACTCACGTAATCTAATGACGTCAAACAAACTTTAACGAATCAACAACGTCGTGCGAAGTCACGTGGGGCTAATAAAAGTAATGAACTGATGAGCGCAAAAATTAACGTTGAATGGGCGTTTCCATTATGAATTCAAAGGACAGTTATATTTTGTTCTGAATATATACGCGGACCGAAATGCATAAGCCGGCTATTTGTTGCATTAAAAGAACAAAGCTATGCATATATGTGTGATGTTTTTACAGTTTTTACAGTTTGACAGGATGTGCAATGTTCGTCATTCCATCAATGAAACAAGTTGAAGCATATAGCTAGCAATAAGAATGTTTACGTGCTACAGGATGTGCTATTTGACGAGGAGCTACACAGTCACGTCACACAAACAGGAACATGATAATGAAACACTAGAATCGTTAGTGATTGAATGCATACAGCGTTAGCTCCGATCAGAGGATATCAGATCAGTGTCAACACCATCATAATATATGCTTATCAGATGGGGCCCGTTTCACTAAACTTTCGAACGACTAAAATGTCCGTAAGTTTCAAATTCAGGATCGTCTGGAATTTGAATTTGATTGGGATTTTACATCTATTGAGCACAGACTACAATAATTGTTTACAAGAAAATGTGCAATTGACAGGAGAACACATACGAACATTTTAGTCATACGAAATTTAGTGAAACGCCCCCTGGTCACTCGCACTGTAATCATACAAAGTTTTTGTTACAGTATTTCTCGAAACCGGGGTATGGGTTCAACGTGGTACCGAACGTTACCCGAACATGGATTTGAAACGGGATGTAAATCTATGACATCATTTGTACAGTATATTTTAAAATTTTCCTTTTAAACCACAGCAAACGAAATCATTTGACTGACGTCACATCACAGCGTTCGGAACCACGTGATTCCCACACCCTGATAAACCAAGCTAGCATATACGCCAATGTTTGATGGTCAATCATAAAGTGATGAATTGCTTTTACAGACATGATACCCATGACATTACCTGCTGCTCCTGTGTCCTGGCTAGTAGTGACTGTGACATTTGGAATTTTTGTGGTAGACCTTTTGTGGTAGTAACTGTAGTATCCGGAAGCTTGTGTAAGTTGTAGTGGTTGTTGTTATTTCGGCAGTTGTTGTATTTGTGGGTTTGGTTCGGTAACTATGGTAGTTGTCGTTGGTTCGGTAACCGTGGTAGTCGTCGCAGTTGTGGTTGCGCTGAAACAGATGAGTCACAATAAGCAGAAGCCGGGTTGAGGTCCTTTTAAAAGGCACATGCCCACTCAGTAGTACACCATGTACTTTATAGGAAATTAAAATAAAGAGTATAGAGTGTCACTATTCCACCAGGCCTAAAAATTACAACGTGCCCGCAATAAACAAATATAATCATTTAATACTATTTATTTTTACTGATAGTGACTCGTTGTGGTATCAGCCATTTTCACATGTAAATGAGACATTATATTTTTAATTAGTTGTACTAATTAAATGCTTAATCTGAAAAAGAAAATAATTACAACAGATTATAAAGTACAGCAATTTGCACATCAAAACTTATTTACAGAGAAATAAATATCAATGTCCGTTAAACTTTTACGGAAACACGGTTTTATCGCCCCTTATATCAGTGTGGAAATTTGCGTCTGGAATAAAAATGAATAATAATGTTAATCAATACGTGGGCTAATGGTGAATGAATGTCTATAGTACGTGAAAATTTTGTCTCAGAAGATGTCACAGATATAGTAGAACATTTGTGCTTACTGAGTGGGAATGTACGTTAGAACAGTTAGTACTGCAAAAACAAGATCTAGCTGACAGTGGGTGGACGGTAAATAGGCACATGTTTTGTTATCCATACCAAGTTGTTTCGTCTTCGTATCTAGTCACAGATCCGCGTAATGCCATTGCGGCATCTGCAGAACGAAGTCGTTATTCTAAATGACGCCTAAGGAGGCCGCCACAAATATCAAGGTCACATTCAGTATCGTTATTGAGAATATATAACATGTATGTACTGATTTTTCTTTGAATATAATTTAGAATGAATTACGACATAATTATTGTTAATTTTTACTAGAATACATAGTAGCATACAGCTTTTAAGATGGCTGCCATATAGCCGCCATGAAATAAATAAGTGCCTTTTTCATGTGCATTTTATTTCATATATTTTTCATAAATTATATAATGTCACAACCTGGCAATAAATATATTTAAGTCCAGTTTGAAAGAATATACTTTTAAAATAATTTTTCTGAATCACATAATGAAACTTAATTCGAGATAATATTCAAAATGGCCGCCAAAAAAGCAATGATTTTATTTTATAAAAGGAACTCTTTAAAGAAACTACAATAATAATAGACAGTGAATATAACTAGAATACAGTTTTGTTGTTTTTAACTATATAGTCTAACTTTCAGTATATAACAAGTCACAGTGATGTTATATTACCATTCAATTAAGGAATAAAACCATGAGCTGTTGTGTTTTTCTGTAGTATTAACAAACAGTTGGTCTGTTTTTAAAGTGCGTTGAGTCCGAAGGACTAATCGCAAACTTTAAACATACCAACTGTTGTTCATAATACCGTAACTGCCCATGGTTTTATTTCTTATATTTACAATGCATTTTCGGATAGTTTCAAAGATGTAAATACATGTGCCGGTCAATAGCGTGACGTTATTGACAACAAAGATGAACGTCACGTAATCTAATGACGTCAAACAAACTTTAACGAATCAACAACGTCGTGCGAAGTCACGTGGGGCTAATGTAATGTACTGGGATATGAGCGCAATACGTTGAATGGGCGTTTCCATTATGAATTCAAGGACAGTTATATTTTGTTCTGAATATATACGCGGACCGAAATGCATAAGCCGGCTATTTGTTGCATTAAGAACATAGCTATGCATATGTGTGTATGTTTTACAGTTTAGACAGTTTGACAGGATGTGCAAATGTTCGTCATTCCATCAATGAAACAAGTTTGAAGCATATAGCTAGCAATATAGAATGTTATCGTGCTACAGGAGTGTGCTATTTGACGAGGAGCTACACAGGTCACAACATCACACAAACAGGAACATGATAATGAAACACTAGAATCGTTAGTGATTGAATGGCATACAGCGTTTAGCTCCGATCAGAGGATATCAGATCAGTGTCAACACCATCATAAGATATGCTTATCAGATGGGGCCCGTTTCACTAAACTTCGAACGACTAAAATGTCCGTAAGTTCAAATTCAGGATCGTCTGGAAATTTGAATTGATGGATTTACATCTATTGAGCACAGACTACCAATAATTGTTTACAAGAAAATGTGCAATTGACAGGAGAACACATACGAACATTTTAGTCATACGAAATTTAGTGAAACGCCCCCTGGTCACTCGCACTGTAATCATACAAAGTTGTTACAGTTATTGCTCGTAACGGGGTATGGGTTCACGTGTACGTACCGAACGTTCCCGAACATGATTTGACGGGATTGTAATCTATGACATCATTTGTACAGTATATTTTCTTTAAAAATCCACAGCAAACGGAATAATTTGACTTGACGTCACAGCGTTCGGAAACCACGTGATTCCACACCCTGATAAACCAAGCTAAGCATATACGCCAATGGTTGATGGTCAATCATAAAGTGATGAATTGCTTTTACAGACATGATACCATGACATTACCTGCTGCTCCTGGTGTCTGGCTAGTAGTGACTGTGACATTTGGAATTTTTGTGGTAGGACCATTTGTGGTAGTAACTGTAGTATCCGGAGCTTGTGTAGTTGTAGTGGTTGTTGTTATTTCGGCAGTTGTGTATTTGTGGTTGGTTCGGTAACTATGGTAGTTGTCGTTGGTTCGGTAACCGTGGTAGTCGTCGCAGTTGTGGTTGTCGCTGAAACAGATGAGTCACAATAAGCAGAGCCGGGTTGAGTCCTTTAAAGGCACATGCCCACTCAGTAGGTACACCATGTACTTTATAGGAATTAAATAAGAGTATAAGTGTGTCACTATTCCACCAGGCCTAAAAATTACACGTGCCCGCTATAAACATTATAATCATTTAATACTATTTATTTTACTGATAGTGACTCGTTGTGGTATCAGCCATTTTCACATGTAAATGAGACATTATATTTTTAATTAGTTGTACTAATTAAATGTCTTATCTGAAAAAGAAATAATTCAACAAGATTATAAAGTACGAGCATTGCACATCAAAACTTATTTACAGAGAAATAATATCAATGTCCGTTAAACTTTTACGGAAACACGGTTATCGCCCCTTATATCAGTGTGGAAATTTGCGTCTGGAATAAAATGAATAATAATGTTAATACAATACGTGGGCTAATGGTGAATGAATGTCTATAGTACGTGAAAATGTCTCAGAAGATGTCACAGATATATAGAACAGTTTGTGCTTACTGAGTGGGAATGTAACGTTTGAACAGTTAGTACTGCAAATAGCAAGATCTAGCTGACAGGTGGGTGGACGGTAAATAGGCACATGTGTTGTTATACTACCAAGTTGTTCGTCTTCGTATCTAGGTCACAGATCCGCGTAATGCCATTGCGGCATCTGCAGAACGAAGTCGTTATTCTAAATGACGCCTAAGGAGGCCGCCACAAATATCAAGGTCACATTCAGTATCGTTATTGAGAATATATAACATGTATGTACTGATTTTCTTTGAATATTATTTAGAATGAATTACGACATAATTATTGTTAATTTTACTAGAATAATAGTAGCATACAGCTTTAAGATGGCTGCCAATATAGCCGCCATGAAATAAATAAGTGCCTTTTTCATGTGCATTTTTCATATATTTTTTCATAATTATATAATGTCACAACCTGGCAATAAATAGTATTTAAGTCCAGTTTGAAATGAATATACTTTAAAATAATTTTCTGAATCACATAATGAAACTTAATTCGAGATAATATTCAAAATGGCCGCCAAAAAGCAGATGTTTTATATAAGGAACTCTTGAAACTACAATAATAATAGACAGTGAATATAACTAGAATACAGTTTTGTTGTTTTTACTTATAGTCTACTTTCAGTATATTACAAGTCACAGTGATGTATATACCATTCAATTAAGGAATAAAACCATGAGCTGTTGTGTTTTCTGTAGTATTAACAACAGTTGGTCTGTTTAAAGTGCGTTGAGTCCGAAGGACTAATCGCAAACTTTAAACATACCAACTGTTGTTCATAATACCGTAACTGCCCATGGTTTTATTTCTTATATTTACAATGCATTTCGGATAGTTTTCAAAGATGTAAATACATGTAACCGTATACGGTGTGAAAGTTACGAAGCTTATTGTTTTACGTCGTTTTATCGCAATTCATGGAACAGCGGCGTTGCCGGTCAATAGCGTGACGTTATTGACAACAAAGATGAACGTCACGTAATCTAATGACGTCAAACAAACTTTAACGAATCAACAACGTCGTGCGAAGTCACGTGGGGCTAATGTAATGTACTGGGATATGAGCGCAATACGTTGAATGGGCGTTTCCATTATGAATTCAAGGACAGTTATATTTTGTTCTGAATATATACGCGGACCGAAATGCATAAGCCGGCTATTTGTTGCATTAAGAACATAGCTATGCATATATGTGTGTATGTTTTACAGTTTGACAGTTTGACAGGATGTGCAATGTTCGTCATTCCATCAATGAAACAAGTTTGAAGCATATAGCTAGCAATATAGAATGTTATCGTGCTACAGGAGTGTGCTATTTGACGAGGAGCTACACAGGTCACAACATCACACAAACAGGAACATGATAATGAAACACTAGAATCGTTAGTGATTGAATGGCATACAGCGTTTAGCTCCGATCAGAGGATATCAGGTCAGTGTCAACACCATCATAAGATATGCTTATCAGATGGGGCCCGTTTCACTAAACTTCGAACGACTAAAATGTCCGTAAGTTCAAATTCAGGATCGTCTGGAAATTTGAATTGATTGATTTACATCTATTGAGCACAGACTACCAATAATTGTTTACAAGAAAATGTGCAATTGACAGGAGAACACATACGAACATTTTAGTCATATGAAATTTAGTGAAACGCCCCCTGGTCACTCGCACTGTAATCATACAAAGTTGTTACAGTTATTTGCTCGTAACGGGGTATGGGTTCACGTGGTACCGAACGTTCCCGAACATGATTTGACGTGATGTAATCTATGACATCATTTGTACAGTATATTTTCTTTAAGATCCACAGCAAACGGAATAATTTGACTTGAAATCACAGCGTTCGGAAACCACGTGATTCCACACCCTGATAAACCAAGCTAAGCATATACGCCAATGGTTGATGGTCAATCATAAAGTGATGAATTGCTTTTACAGACATGATACCATGACATTACCTGCTGCTCCTGGTGTCTGGCTAGTAGTGACTGTGACATTTGGAATTTTTGTGGTAGGACCTTTTGTGGTAGTAACTGTAGTATCCGGAGCTTGTGTAGTTGTAGTGGTTGTTGTTATTTCGGCAGTTGTTGTATTTGTGGTTGGTTCGGTAACTATGGTAGTTGTCGTTGGTTCGGTAACCGTGGTAGTCGTCGCAGTTGTGGTTGTCGCTGAAACAGATGAGTCACAATAAGCAGAAGCCGGGTTGAGTCCTTTAAAGGCACATACCCACTAAGTAGGTACACCATGTACTTTATAGGAATTAAATAAGAGTATAAGTGTGTCACTATTCCACCAGGCCTAAAAATTACACGTGCCCGCTATAAACATTATAATCATTTAGTAATATTTATTTTATTGATAGTGACTCGTTGTGGTATCAGCCATTTTCACATGTATATGAGACATTATATTTTTAATTAGTTGTACTAATTAAATGTCTTATCTGAAAAAGAAATAATTTCAACAGATTATAAAGTACGAGCATTGCACATCAAAACTTATTTACAGAGAAATAATATCAATGTCCGTTAAACTTTTACGGAAACACGGTTATCGCCCCTTATATCAGTGTGGAAATTTGCGTCTGGAATAAAATGAATAATAATGTTAATCAATACGTGGGCTAATGGTGAATGAATGTCTATATTACGTGAAAATGTCTCAGAAGATGTCACAGATATATAGAACAGTTTGTGCTTACTGAGTGGGAATGTACGTTTGAACAGTTAGTACTGCAAATAGCAAGATCTAGCTGACAGGTGGGTGGACGGTAAATAGGCACATGTGTTGTTATATACCAAGTTGTTCGTCTTGGTCTCTAGATCACAGATCCGCGTAATGCCATTGCGGCATCTGCAGAACGAAGTCGTTATTCGAAATGACGCCTAAGGAGGCCGCCACAAATATCAAGGTCACATTCAGTATCGTTATTGAGAATATATAACATATATGTACTGATTTTCTTTGAATATTATTTAGAATGAATTACGACATAATTATTGTTAATTTTACTAGAATAATAGTAGCATACAGCTTTAAGATGGCTGCCAATATAGCCGCCATGAAATAAAGAAGTGCCTTTTCATTTGCATTTTTCATATATTTTTAATAATTATATAATGTCACAACCTGGCAATAAATATATTTAAGTTCAGTTTGAAATGAATATACTCTAAAATAATTTTCTGAATCACATAATGAAACTCAATTCGAGATAATATTCAAAATGGCCGCCAAAAAGCAGATGATTTTATATAAGGAACTCTTGAAATTACAAGAATAATAGACAGTGAATATAACTAGAATAATATTTTGTTGTTTTCACTTATAGTCTACTTTCAGTATATTACAAGTCACAGTGATGTACATTTGTATATACCATTCAATTAAGGAATAAAACCATGAGCTGTTGTGTTTTCTGTAGTATTAACAACAGTTGGTCTGTTTAAAGTGCGTCGAGTCCGAAGGACTAATCGCAAACTTTAAACATACCAACTGTTGTTCATAATACCGTAACTGTCCATGGTTTTTTTTTCTTATATTTACAATGCATTTTCGGATAGTTTCAAAGATGTAAATACATGTAACCGTATACGGTTGTGAAAGTTACGAATCTTATTGTTTTAACGTCGTTTTATATCGCAATTCATGGAACAGCGGCGTTGCCGGTCAATAGCGTGACGTTATTGACAACAACGATGAACATCACGTAATCTAATGACGTCAAACAAAACTTTAACGAATCAACAACGTCGTGCGAAAGTCACGTGGGGCTAATGTAATGTACTGGATATGAGCGCAATACGTTGAATGGGCGTTTCCATTATGAATTCAAGGACAGTTATATTTTGTTCTGAATATATACGTGGACCGAAATGCATAAGCCGGCTATTTGTTGCATTAAGAACATAGCTATGCATATATGTGTGTATGTTTTACAGTTTGACAGTTTGACAGGATGTGCAATGTTCGTCATTCCATCAATGAAACAAGTTTGAAGCATATAGCTAGCAATATAGAATGTTATCGTGCTACAGGAGTGTGCCATTTGACGAGGAGCTACACAGGTCACAACGTCACACAAACAGGAACATGATAATGAAACACTAGAATCGTTAGTGATTGAATGGCATACAGCGTTTAGCTCCGATCAGAGGATAGCAGGTCAGTGCCAACACCATCATAAGATATGCTTACCAAGAAATGGGCGTTTTCACTTAACTTCCGACAACAATACTCATTTTCAGAAACCCCGAAACTAAAAAGTCTAGTTCAAATTCCAAAGGGGATCGCCTGAAATTGATTGATGGATACAAAATCCTAATTTGAAGCACCAGACTAAACCTCAATAATTAGTTAAATAACAAAGAAAATGTTGCATTTGACAGGAGAACACATACGACATTTTAAAGTCCATACGAAATAGTGGAAACGTGGTCACTCGCAACCTGTAATCATTCACAAAACAGTTGTTTACAAGTTTTATTTGCTTGGTAAGGCGGGGGTATTTGGTTCACGGTGGTTACCGAACCGTTCCCGAACATGATTTGACGGATTTAAAAATCTAACATCATTTTGTAGCAAAGGTATAATTTTCTTTAAACAATCCACCAAGGCAAAACGGAAAAATAAGTTTGACTTGAAAAAACGTCACAAGCGTTTCAAACCAAACGTGAATTCAAACACCCTATTAAACCAACGCTTAGCATAATTACGCCAGGTGATGTCATCATAGTAAATGAAATGCTTTTAACAAGAACATGAAAATAACAATGAACTATTACCTGCCTTTTGCCCCGTCCTGGTTGTTCCTTTGCAGTATGAAACTTGTGACATTTTGGATTTTTGTGTAAGGACTTTTTTGTGTGTACTGTAGTATTTCGGAGCCTTGTGTATTGGTTGAAAAGTGGTTGTTGAATAATTTCGCAAAGTTTGGTTATTTGAAGTTGGTTTTTCGTTTTACTAAATGAAAAGTGTCCTTGGAATCATAACAAAGGTGTTTGAACTGTTATTTGCTGGTAACGGGTAATGGGTTCAAACGTGGTAAACCAAAGAACGGGTTCCAAGAACCATTTGAATTTGGACCGGGATGTTAATATATGGACCAAATCAAAATTTGTTTACCAGTATATTATCTTTTAAAATTTCCACAGCAAACCGGAAATAATTTGAACCTTGACGTCCACAGGCGTTCGGAAACCAAAGGTGTTCCATCCACACCCTGAATAAACCAAAGCTAAGCAATATAACGCCCAATTTGGTTGAATTGGCAAATTTCATAAAAGGATGAAAATGCTTTTACAGGACATTATTTTTACCAGGAAACATGACCTGCTGCTTCTGGGTCTGGCTAAGTTAATGACTGTGACATTTGGAAATTTTTGTTGGTAGGAAATCCTTTTGTGGTAATTAACTTTAGTATCCGGCAGCCTTGTTGGTAGTTTGTTAGGTGGTTGGTTTTTGTGGATTTTCGGCCAGTTGTTTGTTATTTGTTGGTTGGTTCGGTTAACTAATGGTTTAAGGTGTCCCTTGTTCGGTAACCGTGGTAGTCGTCGCAGTTGTGGTTGTCGCTGAAACAGATGAGTCACAATAAGCAGAAGCCGGGTTGAGTCCTTTAAAGGCACATGCCCACTCAGTAGGTACACAATATACTTTATAGGAATTAAATAAGACTATAAGTGTGTCACTATTCCACCAGGCATAAAAATTACACGTGTCCGCTATAAACATTATAATCATTTAGTAATATTTATTTTACTGATAGTGACTCGTTGTGGTATCAGCCATTTTCACATGTAAATGAGACATTATATTTTTAATTAGTTGTACTAATTAAATGTCTTATCTGAAAAAGAAATAATTTCAACAGATTATAAAGTACGAGCATTGCACATCAAAACTTATTTACAGAGAAATAATATCAATGTCCGTTAACATTTTACGTAAACACGGTTATCGCCCCTTATATCAGTGTTGAAATTTGCGTCTGGTATAAAATGAATAATAATGCTAATCAATGCGTGGGTTAATGGTGAATGAATAATTATTTTGCCAGAAAATGTCTCATAGCGGAATCGATATGTCAGAGAATTCTACATTTTGTGATATAAGCATAAAATTTGGTGCACTGTTAGGAAACATAACTATTTTTAGCTATATGGACATCTCAGATTTATCATATGACCAAAAATGGCAGCCATTTTCCAAAATGGCCGCCAGCAATATTATGTGGATATGGGTAACTGGCACAATGTCACTGAAATAGAAATAATATCATTCTTTTTTTATCTCACGATGTATGTAGTATCATAGATTTGAATGTCATTCCCATAAATATCATTTAAATATCAGAAAATGGTGGCCATTTTAAAAATGGCCGCCACAATGGTGTATTTTTAAAAAAAATATTTTCAAAGTTTAATTTACTGTGATCTATTTGATAGTGATACACAGCCTACGGTATACCACATTAAGTGTAGATGGTATTTGGAAGGATGAATACAAACAAAACATAGCAGTGATTCATGTCTTTACTATCGTAGTAAGGAAATCTGTAAGATTCCTCAACCGACCATAATTTGCATGTGATTTTATATTCGCCATATTGTCCGTGTTTTCACAAGGATAAACTGATGGGCATGTTCGCAAACTCTTAATGATGTTTAATACTGATGACTGATATGAGACATCCCGTACAGGTCTACATATATATGATATCCATATGTGATATTATTTGATCCACGCAATCAACAAATATGCCATCAGTTGCAGATTTACTTTAAAATGATGATTTGTACCTGGTACATGAATAGTAATTAATAAACTCTGGCATGTACTTGTTATGTATGTATGTGCACATTTCAAATTACTGTTAAAGACACTGTGTCTCAGATATTCAATATGTGGACTGAAAATGACTTATGTTGCGTGTATTTATCAGTGTGTGCATTCACCACCACACTGGCACAGAGCAGTACATGGAAGTGCTGCCTTATTACATTTGCACTGTCCCCTGTATCCCTTTTTACAGCTGTGCCTTAAGAGATTTCAGCAAGCTTTTATATCTCCCGGCTGAGTAGTCCAGAATAATTCCCACTCATTTTTGTTGCCTTTTTCCAACCCCAATCGCTTGGTGATGGAAGCACCGGGGCTGGAATCATCATTTGAACCCAGCTGTGACTTGATATACCACCCTTCTAGTGGTTGAATCCAGTCTTCTATGCAGATGCCAAAGTGTAAAACAAAAAGGTTTTACTTCACCATATGCCTTCAAAGTGTCCCGTAAATGAGTAACATTGGTAAAGCAACACACATATCTGGATCCAATTCCCGTACCATACCAAGTACGGACGATAGCAGAAGTTTCCCTGTTCCAAATGCTACCAACAACTCAAAATGAAGACGCTGGACTGATATAACTGGCAAAAGGAGAATATCCGTGTCAACAGTACGTATCGATATATCCTTCTTACGCGGCATCTGCCACATAACTCAACATAAAACATACTGGTATCAACTTCCTCATGGGTACAGGGTACAAGAGCCGAAACCTCTCATGCCTGTATGCGCACGACATCAGTTTGGTATGTGCTAATGTCTTGTTTGTCAGTTGCAAGCGTTGCTAGAGGTTTTGTCAGATAGGCAAATAGTCCCATCGTGTTTCATCAATTCGAAGAAACTCTTGCCAGCTTTCAGAAACTGTAATTGATGGTGCTACACGTCTACGTACACGTCTGCCTCTCTTGTTTGTTTGTTTGTTTGTTTGTTTGTTTGTTTGTTGGTGTTTAACGGCATATCTACAGCTAATGCCATTTAAAGCTGGGCGGACGGGTTCGATCCAGTATTCAACCTGCTGATTTGGGGGAAAAATAACCTAACCTGGTGACAGGTCCATACCACACCAAAGCCTCTCTTGCTTCGTGTACCTGCCTTCAAACAATTTGACTTGTACTCATCCCAAACTACATCCAGCCGACTTGCATGCTGCAATTGTGAACTGATGTAGAAGCGGATGGTAGAAACAGATCGGTTGCATAGTCATTAACTGTCATGATAGTGAGAAGTCAAGCAAGTTGACTATGGCAGCACCGTCAATGTTTGACAGAATCGATCGTGGAAATTGGATCATTCTCTAGCACAGGTAGCATATCTTCCAAACAGCCTACGAGGTCAGATTTAGTGCCAGTTTTTATTCTGCCCATGTGTGACAAGGAATGAGGATATGCGTGGTTTTCAACTCGTCAAGATTTCCACATTTCGTCTGAGACATTTTTATGAAGTCTAGATTAGAGAGAACAGTTATTCTTCAGAGACTTTGATTTCTCATGGACTTCCGATCGACTGAAGAGGGAAAGATTGTTTCTCTTGATAGTGTCGGCAATAGAGGTTGCTTGACTTATACGGCGATCTTGTAGATATGCCCCACATTGCTGCGGGCCAAGAATCTCAATATGTCGCACAGAAGATATTACTCCTGAATCCATTATATCGCTGGCGGCTAGTTCCAGTAGGTCTTTGCTACTATCTGTGAAAGGATTGACCACCTCCTCTACAAGTTTCGTCAGTGAGTCCACGTCCAGAACGACTCTCTTGCAGTTCGACAGCACATTTATTTTTACATGTTCACTAATTTACTTTATTAATACATGCCGCAATGACTTTACAGAAGATGACAAGTCACAAAAGTAGAACGTTACATCTTCAACCAGCACTTGGTCAACGGTATTTGATTGTGTACTTACTTCAAAGGTGTACATTGTCCTTAACCGTTTTGATTTCCTTTGTTCTCGCCCTATAGACTTTTGATTTGTTCATACTCAGTCTACATGAGTTATGGAATTTAGTTTTCTTACGATTGAATATTATTTCAGTGCTATCATCGTCTCTCAAATATGATACATTAACCGTTTTCGGCAAACATTCAATATCAATAAAACCGGCAATATTGTCAGCTATCGAGGTGCAACCTACTCCATGTGTTGCACGTTTAGAGTCCGCTGGACGGTGTAATATTTCAGAAGTATCCTCCTAACACAGAGCACATTTTTCCCGATCAGTAGACAAGTGTGTAGTTAGTGTCCCTGGTTGACGAGGGTCCAACATTTATGAAGTTTGACCATTTTTATCAGCGCACGACGGGAATATCATCTGAAGACAGAATGTATAAAGCTAATTGTAGTGCTTGTTTGTCATTCGTATCTGACACATCACTATACTTTTTATTTATGGTTACTCAATGTTGTAAAATAGTTTATAATCAGCTACATATAAACGAGATCATGCTGTCTGAAGTAAAAGACATAGTACAAAGTTATGTCCCGAATCTGCTTGGACGAGACCGAATGCATTTTTTCCTGAAAAATCCATATTAGAATGTCACTATCATTCACAAAACAATACTATAATGACCTATTGCAACACAATAGTATAGTGTATTAGTTCCGTTATCATCATCAGCCACATTCCGGCGTCGGTAATGTGCAATTAAGTTATATTATACGTACCTTGATATGCAAATGACCCATTTCTAGGCGCCTGTATATTCGACACGTGAAAGAGACGTGAAAGAGCGGACAACTTCTTGTTCACATTCTTTTCGCCAGACATGTGCAAGAAATATATGTCGGTATGGTGGACAGAACGTGTCATTACATTTAAATATTTTATCGTTTTGGCGTACACGCATTTATCGCTTCAATCGGAAGAGTGTGAATGGGAATGATTAAGACAAAACTAATGCAGCTATGAAGCAATGTGTTTTCTTTGTTAACCAGCTTGGTCAGTAAGCGAGGCTTACGGAATATCCCCCGCGTGAGCCCAGGTACCCCTAAATATGTAAAAAAAATAATCAAAGTGTGTGGGTTTGTGACCTTGACTGGGCTTAGCGGGGGCGGCACGAACGTGAATTTGGTACCGGGTGGTAGAGGTCCATAGGAGCAATGCGTGTGTGAAATGTGAAACAGATCCCAGCAAGGAAATAGAAGTTATAACCAATGTTTCTGATGTTAAGTTTTGTAAAGAGACTAAGTATGTGACATTGACCTCGAGATCAGCGGGGATTTATCACAGCATGATAGTAGAGCCTTAGAGAAATGCATGCATGAAATATTAAGAATTTTCAATGAATGAAATAGAAGTTATAACACATTTCTCTGATGCTAAGTTTTGTACAGACTATGTCACCTTGACCTTGAGATCAGCGGGGGTTGGACGGTCGTAGATTTGTCACAGCATGATGGAATGCATATGTGAAATATCAAGAATTTTCCATGAAGGAAATAGAAGTTATAACTTATTTCTCCGATGTTAAGTTTTGTAAAGACACCAAGTATTTTACCTTTACCTTGGGATCAGCGGGGGTTGGACGGTCGTGGATTTGGCACATCATGGTAGTAGAGCCTTACAGGAATCCATGTGTGAAATATTAAGCATTTTATATTAAGGAAATATAAGTTAAAACATATTTCTGTGATGTTCAGTTTTGTAAAGAGAGTAAGTATTTGACCTTGACCTTGGGATCAGTGGGGGTTGGACGGTCGTGGATTTGGAACAACATGGTAGTATAGTCTTACAGGGATGCATGTGTGAAATATTAAGCATTTTGGATGAAGGAAATAGAAGTTATAACAATATTTCTCTGACGTTAAGTTTTGTAAAGAAACTAAGTATTTGACCTGGACCTTGGGATCAGCGGGGGTTGGACGTTCGTGGATTTGGCACAGCATGGTAGTAGAGCCTTACACCAATGCATGTGTGAATATTAAACATTTTGGATCAACGAAATGGAAGTTATAACAATATTTATCTGATGTTAAGTATTGTAAAGAGGCTAAGTATTTGACCTTGACCTTGGGATCAGCGGGGATTGGACGGTCATGTAATTGGCACAGCATGGTAGTAGAGCCTTACAGGAATCCATGTGTGAAATACTAAGCATTTTAGATGAAGGAAATAGAATTTATAATATATTTCTTTGATGTTAAGTTTTGTAAAGAGACTAAGTATTTGACCTTGACCTTTGGATCTACGGGGGGTTGGACGGTCGTGGTTTGGCACAACATGGTAGTAGAGTCATACAGGAATGCATGTGTGAAATGTTAAGCATTTTGGATGAAGGAAGTAGAAGTTATAACAATATTTCTCTGATGTTAAGTTTTGCAAAGGGACTAAGTATTTGACCAGAATAGACAAAATCAAATTCCGGTTATAAGCTACATTGTAATATGGGCTTTAGGTGGGTAAGGTAATATTACGTTGTCTTCATTACAACAGTATTTAAACGATCTACACTTGTACTTAATTATGATTTATCATTCCAAATCCCATCCACTAATAACATAACTATTAGAAGACGAGTTCCATGTCAAGTGCATAAAATATTTGAAAACCTTCTAAAATATATGATTGTTGGAGCTATTGTGGCGGCCATTTTAAAATGGTAGCCATTTTTGAAACATGTAACTCGTATTGATAGCATAATTATTCAATTATGGAACATGTTAAATGTTGTGAGAGAAAAAAAATACTTATATTATTTTATTATAGCTCCGTCTCACGTGCATCAACTATTTGAAAACTGACTGAAATACATGATTTTTTAGAGCTATTTTTTGCGGCCATTTTTAAAACATGTAACTCGTATTGATAGTATAATTATTCAATAATGAAACAATTTAAATGTTGTGAAAGAAAAGAAACACTTATATTTTAATAGCGCGTGTCACGTGCATCAAATATTTGAAAACATATTAAAATATATGATTTTCAGAGCTATTTTGGCGGCCATTTTAAAATGTAAGCCATTTTTTAAACATGTATCTGGTATTGATAGTACAGTTATTCAATTATATAACATGTTAAATATTGTGAGAGGACAAAATACTTATTATTAATATTATTCAGGCAAATTAATTCCATGCACTTACCGTACAATACAGGCATGTAATATTATCGGCAGCCATCTTTAACAAGAGTTGTAGGAGAACAGCATAGCTATCTCGACTACGAGGGTTGTCGATGTACACATAACTTGACAAACAAGGTGGCCGCGGCCTGCATACAAACCTTAACCAAGGTTGACTAAAAACCTTAACCAAGGGAAATTAAGCAACTATTTGAAGGTTAAATGTATGTCAATGTCAAATTTAGGTCAGGGGTTATTGATGTACATCACTAGGAGATGAAGTTTTCCAAGTATGGTTGCTGTAGGCCCAGGAGTATTCCATATACAAGCTTGATTATAAACATTAACTAAGTTTGAGTACAAACCTTAACCAAGGGGAAATAAGTAAGTAATTCAAGGTTAAATGTTGGTGAAGGTAAAATATAGGTAAGGGGTTATTGATGTACATCACTAGGAGATGAAGTTTTCCAAGTATGGTTGCTGTAGGCCCAGGAGTATTCCATATACAAGTTTGACAAAAAACCTTAACCAAGAGGAAATAACTAAGTAATCCAAGGATAAAACTAGGTCAAGGTCAAATATAGGTCAGGGATTATTGATGTACATCACTAGGAGATGAAGTTGTCCAATTATGGTTGCTGTAGGCCCAGGCATATTCCATATACAAACTTGACTATAAACATTAACCAAGTTTGAGTACAAACCTTAACCAAGGGGAAATAAGTAAGTAATTCAAGGCTAAATGAAGGTGAAGGTAAAATATAGGTCAGGGTTTATTGATGTACATCCCTATGAGAAAAGGTTGTCCAAGTATGGTGTCTGTATGCACACTAGTATTCCATGTACAAGCTCGACTATAAACTTTTACCAAGGTTGACTAAAAACCTTAACCAAGGGGAATTAACTAAGTAATTCAAGATTAAATGTAGGTCAAGGTCAAATATAGGTCAGGGGTCAGGGCTTGTTGTTGTACATCACTAGGAGATGAAGTTGTCCAAGTATGGTTGGTGTAGGGCCAGGAGTATTCCATCTACAAGCTTGATTAAAAACCTTAACCAAGGGGAATTAACTAAGTAATTCAAGAGGAAATATAGGTCAAGGTCGAATATAGATCAGGGGTTGTTGATGTACATCCCTATGAGAAAATGTTGTCCAAGTATGGTGTCTGTATGCACAAAACTATTCCATGTACAAGCTTGACTAAAAACCTTAACCAAGGTTGACTAAAAACCTTAACCAAGGGGAATTAACTAAGTAATTCAAGAGGAAATGTAGGTCAAGGTTAAATATAGATCAGGGGTTATTGATGTACATCACTAGGAGATGAAGTTGTCCAAGTATGGTGAGTGTAGGGCCAGGAGTATTCCATATACAAACTTGAATAAAAACCTTAACCAAGGCGTGACGGTGACGCCGACGCCGACGCCGTCGCCGGGTTGACGACATAAGCTCTAACTATTCTTCGAATAGTCGAGCTAAATATGGCCGCCATTTCAGTCACGTGACGAATCTGGAATGTCCCTATAGCTAAAATCCTTTAATATGGTATGATCTATGAATGTAGCAAATTTCATGCTTGTATCACAAAATGCGCAATTCGGATTAAAATCACGACCTATCGATTCCGCTATCAGAAGATGTCTCTGATAAAATAAATAACAGATTGTACTTACTGAGTGGACATGTACCTTTAAACAATTGGTAATACAACAAGCAAGAGCTAGCTGACAGGTGGGTGGACGGTAAATAGGCTAACAACACAAGCGCTTATTTACCGCCACATATATCAAAGTCACATTCAGTATCGCTATTGAGAATACATAACATATATGTACTGATTTTGTTTGTATATTCTTTCGAATTACAGCATAATTTCTCTTAATTTTACTAGAATAATAGTTGCATACAGCTTTAAGATGGCTGCCAATATGGCCGCCATGAAATAAAGAAGTGCATTTTTCATATATTTTTCATATATAATGTCATAACCTGGCAAAAATATATTTACGTTCAGTTTGAAATGAATACACTTTAAATGAATTTACTGAATCATTTTATGCAATTTAATTCGAGATTATATTCAAAATGGCAGCCATGTAGCAGATGATTTTATATAAGGAACTCGTGAAATTACAAGAATAATAGACAGTGAATATAAATGGAATACAGTTTTGTTGTTTTCAATTATAGTCTTTCAGTACATTGCAAGTCACAGTGATGTATATACCATTCAATTACGGAACTAGAAATGTGGCCTGTCGGCACACGAATGCCCACGCTGGCAGCCAAAGAAAACGAGGCATTTTTTATTATAAGCCATTTACCCGAGCGTTAAGGTTTCGAATGCACCAAGTCTGTGAGCTTCACCCTGGGCTTAGTGGGGGCGGGACGAATGTGGATTTGTCACAGGGCAGCCATTTACCCGAGCGTTAAGGTTTCGGACCACACGTACGGTGGCGGGGGCATAATAAAACCATGGACTGTTGCGTTTTCTGCAGTATGAACAACAGTTGCTCTGTTTAAAGTGCGTCGAGTCCGAAGGTCTAATCGCCATGCATATATGTGTGTATGTTTTACAGTGTGACAGAATCTGCAATGTTCGTCATTGCATCAATGAAACAGGTTTGAAGCACATAGCAAGCAAAAAAGAACGTTATCGTGCTACAGGAGTGTGCTATTTGATGAGGAGCTACACAGGTCACAAAATCACACAAACAGGAATATGATAATGAAACACTAGAATCCTTATTGATTGAATGGGAAAAAGCGTCTAGGTCTGATCAGACGGGTGGTGATATCAGGTCAATGTCAATGTATACTTATCAGCTGGGGCCCGTTTCACTAAACTTCATACGGCGAAAATGTACATAATTGCAAATTTAGGATCGTCTGGAAATTTCAATTGATGGATTGAGCATAGACTGCCAATAATTATTTACAAGAAAATGAGAAATTGACAGACAAATGTTATGAATATTTTAGTCATACGACATTTAGTGAAACGCTCCCTGGTCACTAAAATCGGAAAAAGTTGTTACAGATATTTGCTCGTAACGGGATATGGGTTCACGTGGTACCGAACGTTTCCTGAACATGATTTGACGTGATGTAATCTATGACATCATTCGTACAGTATATGTTCTTTAAAATTTTCACAACAAACGGAAGAATTTGACTTGTCACAGCGTTCGGAAACCACGTGATTCCACACACTGATAAACGAAGCTAAGCATATACGCCAATGGTTGATGGTCAATCATAAAGTTATAATTGCTTTTACAGACATGATACCATGACATTACCTGCTGCTCCTGGTGTCCGGCTAGTAGTGACTGTGGCATTTGGAGCTTTTGTGGTAGGACTTTTTGTGGTAGTAACTATAGTATCCGGAGGTTGTGTAGTTGTAGTGGTTGTTGTTATTTCGGCAGTTGTATTTGTGGTTGGTTCGGTAACTATGGTAGTTGTCGTTGGTTCGGTAACCGTGGTAGTCGTCGCAGTTGTGGTTGTCGCTGAAACAAATGAATCACAATAAGCAGAAGCCGGGTTGAGTCCTTTAAAGGTACATACCCACTCAGTAGGCACAGAATGTTCTCTATAGGAAGTAAATAAGAGTATAAATGTGTCACTTTTCCACCAGGCCTAAAAATTGCACGTGCCCGCTATAAACATTATAATCATTTAGTAATATTTATTGTACTGATAGTGACTCGTTGTGGTATCAGCCATTTCCACATGCAAATGAGACATGATATGTATAATTAGTTGTCCTAATTAAATGTCTCATCTGAAAAAGTAATATTTTCGACGAATTATAAAGTATGAGCATTGCACATGAAAAAATAATTACAGAGAATAAATATTAATGTCCGTTAACATTTTACGTAAGCACGGATATCGCCCCATATATCAGTGTGAAAATTTGCGTCTGGTATACAATGAATAATAATGGTAATCAATACGTGGTTTAATGGAGTAGTAGTAAGGGAGTCAAAATGATACCACCTACCGTGATATCATTTATAACCCTCTATAATACCCCCACCACCCCCGAAAAATCAAAAATTGGTTAACGAGGAAAATTGGGTCTCCCGACAGCAAATTTATGAATTTTTGGAGAAAATAATTTTGAAAAGAGGGAGTCCCAATTATATTGGTAATTGACTTTTGAAAAAAGTCGAAATCATTAATGCAAGTACAATAGTTTATATTCCTCATTTTTCTCCTCCGATATAGCTAATTTATTTCGCAGATCAGCAACCAATTCTACCAACTCTAGTCTACCACGTTCACCTTTAGCCACCTGACAGCGTAGTTGCTTATGTCTACAAAGAGTTTGGGCACTAATGAATTTACAAGGGCATCTGGGCATTGAAATTGTGGGGGGACACAAGGAAACTTTCTACGTCTCGCTAGATGCCTTCGTAGATAGTCTTTACACGTAAACGTCTTACAACAAGTCTCACACTCCATTATATATGTATTTTTATATATATGTATATATCTGTTATGTTCAATTGGACGTGAAAAAAACATTATGTAAATTTTTGACGTCCAATTGAACAGATAAATTTCATAGGTTATACAAAAGTATATATACAAAAGTATATACAGAAAATATGATAACGCCAGAAACTAGAGCAGAAATAGAAAGTTTGAGAAGAGAAGCCGAATCTCTAGGTATTACTTATAGTACACGGTTGAGAGTTAGGGGGTTGACAAAGCTGATAAATGCCACAAAGAATGAGGCGTTTATGAAGCGGTTTACCCGCGCCTATAAAAGACGGGCATTTACAAACCTCTCACTAGCGGAGGAAGTTGGTAACAGAATTCAAAAAGAAAGTATTGCGGAGCTAAGGGCTAGTGTAATAAAACCTTCAAGCACCAATAATTTGTCTCAAATTAGACACACAGGTGGCCCAATACAAAATAATAAGAAAAAATCTCTCGTTCGCGCGATAGTGGAAAAAGGTGAAGAAATATTTAGGGATCACGATGAAACATTGGAAAAGGTAGAAAATGGAAGAGGGGGGTAGTTACATTATCCTTTCGTAAAAAACATTAACATTAACGAGTCTGAACGCATGTCCGATAAACTCGCTCCGTATCTAACAACCAATTTTTATTTGAGATATTCATATTCTTACAAGCTAGAACATATGGAGCAAATTAAAAAATGGAAAACCTGTAACTATAATAATGCACACAAATCTCGGTGGTAGCGAACCACTATCATCAATGAAAACCCCTTAAAAAATGGCTGTCAGATAAGGAGCAAACACGAATAATGTCCGATAAAATAGACAGACCGAATACAAAGTGGAAGTTTGTAAGATGGGTAGAGGTTTTCGTAAAGCTAATACAGGGTAGTAGGGGAATAGATTTGGGACTACAATCCAAAGAAGCAGCAGGAGGAGAACTTCCAGAATGGCTGAAGAATAAAAAAGGTATGTATTCTTTAGATAAGTATAATGACGACCTTTGTCTGTTCAGGTGTCTAGCTATGCATATGACAGATAAAAGACCCGACAGATGTACAGAAAAGCGAAAGAACTTAGTAAGCAATATTTTGGTAGTAATGTGGTTTCGCCAATTCCCTTTTCAGATCTGAAAAAGGTTGAAGAGTTTTTTAAAATCGGTATAGAAGTATATCAACCCACCGAATGTAACGTATGGTGGTTGAAAAAGGTACCAGCACACTATAAGGCAATAGTAATAAACCAATGACAATAGGACGTTTAATAATCACGCATTTCTGATTAAAAAAACCTTATAAAACCTATCTAAAATTTACGCATGCGATAATTGCAAGCAGAAATTCACGAAAGCGAGTAATATGAAGAGACACGGACCAAAATGTATGAAAGGTGAGACAAAAGTAGTATGTGATGGTAATTGTTTAGAGCGCCCGCGTTCGTCTTTCGAGAAAGCGTTCTACCCAAAAAGTTCTAACAGTTATGGGGCGATCGATTGGATGTACTCTGTGGAAAAGCGCGAGGGAATTCACATTCACCACGAACAGTGTGGACACGGGGGTGAAAGATGGGTTTTAGGGGCTCCAGTAGATGGATACTGTACGGAAACCAATACCGTATATCAATATCACGGCTGTTACTGGCACGAGTGTGAGATTCATGCAAAGCATAGAAAAGAAGAAGGCGCATCCACTATGAGGAGAGATACATTTATTAGAAAAAGCAAAGAATTCAACCTAATAGTTATGTGGGAATGCGAATTTAAAAGAACTGGTAAAGACATAAAGATCGGTTGCGACACTACTCTTTATCCATATCAGATAGTATACGATTTTGAGGCATATCTCAACCCAGAATTTGAAACTCTCGGTAATAATCTAGAGTACGAAGCCGAGCACGTTCCGGTAAGCGTTAGTATAGGAGATAATTTCTCAGGAACAGTAACTCATATTTGTGATAAAGATCCCGCAAAACTTATAGAAAAATTCGTAGAAGATTTGAAAGTCAGGGGAAAAGCTCATAAGAGAAGAAGTGTGGTCAAGATATGGGTTTAATACAGAACATTTACGTAAAAACCAAATCGCCAAGATCGAACAGTGGATAGAGCAAGTACCGGTTATAGGTTTTAACAGCAGTAAGTACGATATAAACTTAATAAAGAAATACCTTGTAGGCGAACTGGCATCAACAACAAAGAAAGTAATGGTCGGAAAACGTGCAAACGCAACAATATTTCTATTTACTCCAGAGTTTAGATTTCTTGATGTAATACTTTATCTAGGACCTGGTGTAAGTTACGATAGTTGGATAAAAAGCCTACGAATGCAAAGGACAGAAATCTTTCTTTCCTATGAGTGGTTGATACTTCCAGACAAACTTGGATGACCAGGACTAAGGATATAGAGAATTGGTATTCCAAACTATCTGGGAAAATGTTAATAGATGAAACAGAATTAAGTAAATGTCGTAGAATTTTCGAAGAAAATAATATGAAAACTTTCAGAGATTGGTTGAAATATTATAACGATTTAGATGTAGCACCGTTCCTAGAAGCGGTGGAAAAAATGTGTGAATTTTATAAACACAGAGGTGTGGATAGATATTTTCCAAGATGCGGTAACACTACCTGGAGTAGCTATACAATATTTATTGAGAGGAACCATTAAAGAACAAAAATCTTCAAAGACGATTATACCGGAGGATGCTCTATATGCACCAAAAGAAGAAACATACGAAATGATGAAGGACGCTCTAGTTGGCGGTCCATCAATAGTATTTACACGATATGCAGAAGCTGGTGTTTCAAATATTAGAGTGGGTTCCAAACCTTGCAAGGCCGTTTTGGGGTACGATGCAAACGCGTTATATTTTTATCTACGTTAATAAAGAGATGCCGTGTGGGAGAGAAAACTTTACACACCATATAGATACCCCACATAACCCTAAATTTATTAAAAAGTTTTGTAAAAGAGTTTTATCTGGAGACTGGTTTGGGTTTGCGAGGTGGATATAGAAGTTCCACACAACTTAAAAGATAAGTTTTCTGAAATGTCCCCAATATTTATAAAATAAACAGAGAAGTAGAGGTTGATGAAGTTCCCACACACATGTTAAAATATTTAAAAGATACTGGCCGAACAAGAGGAGACGGAAAAAAATTGGTGGGATCTATGACCTACGCCCCTAAAGTATTGCTGTACACGCCACTGTTGAAAATGGTATATTTAAAACACGGCCTAGAAATAACTGGAGTTCATCGTGTTATAGATTATATTAGCGGAAAACCATTCGAATGGTTCGCAAAAGAAGTTACAGCCGCAAGACGAACGGGTGATGTAGAACCAAATAAGAAACCAGTAGCCGACATAATGAAATTATTAGGAAACTCGTGTTGTGGAAAAATGATAGAGGCAACGGAGAGACATTTAAATACGACATATACACAAAACGAAACCTGTGTTGACAAAGCATTAAGATCTGCATTCTTTGACGATTTGGAAGAGATAGGAGATGCGTACGAAATATCTTCAAGAAAACCCAGGTGTGCGGTAAAGAGACCATTCCATTGTGGAATAGCGGTTTACCAACTAGCTAAATTGAGAATGTTGGAATTTTACTACGAATTTCTAGACAAATACGTAAAAATGAGAAGACTTTGAATTAATACAGATGGATTACGGATAGTATGTATATAGGAGTTAGTGGAAAAAACGATAGAGGAATTGATTAGACCTAACTTACTAGACGGGTTTGAAAAAGAAAAAAAGAAATGGTTGGCTTGGGATAAATGGAGCGAAAGAGAGCCCGGACTTTTCAAAATGGAATTTAGCGGAGATAGGGCAATAGCGTTATCTAGTAAGTGTTATTTTGTAGAAAAATTTAATTCTATTAATAAAAACTCTGCGAAAGGAATGTCCAAGAGAACTAACAATTTAAATTGGGATAGATATAAACGAGTACTAAGTGAAACTACAGAAGATGGAAAACACATTATAGATGTAGCACAAAATAGAGGATTTAAAATGAAAGACGGCGTTATGAAAACGTACTGTCAACAAAAATTAGGACTCTCGGCATACTACGATAAAAGACGAGTGTTACCAGACGGAATACATACAGAACCTCTCTAAAGACTCTGACGATCCGGAGGTAGCTGGGTGTCAGAAGGCACCGCAAGAAGTTCTTCGCGAACAAACCCTCGAGATGGCCCATCATCCAAATAGTAGAGCACGGGCTCATCGGGTTTCGTAATAGATCGATCTAGATGATATACATTGAGAGACCACACGGGATCAGTAGCGCGGCGGCTGCCACCTTCGAGCTCTCCCGGTTGATAGAGGTACCAGACGTCAATATCCGATGGAAGCCGTTGCTCCTCTAAACCAACGGGTCGCCCGCGCGAGACGGCAGAGGGCTCGCTCGTCACCCTTTTAAACTTGATAGCATTCTACGGGCTTCTTACCTATCAATCTGGTCACCTCTCCGTTCAGTGCGGACACACGGCGGGCAGTCTGGCCACCCACTCGGTCGATCGCGAATGAGGGTCTACAAGTTCTTTAGCGTATTGGTGTCCGAACAGTCTCTCAGCCAGGGTTCGATTGAAGCGTTCCACGATCCCCTGGTCCCGGTGGATGTTGACGCGGCCGCGTCTGACAGAAACGTCGTGCTTAGACAATAGATGAGAGACCGCGCCCATGAACTCGCGGCGGGATCGACCTGGAGAAGATTCGGCCATTTGAGAGGACTCCTCTTATATATTCGGGAGAGAGCCTCGGCCACCTCCTTAGACTCTTTAGTGGCCAACAGCTCAGCCCCCTTATAACGACTCGCTACGTCAACGATTGTCAGCGCGTACTTGTACGTCTTACGACCGACGCGATCGTGAGGGAGAAACAGGAGATCCGCTTGGTGAACTTGGTTCGGTACCGGCACGTCGAATTTCGGGCGCGGAATATTGTGAGGCGCGGGTAAATAGATCTGCCAGATGGCCTGCTTCTTGAGCCATTCCTTGACAGCGTTTTCTGAAACCTTGGTCGCCGCCGCGAGGTTCTTGATGGCCGCGAGTCCCTTCCAGTAGCCGCGGGGGCTATAGTACGTGTTCGCTAGCTTGCGCGTTAGGCGAACCGATAGTTTGGTATTAAGTTTGCGCGTGTTCATCGTATGCGATGTATTCTAATATATCGGACAATCTCCAACATGCCCTCGCCAGATCGTCCGGTAACTGCGTCGATAATAATAAACCTTTGTTGGAAGTACAATTGTGATTTGGGGTTAAGTTCTGAAGGAACTTGGGAAAATCTAATCCCCCAGGATTGGTGGAGGAATCTAACATCCGCTTTGCGAAAAGGGTGGCCGCTTTTTCGTCCTCCCGCCACGTCTCGAGAGAATCTCGGGCCAGACGAATCATACCCTTTGCACCAACCATGCGGTGTTTAAGGGCAGTGTAGCCCACATCAATCATAGCAAAATAAAGTTCGTCAACTGACATCGTTCTATATATATATTTATAAAAAAAGTGTTTAAAATAATTAATTTAAAATCTCGATCGAATATAGTAGCCAACGAGACCCACCACACCCATTCCCACGACGATGAACGCGATCTCGCGGTCTTTTTGGGGCTCTGACGGTACATAGAAATCTGAAAGTTGGGGCTCGCGATCCAGCGGCGCGAGACTTTTCTGCGGATATGCCAGCGCGTACTCGCGGTTGGCTTCTTCAACGTTCTGAAAAGTTTGTGCGGCGTGATTTTCGCGGCGAAGCTCTTCGTTGACCCAGTCCAGATGGGCGGTTCGTTTTTTCGACCACGCTTCCTTTGCGCTATTGAGTTGTTCTACAGCTAAATCGTGACGCTTACGCTCCTCATCCACGTTCGAGCTACTCATTTTAGAGAATATAAAGTTGCTACCGCTGAACGCCAATGCGTTTACGAGCGCACCACCTACTATTACTGCGATTGAAGCCATTTATTTCCATATATTAACTGGTAGAATTCCAGCTTTAACTAGATAATCTCGGGTCCAAACTGCGGCCGCCACATCTAAGGTCGCGAGCCCTACGTCTCTCACAGTAAAGTCCAATTTGGGAGCGGATCCTCCTAGGGCCATCTTTGATAGTCGAGCATACCCGATACTGAAACCCAATATCACCACGGCGTGATAAAGCGCATTCACTAACATTTTACCGTCTTGTTCAGCCATTATAATTATTGCATATAAAAGGGGTCGCGATCAATGTTTAAATGGGGCGCATCCAATCGCGATTGGTGTTTCGTAACTTTCTTCTGAACACTGGCTGGTTGTTTTTTTCGATAATATGGGGTATTTCCACACGCACAGGGCACCAACAACTGCCAGACCACCACCAACAACCCAACTCCAATTCACGAATTTGGGTTCAATCGGATTCGCCCAACTCCAACGGCGGTTGGTATTGGGTGTTGAGTGTGCTTCCAATTCGTGAATTGGGGGTGTTGTTGTACTCAACTCTGTCTTCAGATGTTTTGCTGTCTCCGTCCCCATTAATTCACGAATTGGCTGCAACCCCAATCTCGATTGGAGTTTAGCCTCTCGAAGCTCGGCGATTATTTTATCTTGTTTAACTTTTCGGGTGGCAGCCGCCGCCCGCCCAGCTGCCTGTCTTTTGGGATTTTTTATATGCGGTATGTCATCCAGTGGCGGAGTAACACTCGGGTTCGATTGTGTTGGCGCAATCGGGTTCAACTCCGTCACTCTCGCGGGTGTGTCTTGTGTCATCATTTATGATATTAATATTAGGGCTTATAGTTCGTGGACATATATGTCCAAATTGACAGTGTTTACCCTGTGGTCAACGCGGTTGTCAGCGGAGCTAAGTACATTCCAAACTTGTGATAAATTGAGCAGCAGGCTGTTCTAAGAGTGTGACCTATAAAAGGGTCAGTCTCTAGATCGTCAATCAATCCCGCGGTGTTTGGTATAGGGAGTAAGTATACTAACGGCGGTTGCGTACAAATGAATAGCCGCCGATCCGAGAGTTTTTGTCATCTCCGCACCTAACCTAGATTCGTATCGCGCATACATTTTATCGATCTCCGCATCTGACATCTTATGCACCTGAAAAACTGAGACGCCTACCGAGATAATGCTCCGATTGTCCCCCAGCAACCAGCGCAGCTAGCCGCTCTCGTCGCGCCGCATTTTCATTCGGAGTCGTTGCACTCAACCCAATACCAACCGCCGTTGGAGTTGATTCCGATTGCTCTGTCGGATCATTATCTTTCAGGATGTTGGCAGTCGGAGTTGAGGTTTCTTCTATTAGCTGATCGAGAAGTTCGTCGCAGTTCATTTTTCTTAAAATTAATGTAACTATTCTAACAAGTCTCATCACTTTAACATATTGCCAAGCGCACCACCCGATACTTATGATCACCATTATGCTCGCAACAAAGCTCGCAGCGGAACACCAAATTGTTAACATTGTTAACCATTGTTCAGCATTTGTTCAACATTTGTTAAGCATTTGTTCAGCATTGTTCAGTAATTGCTAAGCATTGTTAAGCATTGTTCAGCATTGTTCAGTAATTGCTAAGCATTGTTAAGCATTGTTCAGCATTGTTCAGCATTTGTTCAGTAATTGCTAATTAATTATAAAATTAATTGATAACTTCGTAATCATTTGGTTGATCGGTCTTTAGCAAAAGCTTGGCGTGCTTAGTTTCCGAAAGCATCTGTCGAACCTCCAGGCGCTCCTCGCGCGTTGGGATAACGTCATTCTCTCGAAGACAGTCATCGAACGAGTCTCGGTCCTTGAAGTGAAAGAGGGCGACCCATTTCGTTTGCTCGCGCAGATCCTTGAGGACGGCGTTGTACTTTTGAGTGGATATCCATACGCTTTGCCTAGCATGGCGGCCAGAAAATGCGAGCTCGGAGAGCATGTCCTTCTTTTTGGTCATCGCCGCCTTGGCCGAGCAATCGTCAATCACGTATAGTGTGGGCTCACCCTGGAATCTTTGGTATAAACCACGCAGCCAATCGTGAAGTCTATCACCGGGGTCAATAACGTATACCTCAGGGTCGGTCCATATCCACGGGCGCCGCTGATAAGTATCGTTGTGCCGCACAGTGAGACACAGGATCACAATATGACGAAAGGCATCGCGGTAGGAGCCCTCGAGCAAGTCTAGGATGAAAACCGTTTTTCCACATCCTGTCTGCCCACATATTATGGCAGAGTGGGCATCTCCAATAGTGAATTGGTATTGATTGCTAATTTTCTTAATTAATTCTTTAGAATTATCAAATTTATTAATTAATAAATCGTTAGATGATTTTTTTATTAAATCAGTAGAGTGCTGAGACGTATCGGCCATCTTCGATGTTCAGTTGTGCGTCTGTAATTATATATAAGTACACGTTCAATGCGCCATTTCCATCCGCCTCTTTGGTTATCTGGATCGTCACACCCTCGCTAGCGTTCTCAACTTGGCGTCCGTTGCCGTGTATTTGGTCGTCGTCGCTGGCTCGCATGTCTAGCCATAACGCGTATTTGGTATTCAGAAACTCCGCGAGGGAGACGGCCGAGAGATGCAGGTCTTTGGCAACCGCTGCAACCTCCGGAGAGCGCTTATAGAGCCGGCAGCAAACTGCTTTCTTACTTCGTCCCACTGCTGGTGCGCGCGAAGACCCGCGCTGTAGAGTTGATTGGGTACTCCCTCGATCGTCACCTCTACCTTCGTGATTTTGGGGTTATAGAATTTGTCGGTTTTTCTAGCACCGAACGCGAACCGAGCATCCTCGAACAACATCTGTATACCTTTCATCGATACGCGGTCGGGTAAACGTTGACGTTAATATTCCACATGTCGCTCCGTGTCTTTCGTCATCTTGCGGATGCGAGAACTCGGTCGTAGTATGCAACACGCAAAGCGACTGGGTTCTGTCAATCGCGCGAGTTCGCTTATCGTGACCTGTCGTACTCCAGCGAAACATTGTCATGATCACCTGGAAATCGGTTTCTTGACGATGGCGCGACCAAGGTTCTGAACGACGGTTCGGTCCTCGTCCGTCGACGTCAGCGAAATAGTGAAAGCGAGGCGAACAGTCCCCGGCACAATGAGGGTCGTTAGCTCCGAGGTTGGGGAAGCGGACCAAGAGCTGCTGGTTCTGGTCGATCGTCGATGGGTTGTTCGTAATAACGACACTCTGTCTCACGCCTTTTGCCCCGAGGGGCTCACGCAGTCTGCGGTATGGATTGAGTTTGCGACCGTATTGACTCGAAGACATAATTTAGTGAATCTATATTAAACCCGTATGGTTTTGTCTTTAATACATAATTAATTTTAAGAAAATTAGATGGATGATTACGATATTAACACGAATAAAATCGGCAGAGACGATTACGTCAATGAGGATGAGGATGATTATGACATAGATGGTGACGTCGATAACTATGACGAAACGACCTTCATAGATACTCCAGTTCCAATCCAATCGCAATCGGGGGAATTAGGTGGCGCTACCAACACCATTAGTCTAAGTCGGGAATTACTCGAGTCCGCTGTAGACGACTACTACAACAGTTTGTCAGAAAAAGGTCTGGTCCCATCTGTCGGTCGCGACTACTACAAGTTTGAATTGGATCTGCGTGGTAGATTGCGACTAAAAGCATCAAATGTCCCGATCGTCAACACGATGACCGGTAAACCCCTAGCGCTGAGCACCATTGCCGGAAACAGGGGCGGTGGTGAAATCATAAGGAGCGAACTAGGATTCGTAGATTGGAAGAAGGGTAAACAAATTATGCCGACCCGCGCTGTAGAGGCCCTACAGTCTACCGACGAAACGATGGCGAAGACGGCCGCCGATATAGAAACTGTTGAGCTCAGCGAACTCCCTCGAGTAGCCACCGACGCTATTAACACGATGGAGCTCAACGAAAGTGAGATAGACGAAATACTCAGGACGATGAATGACCCACCATTACCTCTTCGCGAACTCCGGGGACTCGATAAGACTCTGCAAACGGTCCGGGGCGAACTGGTCCTTAACCTCGCCAAACTCTCGTCGCTGGATGAACATATCGCGCTAGAAGAAAGAAAACTGGAGGAAGCTGGTGGCGATAGAGAATCTACCGAGCGGATCACCGAACGCCTGCGGTCGCTGCGGGACGAAAGAGAAGCTCGCTTGGAGGCTGCATCTACTAACCGTGAGACACTCCGCACCCAAATAAGTCGGATCCGCGAAACAATCTCGAGGGTCCTGCACAAGGAGACGACACTCAGTGAGCGTCTTCGCACTCTGTTCAGAGAACAGGGCATCACGATAGCAAGCATCCTCGTTGCTATCAGCATGACTATATCGACCATAGTTCTAGCTTTCTCACTCCGGTGGTGCGGCGCCACCACCCGCGCCAGCACCCACACCACCACCGCCCGCGCCATCCGGTGGAGCTAAGGAGTGGGTAAAAAAACAACTAAAAGCCCTCGCCAGTCTCCTGGCTAAATTAGCCGAAAAGGCGGCTGCCGCACTACCTGGACTGATCGGAAGTATCGTTTCTTACTTGCTATCTATATTATCAAAAACGGCCGGATGGCTAGCCAAAAATACTTGGGCTTTAATCGTGGCAATCGCCGGTCTCCTACTATTCTTCGCCAGAGAGTTCCTAAAACCAAAGCGCAAATAATCTGATCGCCACGAGGGCGACGACGAGCCCTAATTTCTCCTCCTCGTGTGTTGTGCTTCCAATTTCAACATTGTTGATGATTGGTGTTTCAACATTGTTGATGGAACTCGATGGTGCATCCAATTTACGAATTGGAGGTACTGGGTTCGATTGTGTTGAGGGAGGTGTATCCATTTTGTGTTTTGGGGGTTTTATGAAATCTTTTTCGAATTTATTTGAATTTACAACTCCGCGCACGATCATGTTGTGGGGTGCGCTTGATGATATCCGTGTTCACGTTACCGTTGTGACCGATTTTTTGATTGGCTGGCGTGGCGATTACGATTTGATTATTGTAACCATCAACCGGGTCGTCTCATAGTATCATATTGCTCGGCGCCATATAAAGACCTATTCCAAATACATAGTCCACTGGGGTGCTGGCAGTCTGCAAAACGTCTTGATAATTCTGGATCGCCTTCTCCAGGTCCACCTTAGCTGAGATGGCGTCCTCAACAAGTGCCAAGAACTGTTTTTGCGCGTCAAACGCCGTTCCGACTCCTATTATAGAACTGCGAGTTTGTTTTTGCGCACCTAGTATAGCCCACACATATGTACGAATTGAATCATTAAGCCGACTAACACCGGCCTGAGTAAATCCAGTGCTTTTATCTAATATAAATGTACTCCATGCTATTCCACTTTAGATGGTTGGTGTAGTGAAGCCGGATATTTTGTTTGGTAGAAGGTTTTATCTGAGAAATATATTAAGAAAAAAACTTGGTCTTTTATGTATTAGGAAACTTGACGTGTACCTCATAGTACTGCTATCGAATGTGCCATCAACAACTTTTACATCATTTCCAGCTTCTTCAAAAAGGGGTCCCCCATTGAATCGTTCTTGGTGTAAACTTTTTGTTTCCAATCACGGTTTGGGTCCACACCAAATTCGTTGGCTATTTTCTCAAACGCTCTCCTATCATATGTGTTAGATGTAGGATTCCATGCAGCATCTTGTGGTAGTGGAACACGTAATTCTTTCAAAATCCTTCTCAATAGTATAATAAACATGAAAGTTGTATAAGCTACTGCTCATCATGCTGTTACTTGGTTTTATGTGGTCTCCGAAAGAGACGCCACACCCGGTTGTGGCACACCACACGGCAAAATTTAGTTGGTTCTGCCAGAACTGCATCGGAGTTGCCCGCCATCTGTTTACCCCATCCACCGTACTAATCTTGGTCACCCTATATTTCTCAAACATGTTAGTGAAATTTGTGTCGAAACCTAGGCCCAAACTGACTCTTATTTTAGGGTGCACAAGCTCACCAATGGTGTTCTTTTGAGCGTATACACCACCAACTTTATACTTTGCATTAGAGTTAAAGCTAAATGCTTTTGTATCCATTGAAAGATATTATTATGTTTGCTACTATCACTAATGTTCAAAAAGGGAGTTGTGAACTTCAAAAATCAATCGACAACTGCTGCGGACAATGCCGGGTAGGCCTCAGATCAATCACGTTCACGGTCGGGTGGAAAAACATTGAAATGCACAAGGAGATCTCCGGAATAGAATGGCCAGAGGCTATCTATTCCGCAGATGGTATAGATCTAGAGGACTCCGATAGTCCTGCAGAAACAAGGAGACGCCTTCGGGAAACAGCTGCCGCATTACTTCCTGGCCTTTGGGGTTTCGGAGATGTCCAAGCTTTAGTCGCGACGAATATGCCTGATAATGGCACTCTCACAGTCTCAAAAGCCACGGGGATTGCGACATTGTCCGTTGATAAAAAATTAAAGATCACTCCGGGGTTGGCCTCAATGTTAGGATTTAAATTTGAAACCCCCTTACAACGTTACTGAAGGGCGAGATTATTGAATTTGTCTTCCCCGTGGGCGAGCACCGGGTACCCCGGGAACTTCGCCTTACAAAAACTCGGGGTTGCACCTGGATCGTCACATCGTGGTAGACGGCATCCCAGCACTTATGAAAAGTGCCCGCAGCGATGTTTCTATGGCGAGGACTGGACCTAGACTTCCAGAGATGAAAGTTTTGGAACGAATATCACAATTTGGTACGGTCTCTATTCTTGATGATAAAGGGCGAGAGTTGAAAAACGATTTCCCGATTTCGGTAGTTCTCGAAATTTCCAATTGAGTATAGGTGCCCAATATTATAATTAATTTTATTATGAGTATATACGGACCAGGTAGTTCTTCCGATTGGGTGACAAATTCAAAAAATTTGGAACCTGTAGAAGGTGGATTCATCCCGAAAGAGGGCGACTTTTTAACTACCCAAAAAACAAAGGCCTTGATCAATAGAACTATATCGGTGGCCACGGACAATATTCACAGGAGTCTACTATCACAACTTAGAGAATATGCCCTGGCTGTGAATACACAAAGTCGTGAAGAAACGCATACGGAACTAAACGAACTAGGTGAAAAAATAACCAAATTTCGAAAAGAGAGCAGGTCGGATATTGATAAAGTCTGAGCAGACCGCCAGGCGGCCCTTACGTTGCGCTTAGAGGACTCTCTCATTAGAGATGCGGCATTTATCGAACTAGGTAAAAAAATAACCAAATTTCGAAAAGAGGCCAGGTCGGGTATTGAGAAAGCCCGAGAAGACCACCAAGCGGACCTTACGGAGGCTTATGAGGTGTTGCGCTCAGAGGACTCTCTCATCAGAGAAGCGGCGGTTGCCGAACTAGATAAAAAAATAACCAAATTTCGAAAAGAGACCCGGTCGGGTATTGATAAAGCCCGAGAAGACCACCAGTCGAACCTTGCGGAGGCCATTGCGGAGGCTTATGATGCGTTGCGCTTAGAGGACTCTCTCAGTAAAGAAGCGACACTTACTGAACTAGACGAAAAAATAGCCGAATTTCTGAAAGAGACCAGGTCGGGGGTTAAGGGGGTCCGAGAAGACCACAAGGAGGCCATTGCGGAGGCTTATGGGGCGTTGCGCTCAGAGGACTCTCTCAACAGAGAAGCGGCACTTACCGAACTAGACGAAAAAATAACCGATTTTCGAAAAAAGGCCCGGTTGGGGGTTGAGGGGGTCCGAACGGGTGTTGAGAAAGCCCGAGAAGACCACCAGGCGGCCATTGCGAAGGCTTATGAGGTGTTGCGCTCAGAGGACTCTCTCGTCAGAGAAGCGGTGGTTGCTGAACTAGACGGGAAAATAACCGAATTTCAAAAAGAGGCCCGGTCAGGTATTGAAAAAGCCCTAGAAGGCCACCAGGCGACCATTACGGAGGCTTATGATGCGTTGCGCTTAGAGGACTCTCTCAGCAGAGAAGCGGCATTTACCGAAGTTTCTGATAAACAGAAACATGATCGTATAGCCGCGACCAAAGCTCTTGAGGAGGCCTCTTATAAGATTCGTACTGAGACCCATATCGCTCTCGATGGGCTTACCGGAATAGTGCGAACAATGAAAACGCCAAAACGTGTCATAACAGTTTGGGCTGAGAAGCGGGGCCCATTGGTTGAGGGGCATTATGAATATTCGTTCGGTGCCAAAGCGAGTAATAAACGTGGGGGATACGCTATGACAACTGCGGGTGAAGTTGTCCGAATGGCGGTCTGCTCGGTTAATGGTAGTGGTAAACCTGTGGGCGCGGTCGCGATAAATATTGTAGTAGATGGGGAAGAACGGGGGGTTGGAGTCACTAAAATCGCTGGAGATAGTTCGACGATTGTTGCGTTCGCCGGTTATGATCGAATTAGACTTTCCCAAAATAGTGTTATTAACTTTGTTACGAAAATCGGTGACCCAGAGAGTTCTTCCACTATTGTCTCATTGTTAATTGAACTTAATTTGTAAATACTAATATATTGAAAATCATGAACGAATCACAGTATCCAATTGTTAATATCACTCCATCAACACCGTATCCAATTGTCAATACCACTCCATCAACACTGTGTACAATTAACGAAAGAAGTTCAGATTTTAGGTTGAATAATATCGTCGCTATGCAGGATATTTTAGTTAGAGAATATAGAAATAGAAAAAGACACGCTAAAAAATATAAGCGCGCGGCGAATATGGCTGAAGCATCAAGCACGGCTCTGGCGAGTGTTTCTGTGTTGTGTGGGGCAGGGACAGCTGCAACTATATCCACCATTATAACGGTTCCTGTAGCGGGGATTTTATGTGCGGTGTCGGCCGTTTCTGGGTTGTTGTGTATGGTAATTAGGGCGTCGGGTGGAAAACTCGAGAAAAAATGTAGAAAACATGATAGAATATCCATTCTCGCCAGGTCTAAGAAAAATAGCATCGACGTTATAGCGTCCAAAGCGTTGGCAGATAAGAAAATATCAAATTTGGAGTTTGAATCCGTAGTGGAAGAAATGGGGAGATATGAAAAATTAAAAAATGATATAAGAATCAAGGCGCGCGCCACCATGCCCAAAATTGAGTGTACTGATTGGGATAAATTTAGGGTAAAACTTGGAGATAAAGTCGGAAGAAATGTTACAGCACCATTGTGATATTTTATAAAATAATTAATTTTATAATTAATTTAAAGAAAATTATAAAATTAATTATATTGTCGCAGTAAACAATTTATTAATTAATTTTAGGAAAATTATTAACAATTTAAAAAGAAAAAAAAAATTTTTTTTTTAGGTTCCACCGAGGCTCGAACCCGCGCCAGCAAAACCCTTCTGGGTCCACCACGCTAAGCCTTCATTCTCATTCATTCATTCTTTTCTTTTTGGCTTAGCGAGGTGTAGCTACCCGTACTGCACACCCCCATCTCTCGGCTGATCTAGGAACCAGTGTCGAAAGTCTAGGCAACCTTGGAAGTGTCAGCACGGGTGCACTGAGCGCTCATTTTTCGTCAAGGGGCGTCCCCCAAGACAAAGTATTGTTGTTAATTTTACATATATTAAGCTAAAACCGTGTTGTGCAATACCAATATTTACTCTTTTTTTTTTATTTGCTTTTTATATAATAAGTTCGTTTTTTATTTAATAATATAGGTTATAACGTTCTAAATTATTAAAAGTAAATTAAAAAAATAAAAAACATGCCAACCAATCACAATGTAAGAAATACTTCCGGAATATCGATAGCGGGTTGTGTAATACACACCCACGTGTGTGTAGTATATATTACAGTGTGTTTATGTTTCATCCCGGAAGACGTAATCGTGTAATCTCTATAAAATGGACACTTAATATACGTGTAAGGTAGGACACATAATTTGCATGTTTATAACACGTGTAAGTGAAACATTGTCGTCTGCTTGGTGTTGTGATTACAACATAAATTTATAAGTGATATCGTTAGAAATGTACGTTCGTAAATCGAATCGTTGGTTTTAATAGTTTTTATATAATACGCCTTAGTTTCATATCCGATACGCATTATCTGTCTTAATGTTTCGTATTTGCCTCTTGTATAGTTGACATAATTGCCGGTATAATATTTGGAAACTGTAACGTTTTTTTATCGGAGCGTAATAAATTACGCTGGTATTTCATATATTCGATATCGCCTAGTGTTCTCATTTTATAAAGAATTTATATACAGGATTATAACCCCCGTATTCTTCGTAAACTTCTTCAACAGTCATTAAAATTTGCAATTCAAATTGTATTGTATTATCCATTTTCTCTAATAATATTGGTACTTGTTTTTTCTGTTCAATTGGACGTGAAAAAAAACATGATGTATTTATGACACCAATATATACTTTCAAAAGTCAATTACCAATATAATTGGGACTCCCTCTTTTCAAAATTATTTTCTCCAAAAATTCATAAATTTGCTGTCGGGAGACCCAATTTTCCTCGTTAACCAATTTTTGATTTTTCGGGGGTGGTGGGGGTATTATAGAGGGTTATAAATGATATCAGGGTAGGTGGTATCATTTTGACTCCCTTACTACTACTAATGGTGAATGAATGTTTATTTTGCCAGAAAATGTCTCATAGCGGAATCGATATGTCAGAGAATTGTACATTTTGTGATACCAGCATGAAATTTGGTGCACTGTTAGGAAACATTATTTTGACTATTTTTAGCATTAGGGACATCTCAGAGTTGTCACATGACAGAAATGTCAGCCATTTTCCAAAATGGCCGCCAGCAATATTATGTGGATATGGGTAACTGGCACAATGTCACTGACATAGAAATAATATCATTCTTTTTTTATCTCATGATGTATGTAGTATCATAGATTTGAATATCATTACCCTAAATATCATTTAAATATCTGAAAATGGCCGCCACAATGGTGTATTTTTTTTAATATTTTCAAAGTTTAATTTATTGTGATCTATTTGATAGTGATACACAGCATACGGTATACCACATTAAGTGTAGATGGTATTTGGAAGGATGGATACAAACAAAACATAGCAGTGATTCATGTCTTTATTATCGTAGTAAGGAAATCTGTAAGATTTCTTCACCGACCATAATTTGCATGTGATTTTATATTCGTCATATTGTTCTGTGTTTTCACAAGGTTAAACTGATGGGCATGTTTGCAAACTCTTAATGATGTTTAATACTGATGACTGATATGAAACATCCCGTACAGGTCTACATATATATGATATACATATGTGATATTATTTGATCCACGCAATCAACAAAATATGCCATCAGTTGCAGATATACTATAAAATGATGGTTTGTATCTGGTACATGAATAGTAATTAATAAACTCTGACATATACTTGCTATATATGTATGTGCACATTTCAAATTACTGTTAAAGACACTGTGTCTCAGATATTCAATATGTGAACTGAAAATGACTTATGTTGCGTGTATTTATCAGTGTGTGCATTCACTACCACACTGGCACAGAGCAGTACATGGAAGTGCTGCCTTATTACATTTGCACTGTCCCCCGTATCCCTTTATACAGCTGCAGATTTCGGCAAGCTTTTATAGCTCCCGGCTGAGTAGTCAAGAATAATTCCCACTCATTATCGTTGCCTATTTCCAACCCCAATCAATTGGTGATGGAAGCACCGGGGCTGGAATCATCATTTGACCCCTGCTGTGACTTGATATACCACCCTTCTAGTGTGCTGTATAAGCGCTGTCTTTGTAGGTGGGATATTATCAAGTGCCCTACTCTTTTCAGTAAAAGGTTGCTTTCGCGCCTCATCAACAATATAACGACCGCTTGTCCGGTCATACAACAAAACTACAAAACTACAAAACGTTTGAGTGGTTGAATCCAGTCTTCTATGCAGATACCAAAGCGTAAAACATAAAGGGTGTTACTTCACCAAATGCCTTCCAAGTGTCCCGTAAATGAGCAACATTGGTAAAGCAACACACATATCTGGACCCAATTCCCGTACCATACAATGTACGGACAAGAACAAACTTTTCTCTGTTCCAAATGCTACCAACAACTCAATGTGAAGACCCTGGACTGATATAACTGGCAAAAGGAGAATATCCGTGTCAACAGTACGTATCGATATATTCTTCTTCCGCGGCATCTGCAACATGACGCAATATACGGGTATTAACTTCCTCATGGGTACAGGGTGCAAGAGCCGACACCTATCATGCCTGTATGCGCACATCATCACTATGGCATGTGCCAAAGACTTGTTTCTCAGTTGCAAGCGTTGCTAAAGGTGTTGTCAGATAGGCAAATAGTCCCATCTTGTTTCATCAATCCGAAAAACTCTTGCCAGTTTTCAGAAACTGTAATTGATGGTGCTACACGTCTGACTCTCTTGTTTGTTTGTTTGTTTGTGCTAAACGGCTAAAGCCATTTAAGGCCGGGCCAACGGGTTCGATCCAATATTCAACCTACTGATTTGGGGGGAAAATTCCAAAATCAGAACGGAATATTTACATAAAAAATAAATAATTTCAGCCTTGAAATCAGAATAACCTAACCTGATGACAGGTCCATACCACACATACCAAAGCCTCTCTTGCTTCGTGTACCTGCCTTTAAACTCTCTGAACAGTGAACAAGGATGGAGGATATGCATGATTTTCGTGCGCAAACAACTCGTCAAGATTTCCACATTTCGTCCAAGACATTTGTATAAAGTCTAGACTAGAGAGAACAGTTATTCTTCACAGACTTTGATTTCTCATGGACTGGCGATCATCTGAAGAGGCAAAGATTGCTTCTCTTGATAGTGTCGGCAATAGAGGTTGCTTGGCTTATACGGCGATCTTGTAGATATGCCTCACATTGCTGCTGGCCAAGATTCTCAATATGTCGCACAGAAGATATTACTCCTGAATCCATAATATCGCTGGCGGCTAGGTCCAGTAGGTCTTTGCTACTATCAGTGAAAGGATTCCCCACCTCCTCTACAAGTTTCGTCAGTGAGTCCACGTCCCGAACGACTCTCTTGCAGTTCGACAGCACATTTATTTTTACATGTTCACTAATTTCCTTTATTATCCTTGCGTGTCCGATAATCGTGAACCTAAGCATATATAACGCATTAATAGCTATACCATAAACACAACATCAACTTCAAACATACTTACCATTTGTTTTATCATCAAATGTGTCTAAGATGCGCATAATCACAAAATATTGCTGAAATAACACTGCATAACAGAGAGAAATACTGCATGCATATTTGCGAGGAGGCCGCCATTGAATGTACTCAATTTCGTAATACACATTTCCCAGCATGCAATTCGTTTGTGTTTACACAGAAATTCATGGAAATAGGCCAAGATGAATTTAATATTGGTTTATAGTCCCACTTTTGATAATGCAGTGACCTTTTATTTTTTAAATTATTATTATTTGCTATTAATTAATCATTTTTAATGGGAAGTATTCAAAATATAAATTAACAAAAATTGCTTCATTATTCAGACACACATTTTATGGGACATAATATAAACATGGTATGTGAACAAATGTGTGCATGCAGAATACGAGAATACCAAGGAATCATGTAGTGATTTGATAATATAACATGCATTCACATTGTCATAGGGAAAATACACACACTATGTCAAACATAATTGATACTGTTGGCAACAAAAATCATGGATATTTTGTGTAGAAATTGAAGGAAAAATAAATTGGCAATAAAAATACAAGGAGGACGAAAACCCAATAAAAAAAACATCATGGCCTTAATCAAACCGGAAGTTGCTAGACGCAGTGTAGGGGTCAATGAACTTTTCCTGAAAAGTTTACAGGACGATCATACCAAGTACTAATACAAGAATGTTTACTTTTGTTGCCATGGATATATGGGAATAGTGAATTTTATCAATTTTAAGTATCTTGTAGAACAATGTGTGTTACTTTACTTGTTTCACACGCATTTTTTCTGGACTGAGCAGTTTTTGACAGCAGAAGATCAGATGTCAATATTTACATCCGGGTTTTCATGCATACGTCAAAACACGCGAGTAAGGACCGAGGTATCCCAAAACACGAAGATGGAGACTTCACGAACTTAGAACACTACACGATAATACATGCCGCAATGACTTTACAGAAGATGACAAGTCACAAAAGAAGCACGTTACATCTTCAGCCAGCACTTGGTCAACTATATTTGATTGTGTACTTACTTGACAGGTGTGCATTGTCCTTAACCGTTGATTTCCTTTGTGCTCGCCCTATATAATTTTGATTTGTTCCTACTCAGTCTATCTTATCTATCTATCTTCAGATAATGCTTTCACGCCCCTTTCGGGTATTATGAGCATGGAAAAGTGCACGTCGGTGTATTAGTAGAGTAAAATAGTGACAGATAAAAGCAGATTGATGGCTAAGGGAAAACAAAGTGATAGTTTGTTAGTACAGTGTGAAGTAGATAAAACAAGATAAAAGCAATCGGCTCTGGCTCCTTAGCAATGGGCCAGTTGGCCGACTGCCTGTCTGAATAGAACAGGATCGGTCATGGCTGCAATATTGTGGGGCAAGGAGTTCCAGAGAACAACAGAGTTCGGAAAAAATGAAAATTTGTAATAATTGGCAGTGGTGTGAATTTGTCTGATGGAGAAAGGATGCATGTGCCTTGTCAGTCTCTGGGCTGCTGCAGGCATGGGGGCAGTGTGACAGCTACCTGTTGGTGGTAGATTTTGAAAAACATTACCAATCTTGAGTCTATCCGTCGATCTGCTAACGTACGCCATCCAAGATTGGTCTGCATGGTAGTCACACTGTCATATGTTGAGTAGTTGTGTTTAACCCACCGAACTGCCCGTCTCTGAACCTTTTCAATTTTGTCTGTATTGAGTTGAGTGTGTGGCGACCACACAGTGGATGCATATTCAAGCTGTGGCCGAACTAAAGTTTTATATGCAAGTTCGCGGACTTTTTCATTTTTAGTTTCAATATTACGTTTTAGGAACCCCAGAGTTCTATTTGCCGAATTTGAAATACGATTTATGTGAGTGTTCCAACTTAAATTTTGAGAAATGTCCACTCCGAGGTATTTAGCATCATTTACGGTCGAAAGGGTTTGTCCATGTAGTATATAGTCATATTTAATTGGATTTTTGTTTCTAGTAATGTTCATGACTTGGCACTTCAGTGGGTTAAACTCCATATCCCATTGGTTTTCCCATTCAACAAGACGATCAAGGTCGTCTTGGAGAGATTTGCATGTCAAATTGCTGTCAAGTGTTAAGTAAACTGCTGTATCGTCTGCAAATAATCGGACCTGTGATTTGATAGTGTCTGGGAGGTCGTTTATGTAGAGGAGAAACAGCAATGGGCCGAGAACAGAGCCTTGTGGGACACCGGACGTAAACAGGGACTTCGGAAGAGGTTTCACCTTCTAAAACAACGGTCTGGGATCTACCAATAAGAAAAGACTGTATCCAGTTTAGGGTCAAGTCTGAAACACCATGTTCTTGAAGTTTGAAGAGAAGTTTTAAATGGGTAACTTTATCAAATGCCTTGCTAAAATCTAGCAGGACTAGGTCAACTTGTTTTCTATTGTGTTAGGGTACGGGCCAAGCCTATCAATAAGCTGAATTAGTTGGGTCTCACAAGAACGCTTTTCCCGGAACCCATGCTGCAAGTCATACAAAATGTTATATTTATTAAAATGTGATGTGAGGTTTGAGGCAACAATATGTTCCATAAGTTTGCATAAGATGCATGTCAGTGAGATAGGTCTGTAGTTTGCTGGGTTACTGTGTCGCCTTTTTTATACAAGGGGGCGACGTTTGCTTTGGTCCAGTCTGAGGGTAGTTTGCTGGTGTTGAGTGACTTCTGAAAGATGATGTGTATTATATCAAAAATTTCATCTTTCAGTTCTTTGAGTATTAGTGGTTTGATGTTGTCAGGCCCAGCTGCTTTGTCTGTTTTGAGGCGGCTGAGAAGTTTGTGTACACCGACTGCACTAATGTGTATGGGAGGCATTTGTGGATATTTGCTAGTGTGTGATGGGTTGCTGGATATACCTAGGTGTCTAATATTACTGAGGCATGTCTGACTGAGTGAGAGCGGCTCTAGCGGGGAAAAGACTGATTGAAATTGACGGTTTAAAATGTTTCCTTTTTCAGTGTTCATTGACAGGATATTTCCAGTAATTTGGTCTTTTAGTGGTGCAATACCTTGTGAGTCCTGTTTAGCATTTTTAATCAAGCTGTATAGTTTTTTTGTGTTAAATTTTGATCCTCGTCTAGTTCAAGTATGTTTTCAAGGTAATTATTATATGCAAGTTTTGTCTTCTGTTTTATAATTTGTTTAATTTCCACAAATTTCTTTCTGAGATCATGTGTTTTGCTACTTTTAAGTTTTTTGAAAATTTTATCTCGTTTCCTAATTAGACGTTTAACCTCTTGTGTTACCCAAGGTAGTGAGTGTTTTGTGCTGCATCGCTTAATTGGAATAAACTTTTTGATGCCTGAGTGTAGAGTGTTTTTAAACTTTGACCACAGGCAATTGAAGTTCCCTCTCCACATTCATTCACATTATACTATTATAAATATACGTACTATCTATCTATCTCTTTATACTGCTGCACACCCTCACGGGTAATTTCGAGCAGGTATTTATTTCATATATACATGTACATACAATTCAAATACAATCGAGGTTCCCGGTAATTAGCCGGTACCCATTTACAGCTGGGTGGACTGAAGCGGTATGGATAAAGTGTCTTGCTCAAGGACACAACGCAGCGCCTCCGGTGAGGCTCGAACCCACGACCTTTAGATCAGCAGTCTGACGCTCTAACCACCAGGCCACTGCGCTCCTAGTCGGACCAGATTGATTTATCTAAGGGGTTATGTGGGTGCGGAGTTCAATCGCCTGTGCTTTGACCAGACTTCATCTATGGAGAGGGTTTCATTGTTCGACAGTATATCTGTTTTGTTTTCATTCATAAATTGTTTAAATCCGTCCCAATTGGTTTTTCTCTTGGAATTTGTTTACTGATAACTGGTTTGAGTTTAGCTGTGACGATAATGAGATTGTGATCGGATATGCCAGAGTTATGGAATAACATGAGTTATGGAATTTAGCATTCTTTCGATTGAATATTATTTCAGTGCTGTCATCGTCTCTCAAATATGATACATTAACCGTTTTCGGCAAACATTCAATATCAATAAATCCGGCAATATTGAAGCGACCCAGCCAGCGAAGCATTGCTATATACGCTTGTGTATTGCGTATTCCTCGCTTCGAATTTATCACACATTTTGGCCAACAAAACACGTCTGTAATTTTGTGTACACAGCTTACCACGATCTCTGATGCATGCCTGAATGTTCACAAGTGTCAATAGTTTATGATTGTCGTCTTCACACACCAGGAAACTGGTTTAGTTCGTTATAATTCACAATAGTTTGTTGGCATTTCCTGTGTGTGTTGAATGCAGCCGCCATGTTTACTGGCTGTGCTTGTTTTGGCTCGTGTCTGATCGGAATATTCCGTCCATACAATCTAGCCAATCACTATGCGGGAGGTTGGACAAGTTCAACTCGGCCTGACAACACCTATAAATAGGAGTGAAATCTGTCAGTTGGCGACTTTGTCCCGAGCGACGCAACTCGAGACGCAACTCGCGTCTCAGAACTCCCAAGGCCCAAATATCCCCCCGCCCCCCTTAAACATTACTCACCGATGATGTTACCAATGGTCCGTTAGTCGTGAGATGTGATGATTTGAACGTCAGTCTGGCATTATTGATTATTAATATTGGCTGGAACCATAATAATGCCAATATCCCATTACCCCACCCACTTTTTCCCCATTGCGATACGATTCCCAATTTGAGCTTCATGACCCCCTGCTGTGTGCGCACACCCTAACTTCGTGCCCCCTCCCACCCTGTTAGGTGATCCCAATTCCATTGTCATGCGTCCTACTGTGTGTGCCCCCCCCCCCCATTCAGCTATGTGTCATGATTCCCACCCCAGCTCGTGACCCCCGGCTGTGCGACTCCCCCACCCCTACCGTGTGCCCACCGGCTGTGTAATTCCCCACCCAGCTGTGTGACTCCCCACCTAACATTAGTCTCCACCAGCTTCCTGACCCCCGCTGTGTGACTCCCCCACCCAGCTTTTCCCCCCCCAGACTTGTGATCCCCGTGTGTGATTCCCCCACCAGCATTATTTCCACCCGCTCGTGATCCCCGCTGTGTGACTTCCCCCACCCAGCATTATTCCACCCCCAGCTTCGTGATCCCCGCTGTGTGACTCCCCCACCCAGCATTCATTTATTTCCCACCCCCAGCTTCGTGATCCCCGCTGTGTGACTCCCCCCACCCAGCATTATTTCCCACCCCAGCTTCGTGATCCCCGCTCCCGCTGTGTGACTCCCCCACCCAGCATTATTTCCCACCCCCAGCTTCGTGATCCCCGCTGTGTGACTCCCCCACCCAGCATTATTCCCACCCCCAGCTTCGTGATCCCCGCTGTGTGACTCCCCCACCCAGCATTATTCCCACCCCCAGCTTCGTGATCCCCGCTGTGTGACTCCCCCACCCAGCATTCTTTCCACCCCCAGCTTCGTGATCCCCGCTGTGTGACTCCCCCACCCAGCATTATTTCCCCCCCCCCAGCTTCGTGATCCCGCTGTGTGACTCCCCCACCCAGCATTATTTCCCACCCCAGCTTCGTGATCCCCGCTGTGTGACTCCCCCACCAGCATTATTTCCCACCCAGCTTCGTGATTCCCGCTGTGTGACTTCCCCACCCAGCATTATTCCCACCCCCAGCTTCGTGATCCCCGCTGTGTGACTCTCCCACCCAGCATTATTTCCCAACCCCAGCTTCGTGATTCCTCACCATGACTTGGGTTTGCGTACGTTAGTGTGATTTTCCGCCAGATTTTAGCATAAATCTAGTCCGTGTTTACATGTGCCTAATATCCTTTCTTGAGTCTGCTTACTCTCACAGTCGCCTGTTGTGCTTTTGTATCTTGCCATGTGTACATCTCATATTAGTCATTATCTGTCCATAATCAGATCACCCTCATCGTTGTTATCATAGTTTGTCACCACTCTTTAATTGTACACGTTGAGTAATACTGCATGTTAGAACTATTATCAAAATATCAGATGTTACTAAAATCTCGTCACTGTCGTCTTTTCATTGCCAAGTAGACATAGTCGTTAAATTTCCCTACCCCGATTTACGAGGGCCCGCTACCATTCCCCTGCGTGAACAGGAAATATCTGATTTATACCGTATTGCTGAAGACGGATACGACATAGGGACGTTACAATATTGTCAGCTATCAAGGGGTAACCGATTCCATGTGTTTCACGTTTAGAGTCCGCTGGACGGTGTAATATTTCAGAAGTATCCTAACACATAGCACATTTTTCCCGATCAGTAGACACGTGTGTAGTTAGTGTCCCTGGTTGACGAGGCTCCAACATTTTATGAAATTTGTCCATTTTTATCAGCGCACGACGGGAATATCATCTGAAGACATAATGTATAAAGCTATTTGTAGTGCTTGTTTATCATTCGTATCTGACACATCACTATACTATTTATTTATGGTTATTCAATGTTAAAAAAATATGTTATAATCAGCTACATATAAACGAGATCATGCTGTCTGAAGTAGAGCCAAAACAGTACAAAGTTATGACCCGAATCTGCTTCCGTAGAAAAAATTGGACGAGACCGAATGCATTTTTTCCCGAAAAATCCATATTAGAATGCCAATATAATGACCTATTGCAACAAAATAGTATAGTGCATGAGTTCTGTTATCCTCATCAGCCGCATTCCGGCGTCGGTAATGTCCAATTAAGTTATATATCTATTATACGTACCATGATATACAAATGACCCATTTATAGGCGCCTGTATATTCGACACGTGAAAGAGACGTGAAAGAGCGGACAACTTCGTGTTCACATTTTTCGCCAGACACGTGCAAGAAAGATATGTCGGCATGGTGGGCAGAACGTGTCATTACATTTAACTATTTAATCGTTTTGGCGTACACGCATGTAAGCGAGGCTTGCGGAATACCCCCCCCCCCCCCCCACCCCCCCCGCGTGGGCCCAGGTACCCTAAATATGTAAAAAACGACAAGAATTCCGGGGAATCAAATATCTCACCTTGTCCCGCCGTCTTGGCCTCCAGCCTGGGCCCGAAAGCAATTTTCACAGGCCCGAACATATTATACAATTATTGACTAGTGAGCCATAGAATATCAGATTATATTGTTTTATTATATGAGCCGCGTCGCGACAAAACCTGTCTTCGGGAAATTCTTGGTCAAATTAACATTTGGTTACGATGACAATGGTATTTGTATGATGCATTGAATGCTTTTTATTTGATTATGATATCTGCAATATTCATTAAGATATTATATGTTATACAACACCACTATTCAGGTCGTTTGAGCAAATGTGACGTCACGTAAAATCCACGTCATACGACGTTACAATATATAGTAAATACATGGTTAGTGCCGTCGAATATAAAAAAATAATATTTAATATATTCGGTTGAGCCTTAGACAGCTTTATTTGGGCGAGCTTTAGCGAGCCCCTATAAAGTTGTCGAGGCGAAACCAAATATATTTTATATTCTACGGCACTAATCATGTATTTAATTTATACCGCATACTAAACGTAATTGCTTGAACGTGCGTGACGTCATGTTTTGACGTCATTCCCTCGCCATGTGTCACAAATCCAGTGACGTGATTCAAAGCAAAATGGCGGCGTCCACGCTAGGTAGATTCGGTATTGTATCTGATTAAATATCCAATTTATTTACGATGAGCATTCAATATTGGCTCGAGTTAGACTACACAGTTGTCATATTACATAGGCGGCGGAAGCCGAACATTATTGGGGGGGGGGGACCTAATGTTGAGGGCCCGAAGGGCCCGATAGCGCTAGGGGGGTCGGGGGGCATGCCCCCCCCCCCCGGAAATTTTTGAAATCCAAGTGGTGGTGAAACGCCATTTCCTGCATTCTCAGCAAAGTTTGAGCACATTCTATTACTCTCATTTTTCACTCTCTAAATTAGTCTGCTTAGTCAGAATCGGGTTCCCAATACTCATGATTACACAAATATATTCGAATAAAAATTCCAAAATTTACTGAATTATTGGGGGGGGGGGCTAGGCCCCCCCAACAAAATTTATTGGTGGGGGCCTAGGCCCCCCCCCCCGGCACCCCCCCCCCGCGCCCCCCCCCCCCGTTCCGCCGCCCCTGCATAATAAGCATTGCATACACAATGGACATGTCCATGTCGTTGGTTACGTCGCATATACTATTGCTGTATAGATGGACAAAATTCAGCTGCACCGACAGCGACTTCGATTTTAAAATTCGCCGCCATCTTGAATTTTATGTTGAGACTGACTAATATTAAAGGTACATGCCCATGCAGTAGGCACAAACTGTTCTTTATAGGAATTAAAGAAGTGTATAATTGTGTCACTAGTCCACCAGTTCTAAAAATACAAGTGCCCGCTATACAGATATAATCAATTAGTAATATTTATTTTACTGATAGTGACGCGCGGTGGTATCAGGCTATTTTCATATGCAAATGAGGCATGATATTTTTTAATTATTTATACTAATTAAATGTGTCACCTGAACAAATTATATTTTAGACAGATTATCAAGTATGATCATTGCACATCAAAAAGAAATAGAATAAATAGCGAGAATAAATTGTAATTTCCGTTAACATTTTAAGGAAACAAGGTTATCGCCCCTGATATCAGTGTGGAAACTTACGGCTAATATAAAATGCATAATAATGCCAATCAATACGTGGAATAACGGTGAATGAATGTTTATTTTGCCAGAAAATGTGTCAGATGATGTCTCTGATGTAAGTAACATTTTGTGCCTATTGAGTGGGCATGTACCTTTAAGCTACTTCAGGTATAACATATTAGGTTACTTCAGATATAAACAGCATTTATTTAAATCCTTTAGTATGCTTTTCAAATATTAATGATTGTGAAACTAAGTGTAGTGTGTCTTATTTTCATGTTAATTACCTTGCACACTAGCTGTGTTAATACAGAAATAACACCAGGAAGTGTGTCAAAGATGTGGTAACCGAGTTAATTCGAAAGTTTCAACAAAACAGTGTAGACACATGTGAGTCCAACTCGTAACGAGCCGTGTCATCAGAATCTGCTCTATTTGCAAATATTTTTTAGATTTTATAATAAATACTCGTAATTTTCTTTCCGTGTGTGGGTGGAGCGGGGGGGGGGGGGGGGGGGGGGGGGGGGGGGGGGTGGGGGGGGGGGTGGGGGGGGGGGGGGGGCATGACCACTGCCTCCTCGTGTTTGGCTTCCTGGTTACGGCCCTGATGTGTCAGGAAGTTTTATATCTTTTTTTTGCTTTCCATAATGCAAATTTTCTATTTATATTATCACAATACACACTATTGTATTTGATCAAAATCCGAGGACTTTGTATTTTATTTTATTTGATATGTATACTATAATAGACTGTGATACACAGGGGAGATACTTCATAAATTAAATGAGCTAAATGCCAGTAATCACACGTTGTGCATGTGTGGATGCGTCAATCCATCCGTCCGTCTGTGCATGTCTATGACCAACTGCACAGTTGATCCACCAAGAATTTGACATTCCGAAGATTCCTGTGAATATGATATTAGATTTTTAAAAGTTTGTCCATACTGTTATTTTTTCATTGACAATGCTGCTACAACCTTTGACGATTAACACGTATCCCCCTAAATGACTGAAATGAACTGTTTCATGATAAGTTTGAGACTTCCACTATGCAGAAAAGGGGTCATTTTGCAAAACATAAAACATATCCTCAAGTGGTGCAGATCATGGTCCATGATACTAATGTCTCCAACATGTGTTGCCTTGAAATATCATCCCATCGTATCTATGTCTTATATTAACATGACACACACGTCAGTGTACGTTCAGATTTAAGTTTTTCATATTCAGAAAACAGAAATGTAGAATGTTCACGACATCGTCCCACTTACAGCTGTACTTGGACAACCTGCTGAAAAAAACGGACCTTACAATATCTGCAATAAATGTACGATCGGCGACCCATATCATGTCGGTGATCGAGAAAGGATTCCCTAGTGACTGAATGGCGGACATCCTATGTTCTGATCAGACGGCGCATATGCACAGATGAGACATCGTAACATCCATGGCTTTGTTGTTTTTGCAGGTAAATGTTACTATAAATGTTAATTTTATACATTACATGTATATTAGAAAGAAATAATTGAGCAGTAAACTGAAAATTCGCGTCGAGTTAACCAGATCTGAAACATATAGTTGTGCGGGAAACCGGGCCCAGGCTACAACGATCAGTAAATATGCTGCCGACCATCTGTATGTAGATAAAAAATGTAGCTTACACAGAGTTTTCACCTGTAAATGGTGGTCGATAGCAGTTAATGGGGACAATTATATGTAACCTGTGTCCAAGAAAATATTATATGTCAAAATAATGGAACACAAAAAACACATATCAATAACAGACAAACATTTTTATTTGTGATATCGGCAGCAAAATAATAAAAGAAAATTACCCTTACGCCATTATTGCTAATAAAAACATAATATAAGATGTGCCCATTTCGAATAAAAATGGTGGATTTCGATCGTACGACCGTACGGCAGTCTAACGTTCATCCAATACATTCTCAGACAGGATACATGACAGATCGAAGACTGTTTCGCTTTTTCAAACCCATATATGCCAGATTATAGATATGTTCTGTTCGTTAGATAACATTAGCATAACGGAACAAACCTAACACGGCGTTCTGACAAACGTCGATAGTTGGAAATCTCGGCTGAAATTACGTCAGCTAAGTTCACGACGTCATATCTTGTGACGTTGTCAGACTCCCGAAGACAGGTTTTCTCGAGACGCGGCTCATATGATAATAGTCCGTATATAGCACTTAAGACCTTATGCTACTAGACAAAAAATTGAAAAAGAATTTGAAAAATAAAATGGAAAAAAAAGTTTAAAAAATAAGTTTAAACAATAAATTTTTTTTTTTTCGCTACTGGAGCCCAGTATTTTTTTTAATAGTACTATATTTATCTACATATCTTATCTGCACAGGTCCACATATAGCCACAATATTGTCAACACAGTTTACGGAAACGTAATACAATAATTTACCTGTATAAATTACCTGTAATAAGTTAATGGTCAGTTGGTGGTCAGTCTGTACATTTGCACATGCTAGCACATGCACAGGTGAATGGTACTTCCAGTCACTATTGTTCAACCGGAGAAGGCTATTGTTCTCTCTACAGGTAAGGTGTACATAGCACAGGAGAAAACGGGTATTCGTGTATTAATGTTCAGCTAATGTAGCATAGAAAGAAATAGGGTTTGACCTGACCCTGGAGGCCGGAATTTTTTTAAATAATCCTATTTTCATCTGCATATCATAGTAAAGGTACGTATAAAGTTTGATGACTGTAGCTGATACCGTGTTGAAGCAATGACCGTAACACGAAAACTTAACATTGAACAATGACCGTAAAACGAAAACATAACATTGAATGATGACGACGCCGACGACGCCGACGACGCCGACGACGCCGACGCCGACTCCGGAAAAGCAAAACCTACGTCTCGCTTTCCGCTTCTCGGGCGAGACAAAAATCCAAGTGTGTGGGCTTGTGAACTTCACTGGGCTTAGTGTGGGCGGCACGAACGTGAATTTGTCACAGGGTGATAGAGGTCCATTGGAGCAATGCGTGTGTGAAATGTGAAGCAGATCCGAGCAAGGAAATGGAAGTTATAACCAATTTCTCTGATGTTAGGTTTTGTAAAGAGACTAAGTATGTGACATTGACCCCGAGATCTGCGGGGATTTATCACAGCATGATAGTAGAGCCTTAGAGGAATGCATGCATGAAATATTAAGAATTTTCGATGAAAGAAATAGAAGTTATAACATATTTTTCTGATGTTAAGTTTTGTAAAGAGACTATGTCACCTTGACCTTGAGGTCGTGGATTTGGCACAGCATGGTAGTAGAGTCTTACAGGAATGCATGTGTGAAATATTAAGCATTTTTGATTAAGGAAATAGAAGTTATAACAATATTTATCTGATGTTAAGTTTTGTAAAGAGCTTAGTATTTGACCTTGACCTTGGGATCAGCGGGGTATGGACGGTCGTGTATTTGGCACAACATGGTAGTAGAGCCTTACAGGAATGCATGTGTGATATATTAAACATTTTGGATCAAGGAAATAGAAGTTATAACACTATTTCTCTGATGTTAGGTTTTGTAAAGACGCTAAGTATTTGACCTTGAACTTGGGATCAGCGGGGAATGGACGGTCATGGAATTGGCACATAATAGTAGTAGAGCCTTACAGGAATGCATGTTTGAAATATTAAGCATTTTAGATGAAGGAAATAGAAGTTATAACAATATTTCTCTGATGCGGACAGACGGACGGTCGGACGGACGGACGTTCCAACATTTTGGGTTTATGGGGTATTTCCATTGTTTGAAGATCAAAGAAAAAGCCCCTAAACAACAATAGGGTTTATGAGCTTACGGAATAAATCAAAGGAATCTTTTGTTCCTAACCACGCCCCTAAGCTCTCAAACCCCTAGACGTTGGCCCGGACGGACTGACGGACGGACGGACGGACGGGACGGACGGACGGACTACTAATGAATCATTATGTTTGGCAATATGTGGTACACGGCAAACCATGCATTTGGAAGTATACATGATGTCCAGAATATTGACAAAATCAAATTCCGGACATAATCTACATTGTAATAAGGTAATATTACGTTTTCTTCATTACAACAGTATTTATCCGATTCACAGTAGTAGTGAATTATTATTTATCATTCCAAATCCCATCCACTAATAACATAACTATTAGGAGACGATAGTTCCATGTCAAGTGCATAAAATATTTGAAAACCTTCTGAAATATATGATTGTTGGAGTTATTTTGGCGGCCATTTTAAAATGGTAGCCATTTTTGAAACATGTAACTCGTATTGATAGTATAATTATTCAATTATGGAACATGTTAAATGTTGTGAGTGAAAAAAATACTTATAATATTATAGCTCCGTGTCACGTGCATCAACTATTTAAAAACCGACTGAAATATATGATTTTTAGAGCTATTGTGGCGGCCATTTGTAAAACATGTAACTCCTATTGATAGTATAATTATTCAATTATGAAACATTTTAAATGTTGTGAGAGAAAAAAAACACTAACATTTTTAATAGCTCGTGTCTCGTGCATCAAATATTTGAAAACCTACGAAAATATATGATTTTCAGAGCTATTTTGGCGGCCATTTTAAAATGTTAGCCAATTTTTAAACATGTATCTCGTATTGATAGTACATTTATTATATTATATAACATGTTAAATATTGTGAGAGGAAAAAATACTTATTATTATTATTCAGGCAAATTAATTCCATGCACTTACCATACCATACAGGCATGTAATAGTATCGGCAGCCATCTTTAAAAATGGCCGCCATTTCAGTCACGTAACGAATTTGCAATGTACCTATGCCTAAAATCCTTTAATATGGTTTGATCTATGACTGTAGCAAATTTCATGCTTGTATCACATAACGCACAATTCAGCTTAAAATTCACGACCTATCGATTCCACTATCAGAAGATGTCTCTGATATAAATAACAGATTGTACTTACTGAGTGGAGATGTACCTTTAAGCAATTGGTACTGCAACTAGCACGAGCTAGTTGACAGGTGGGTGGACGGTAAATAGGCTAACAACACATGCGCCTATTTACCGCCACAAATATCAAAGTCACATTCAGTATCGTTATTGAGAATATATAACATATATGTACTGATTTTGTTTGTATATTATTTGGAATGAATTACGCCATAATTTCTGTTAATTTTACTAGAATAAGTGTAGCATACAGCTTTCAGATGGCTGCCAACATGGCCACCATGAAATAAAAAAAAGTGCATTTTCATGTGCACTTTTCATATATTTCTTGTATATAATGTCACAACCTGGCAATACATATATTTACGTTCGGTTTGAAATACACTTCAAATAAATTTACCGAATCATTTTATGCAATTTAATTCAAGATTATATTCAAAATGGCCGCAAAGTAGCAGATGATTTTATATAAGGAACTAGTGAAATTACAAGAATAATATACATTGAATTGTGAATACTGCATTTTGGGGGCGAGATGAATGTGGATTTGTCACAGGACGGTAGACGACCCTATGAGCAATGCGTGTGTGAAATGTGATGCAGATGCGAGCTACGATACATAACTTGTAAGCCATTTACCCGAGCGTTAAGGATTCGGGACGGACGGACGTACGTATGTACGCACGGACATATGGACGCCGGTAACACTATATGCCCCCCTCACCATTACGTGGCGGGGGCATAACAATCCTCAACGTTAAGGTTATGAATGCACAAAGATTGTGACATTGACTTTGGGGTTATCAGGGGTATGACGGTCGTGGATTTGTCCCAGCTGATAGCAGGAAATCATTAGAGTCAGGCATGTGCGAAAGATGAAAACGTTTGCTGAAAGGTCAACGTCAATATTTTGAATTCTTTAAGACGGACGGACGGCACGACAGACAGACGGATGCACAGAATCTGACTACGTCATCTGGGGTATGCCATAAGTACTCCTTTCTTCGGAAAGCGCGCTAAAAATGGTATTGCTGATTTGCTGATTCAATTGGGTTTTATGTCATTCCGACAAAAGGGCCATATGCATTATGTATCATGTCAGCACGATAATTGTATTATCCTGATGTGGTACAAGGTTTCATCACCACACCATATCACTTGGCCCAGGTGTGAATCCCAGAAAGGATTAATTCACCATTGAGTGGTGGTAATCATAACATTTCAGAGACCTTGAGATGCATGCATGCCAATATTACTGAAGTCTGTTACATGTAAGTGCTCCATCAGTTACCGGTATTGGTTTCCCTCGTGGGAATCAGCAAGGGGACAGTAACACACAAGGCTGACTGAAGTTCAATATGGAGTAGTTTATGAAAGTTGAGCCCTGATTGTTATGGCTGTCACCTCCACTATTCACATAAACATCTTACTTGACAGGCACCCGCTGGCACCACCATTATAGAATCCACTGTTACACTTGCAGACAGTTCCTCCTTCTATCCATGTGCACATGGCATTGCTGTCAGCACACACGGCATTCCCGTTGGGACAAGCATCACCGAGGGCCACATCTGTGGAACAACGGTATGTCATGCGTATGATGATTCAGACAGTGCTTTAGTTTTCGTATAGTCATGTATAAACATAGTCAAAGTATAATTAACATACATGCACATATACACCGTGTATTTTTAACAAAACAATTGTACACTATATAATAATAATTTGTTTATATATGATTGTTTGAATCATTTTTTACATTAACTTGATTTGTCAGTAAGCAATGCTTACAGAATACCCCCCGAGTGGGCCCAGGTGCCCATAAATGTGTAAATTTGTAGTTTGATGAAGGAAATAGAAGTTATAACCGATTTCTCCGATGCTAACTTTTGTAAAGAGACTAAGTATGTGACCTTGACCTTAGGATCAGAGGTGGTTCGACGGTCGTGGATTCATCAAAGCATGATAGTAGAGCCTTAGAGGAATGCATTCGTGAAATATTAAGAATTTTCGATGAAGGAAATAGAAGTTACAGCGTATTTCTCTGATGTTAACTTTAGTGATGGAGGGACGAGCGGACGTACATACCAACATTTCGTATTATGGGCTTTTTCCTTTGTTTGAGAATAAAGAAAAAATTCATATTTCTGATATTGTGAGCTTACTGAATAAGTCTATGGCCATAGCTATCGGATGTTGGTCCGGACGGACGGACGGACGGACAGACAACGTGACTCCAATATGTCCTCCCCACCTCGTTTCAGGGGGTATAGTTATAACAAATCAGTAGAAGAAGGCATGTGTGAAATATCAATATGTTTGGTGAAAGGGAAACAGAAATTATAACAAATATTTCCTCAATGTTAAGTTTATGAATTCACAAAGATCGTGACCTTCACCTTGGGGTTAGCAGGGGTATGACGGTCCCAGCATGATAGGAAGTCATTAGAGAAAGGCATGTGTGAAATATGAAAACGTTTGCTGAAAGGAAACATAAATTGTAATAAATTTCCAGCAACGTTCTGTTCATGAACGCACTAAGTTGGTGATATTCTACAGCATGATAGCTATTCACATGAGGAATGCATGTATGAATGTGCTAAGTTTGTGACCTTGACCTTGGGGAAAGGGGTGGGGGGTCATGGATTTGCTGTAGCACAATAGAGGATCATCAGATGAATGCATGTATGAAATATCAAAGTGTTCATGGTAAAGAAACAGAAGTTATAAAAATAAATTTACTCCAACGTTAAGTTTATGATGTTGATCTTTGGGAAAGGGGTGGGGGATGGGACGTGGATTTGATGTAGCACAATAGTGGATCATCAGATGAATGCATGTATGAAATATCAAAGCGTACCCTGTAAAGAAACAGAAGTTACACAACATTTACCCCAACGTTAATTCTATGAACATGCTAAACGTGTGACCTTGGGGTGAGGGTTGGTTGGTGGGTCGTGGATTTGCTACAGCATGCTAGAGGGTTATCTGAGGAATGCATGTATGAAATATCAAGGAGTTCCATGAAAGTAAATAGATGAGTAGTATATAAGAGTCACAATGATACCATCACCCTCTGGAAGGCACCGGCTACGCGCGGCACCTTCCACCGCATGATGCTATCATTTGTGACTCTTATATACTACTACCGCGAGACCATATATTTATGACATGAGAAGATACACCCTATTAGAGATAAGAATCCCTATGTTATACTCAGTATATATATACAACAATCTGTCATACTTTTATTACGAATAAAATAACAACTGACACCCTATTAAAGATAAGAAATCCATAAGTTATACTCAGTATATTACAGCAACCTGTCACAAATATAAACTGACAACCTATTAAAGACAAGTTATCCATAAGTTATACTAAGTATATTACAACAATCTGTCATACATTTATTACAAATAAAATATAAACTTACACCCTATTGAAGATAAAAATCTATTGGTTATACTCAGTATAATGCCTACCATAAAGCAAATGAGAGAGCAAGCTAAGAGTTGGGGAATTTCCCTAAGAGGTTTGAGACTCAAGAAAGATATAGCAGATAGGATAAGTGACGCGCGAGCCGTCGTCTACGAGGAGAGGCTGCGGCGTGCGGTTTTTTCGACCGGACGACTGCCCGCCGACCCCGAAAAACGCTCTGAGAAATTGGAGAACGAGACGACGGCCAGTCTGCGCGCCACCGCTTGCGCGCAGCGTGTAAAAGAAGATCCCAGCGCACGTAGAAAACCCCTATACAAGGCGTACTACAATAAGATTTATCAAGGGTTGGTGGGGAGACCTCCCAAGAAGAGGAGAGATATCGCCAGAGCTTTGGTGGAGGAGGGTCCCAGGATTCTCGCCGAAGAAGCCGAAGTTAGGGAAACTGTTGATAGGGGTAGGAGGAAGATAGTATGGACATTCGAGAGGGGGGGGGGGGGGGGGGGGGGGGGAGGGGGGGGGGGGGGGGTGGGGGGGGGGGGGGTGGGGGGGGGGGGGGGGGGGGGGGGGGGGGGGTAGACGGGGAGATCGATAATCGCATAATGAATAAAATTCGCCAAGAGATGACCACGGCATGTTATCTGAGGTATTCGTGCTCTTATCGTATTAAGAACATCGAGACCGACGAAACGATGATCTATCACAAACAATCAAAGGGCAGTCCGTGGATAAACGAGATTTCCAAAGCGGAGAGTTGGATATCCGATAGATAGAAAGGTCGAATGGACATCGACAAAGTTGATAGACCAAACACAAAATGGACCTTCGTTCGTTGGATATCGGTCGAGGTGAAGATAATCATCGACGCTCAACAATTCTCATGGGAGACGGGAGGGAAAACTCCCAGACTGGTTAAGACAGAAAAAGGAGAATGTATTCCGTCGACACGTACGACGACTACTTGTGTCTGTTTAGGTGCATAGCCATCCAACGTGGAGGGAGACCAGACCGCTGTTGTGAGAAGGCACGAGCTCTGGCTCGCGAATACCTCGGGCATGATAACGGACCGGGTAGCCAGGGAATCCCCCTGGACGATATTAAGAAGGTCGAAGAGCATTTCAAGCTGGGTATTCGCGTTTACGAGCCCACCGCCGATGGAGTGTGGTACCTCATGAAGGTTCCGGCAAATTACGACGTGGTTGGGGGGAAGACAATGACGATAGGAATGTTTGGAGGTCACTCTTTCCTCATAACGAACCTCCGCAACATGACGAACGAGTACGGGTGCACCGGATGTCAACAACGGTTCACAAAGTCGTGTAACATGCACAGGCACGCGACCACCTGCATGGGTGGGAAGACCGTGGTGACATGTCCAGGTAAGAGGGTAGAGAGACCACAATCGGCTTACGAGAAGGCGTTCTATCCTAAGGGGTCAGCGAGTGTGAGGTCGATTCAATGGTTGAGCAGAGAAGAGGAGAGGGTGGGAAAGCACATACATCACGCCAACTGCGGTCACGGTGGTGAGAGGTGGGTGGCCGGTGATCCGGTCGACGGTTACTGTCACGAGACCGAGACCGTGTTTCTGTTTCACGGATGCTACTGGCACGGGTGTCCGAGGTATTGCATGAGAGGTAACGCGAGATCGCTGTACAAGAGGACGAAAATTCAAGACGCCAAGATAAGGAAGGCGGGTTACGAGCTGGTGGTGATGTGGGAGTGCGAGTGGTTGAATGAGGTGAATACCTACTATCCACAATCGCCACGCGAGGAGGAGACGACTCTGTACCCTCACCAGATAGTCTACGACTTCGAGGCGTATCTCGACAAGTCAAAAACCACGCGACCCACCAAAGACCTGACCTTCGAGGTCGAGCACGTTCCTATATCGGTGTCGAGTGGTTCGATAGCGCGGACAAGCTGGACCATCCGGGGCTGCCAGACTATCCCGAGTGGTACTCGAAGTTGAAGGGTGAGTTCCTACTGTCGTTGTCCGAGTGGAAAGAGTGTAAGAAGGTATTCCGAGAAAATGGGATGAAGACGTTCAAGGAATGGTTGCAACACTACAACGACTTGGATGTAGGACCGTTCCTAGAGGCTCTGACTAAAATGACTGAGTTCTACAGGGGAAGAGGAGTGGATATACTCAAGGATGTTGTGTCTCTGCCCGGTGTATCCCTTCAGTACCTACTCCGATGGTCAATCGATGGGAAGGCGGACACGCCCGAGCTGTGGTCGCCGAAGTCTGAAACTTACGAGATGATGAAGCAGGGATTGGTCGGTGGTCCGTCCATTTTTTTCTCCAGATACGCCGAGGCTGGAAGGTCAACGATCAGGGGTCAGGTGGGGAGTCGGGAGGAGAAGATGTGCAAGGCGGTGCTGGGGTACGATGCCAATGCTCTGTACCTATCTACTCTGTCGAAGGACATGCCGTGTGGTGAGGAGCAGATATGGACGTGTGACGACCCGGGAAGACGTATATAGACTGTTTCGTGAGGAAGGTCAGGAGTGAAAAGTGGTTCGGATTTGCGGAGTTGGATATAGAGGTCCCGGAAACGTTGAGAGACAAGTTCTCGGAAATGTCACCGCTGTTCGTTAATCGAGAAGTCGATGAGAACGAGGTTCCACAGCACATGAAGGACTACCTGGCCGGGACCGGGAGGAAAAGAGTCGAAGGACAGAGAAAGCTCGTGGGGGCACTGTCCGCCAAGAAGATGATCATATACTTCCCACTGCTAAAGTGGTATCTGGAGCACGGTCTGATCGTCAAGGCGGTGCATAGGGTGATTGACTACACGCCCGGCAAACCGTTTCAATGGTTCGTTAAAGAGGTCACCGCTGCCAGACGGACGGGGGACGTCGACAAGAGCAAGGCGGTGTTGGCGGAGATATTCAAACTGGTTGGAAACGCGTGTTGTGGCAAGCTGATAGAGGCACAAGAGAGACACCTGAACACCACATATACGAAGGATGAGAAGACTGTCGATCGGGCACTGAGGTCGGCTGGTTCGAAGACCTGGAGGAGATTGGGGAGGCTTACGAGATATCGAGCAGGAAGACTCGAGTGGTGATCAACAGACCGTTTCAGTGTGGCATAGCGGTCTACCAGTTGGCCAAGCTACGGATGCTGGAGTTCTACTACGATTTCTTGGACAAGTACGTGGATCGCGGAGATTTCGAACTGATACAGATGGACACTGACAGCATGTACTTCGCGCTGTCGGAGAAGACGCTGGCGGCGGTGGTGAGAAAGAATATGAAGAGAAAGTTTAATAAGGAGAAGACCGAGTGGTTGGCGTGGGACGTGTGGAGCAACAGAACTCCGGGACTGTTCAAGCTGGAATTCGAAGGGGATAGAGCCATCGCTCTGTGTAGCAAGTGTTACTACGTGAGTGGTAATGGAAAATCTAAGCACTCGGCCAAGGGGATGTCGAAGAGATCTAACGATCTGACTTGGGGAAGGTATAAGAGTGCTCTCGAAGGGGGTAGGGATATGGCGGAGAACAGGGGATTCCGAATGATTAACGGGGTGATGAAGACGTACAAGCAGGAAAAGTTGGGGTTGTCGGCGTACTACGACAAGAGGAGAGTGATGGAAGACGGGTTACACACCGAGCCTATAGGATAGGTGAACAAAAAAAAAAAAGAAGAACTCTGAAAAAAGGAGAGAATACTAAAGACTCTGACGATCCGGGGGTAGCTGGGTGTCAGAAGGCACCATAAGAAGTTCTTCGCGAACAAACCCTCGAGATGGCCCATCATCCAAATAGTAGAGCACGGGCTCATCGGGTTTGGTAATATATTGATCTAGATGATATACATTGAGAGACCACACGGGATCAGTCGCGCGGCGGCTGCCACCTTCGAGCTCCTCCCGGTTGATAGAGGTACCTGACGTCAATATCCGATGGAAGCCGTTGCTCCTCTAAACCAACGGGTCGCCCGCGCGAGACGGCAGAGGGCTTGCTCGTCACCCTTTTAAACTTGATAGCATCTACGGGCTTCTTACCTATCAATCTGGTCACCTCTCCGTTCAGTGCGGAGACCACGGCGGGAAGTCTGGCCACCCACTCTGTCGATCGCGAATGAGGGTCTACAAGTTCTTTAGCGTATTGGTGTCCGAACAGTCTCTCAGCCAGGGTTCGATTGAAGCGCTCCACGATCCCCTGGTCCCAGTGGATGTTGACGCGGCCGCGTCTGACAGAAACGTCGAGCTTAGACAATAGATGAGAGACCGCGCCCATGAACTCACGGCCGGGATCGACCTGGAGAAGATTCGGCCATTTGAGAGGACTCCTCTTATATATTCGGGAGAGAGCCTCGGCCACCTCCTTAGACTCTTTAGTGGCCAACGGCTCAGCCCCCTTGTAACGACTCGCTACGTCAACGATTTTCAGTGCGTACTTGTACGTCTTGCGACCGACGCGATCGTGAGGGAGAAACAGGAGATCCGCTTGGTGAACTTGGTTCGGTACCGGCACGTCGAATTTCGGGCGCGAAATATTGTGAGGCGCGGGAAAATAGATCTGCCAGATGGCCTGCTTCTTGAGCCATTCCTTGACAGCGTTTTCTGAAACCTTGGTCGCCGCCGCGAGGTTCTTGATGGCCGCGAGTCCCTTCCAGTACCCGCGAGGGCTATAGTACGTGTTCGCTAGCTTGCACGTTAGGCGAACCGATAGTTTGGTATTAAGTTTGCGCTTGTTCATCGTATGCGAAGTATTCTAATATATCGGACAATCTCCAACATGCCCTCGCGAGATCGTCCGGTAACTGCGTCGATAATAATAAACCTTTGTTGGAAGTACAATCGCGATTGGGGGTTAAGTTCTGAAGGAACTTGGGAAAATCCAATCCCCCAGGATTGGTGGAGGAATATAACATCCGCTTTGCGAAAAGTGTGGCCGCTTTTTCATCCTCGCGCCACGTCTCGAGAGAATCTCGGGCCAGACGAATCATACCCGCTGCGCCAGCTATGCGGTGTTTAAGGGCAGTGTAGCCTACATCAATCATAGCAAAATAAAGTTCGTCAACTGACATCGTTCTATATATATATTTATAAAAAAAATTATTTAAAATAATTAATTTAAAATCTCGATTGAATATAGTAGCCGACGAGACCCACCACACCCATTCCCACGACGATGAACGCGATCTCGCGGTCTTTTTTGGGGCTCTGACGGTACATAGAAATCTGAAAGTTGGGGCTCGTGATCCAGCGTCGCGAGACTTTTCTGCGGATATGCCAGCGCGTACTCGCGGTTGGCTTCTTCAACGTTCTGAAAAGTTTGTGCGGCGTGATTTTCGCGGCGAAGCTTTTCATTGACCCAGTCCAGATGGGCGGTTCGTTTTTTCGACCACGCTTCCTTTGCGCTATTGAGTTGTTCTACAGCTAAATCGTGACGCTTACGCTCCTCATCCACGTTCGAGCCCCTCATTTTAGAGAATATAAAGTTGCTACCGCTGAACGCCAATGCGTTTACAAGCGCACCACCTACTATTACTGCAATTGAAGCCATTTATTTCCATATATTAACGGGTAGAATTCCAGCTTTAACTAGATAATCTCGGGTCCAAACTGCGGCCGCTACATCTAAGGTCGCGAGCCCTACGTCACTCACAGTAAAGTCCAATTTGGGAGCGGACCCTCCTAGGGCCATCTTTGATAGTCGAGCATACCCGATACTGAAACCCGATATCACCACGGCGTGATAAAGCGCATTCACTAACATTTTATTTTTACCATCTTGTTCAGCCATTATAATTATTGCATATAAAAGGGGTCGCGATCAATGTTTAAATGGGGCGCATCCAATCGCGATTGGTGTTTCGTAATTGTTTTTAGATGAATTGATGGGGGTTGTTTTCTCGATAAGGATTGGTGTAATAGGGGGTATTTCCACACGCACAGGGCATCAACAACTGCCAGACCACCACCAACAACCCAACTCCAATTCGCGAATTGGGGTTCAATCGGATTCGCCCAACCTCGATTGGGTGTTGAGTGTGCTTCCAATTCGTGAATTGTGGGTGTTGTTGTACTCAACTCTGTCTTCAGATGTTTTGCTGTCTCCGTCCCCGATTGCAACGGCTGTTTAGCCTCTCGAAGCTCGGCGAGTATTTTATCTTGTTTAACTTTTCGGGTGGCAGCCGCCCTCCCAGCTGCCTGCCTTTTTGCGTTTTTATGTCGTGCAACCCCCAACTCCAATCGCGATTGGGTTGGAGGATCAATCGGAGTTGGAAGTGCTGCAATCGGGTTCGATTGGGTTGGAGCAATCCCCAACGCTGTTGGAGATTGCGGTTCCGTCTCTCTCGCGGGTGTGTCTTGTGTCATCATTTATGATATTAATATTAGGGCTTATAGTTCGTGGGCATATATGTCCAAATTGACAGTGTTTACCCGTGGTCAACGCGGTTGTCAGCGGAGCTAAGTACATTCCAAACTTGTGATAAATTGAGCAGCAGGCTGTTCTAAGAGTGTGACCTATAAAAGGGTCAGTCTCTAGATCGTCAATCAATCCCGCGGTGTTTGGTATAGGGAGAAGTATACTAACGGCGGTTGCGTACAAATGAATAGCCGCCGATCCAAGAGTTTTTGTCATCTCCGCACCTAACCTAGATTCGTATCGCGCATACATTTTATCGATCTCCGCATCTGACATCTTATCCACCTGAAAAACTGAGAGACGCCTACCGAGATAATGCTCCGATTGTCCCCCAGCAACCAGCGCAGCTAGCCGCTCTCGTTGCGCCGCATTTTCATTGTCATTCGGAGTCGTTGCACTCAACCCAATACCAACCGCCGTTGGAGTTGGAGTTGATCCCGATTGCTCTGTCGGAGTTGATGTTTCATTGTCTTTCAGGATGTTGGCAGTCGGAGTTGAGGTTTCTTCTATTAGCTGATCGAGAAGTTCGTCGCAGTTCATTATTGCTAATTTTCTTAAAATTAATTTAACTATTCTAACAAGGCTCATCACTTTAACATATTGCCAAGCGCACCACCCGATACTTATGATCACCATTATGCTCGCAACAAAGCTCGCAGCGGAGCACCAAATTGTTAACATTGTTAACCATTGTTCAGCATTTGTTCAACATTTGTTAAGCATTGTTCAGCATTGTTCAGTAATTGCTAATTTTCTTAAAATTAATTGTTAAGCATTTACTCGGCAATTACTAACGAGCGTTAAGTAATTGCTAATTAATTATAAAATTAATTGATAACTTCGTAAGTAGTTGGTTGATCAGTCTTTAGCAAAAGCTTGGCGTGCTTAGTTTCCGAAAGCATCTGTCGAACCTCCAGGCGCTCCTCGCACGTTGGGATAACGTCATTCTCTCGAAGACAGTCATCGAATGAGTCTCGGTCCTTGCAGTGAAAGAGGGCGCCCCATTTCGTTTGCTCGCGCAGATCCTTGAGGACGGCGTTGTACTTTTGAGTGGATACCATACGCTTTGCCTAGCATGGCGGCCAGAAAATGCGAGCTCGGAGAGCATGTCCTTCTTTTTGGTCATCGCCGCCTTGGCCGAGCAATCGTCAATCACGTATAGGGTGGGCTCACCCTGGAATCTTTGGTATAAACCACGCAGCCAATCGTGAAGCCTATCACCGGGGTCAATAACGTATACCTCAGGGTCGGTCCATATCCACGGGCGCCGCTGATAAGTATCGTTGTGCCGCACAGTGGGACACAGGATCACAATGTGACGAAAGGCATCGCGGTAGGAGCCCTCGAGCAAGTCTAGGATGAAAACCGTTTTTCCACATCCTGTCTGCCCACATATTATGGCAGAGTGGGCATCTCCAATCGTGAATTGGTATTGATTGCTAATTTTCTTATTTTTTTCAAAATTATTAATTAATAAATCGTTAGAATGATTGCTAATTTTCTTAAAATTAATTAAATCAGTAGAGCGCTAAGACGTATTGGCCATCTTCGATGTTCAGTTGTGCGTCTGTAATTATATATAAGTACACGTTCAATGCGCTATTTCCATCCGCCTCTTTGGTTATCTGGATCGTCACACCCTCACTAGCGTTCTCAACTTGGCGTCCGCTGCCGTGTATTTGGTCGTCGTCGCTGGCTCGCATGTCTAGCCATAACGCGTATTTGGTATTCAGGAACTCCGCGAGGGAGACGGACGAGAGATGCAGGTCTTTGGCAACCGCGGCAACCTCCGGAGAGCGCTTAGAGCCACCAGCAAACTGCTTTCTTACTTCGTCCCACTGCTGGTGCGCGCGAAGACCCGCGCTGTAGAGTTGATTGGGGACTCCCTCGATCGTCACCTCTACCTTCGTAATTTTGGGGTTATAGAATTTGTCGGTTTTTCTAGCACCGAACGCGAACCGAGCATCCTCGAACAACATCAGTATACCTTTCATCGAGCGGGCGGGGACGTTGACGTTAATATTCCACAATGTGTCGCTTTTGTCTTTCGTCATCTTGCGATGGCGAAGAACTCGGTCTTAAAGTATGGCAACGCGCCCGGCGTACTGGGTTCTGATCAATCGCGCGAGTTCAGGCATCGTGACCATGTCGTACTCCAGCGAAACATTGTCGATCGTATACGTCGATAACATGTCGGTGGCTATGAGAACTCGGCCGTAGTCGTTGAACGTTAGTTCGTATTCGAGGCGGTCAGCCAAAGCGCTCTGATAGTAGGGCATGTGACTCTCCAGCAACTCAAAGTCGAGCGGGATGTAGAAGCGGTTGCCGTAAGTGCCCGCGACCGCGTTGTCGCTCGCGTTGTTATCTGCCTTGTTACCAGCCCCGATTCTAAGTTTGGTTACGTTCTTATTTTTGCTGGTGTCAATACCCTGATAGACAGCGTTTTCGCGCTCTTGCGCCGTCTTCCATAAGTCCTGATAACAATGGTAGACGTCGCTGTCATCGATCGACATCACCTCATTACCAGAAATCTTTATCATGGTCTTCTTGATTATGGCGCGACCCAGGTTCTGAATGACGGTTCGGTCCTCGTCCGTCAGCGAAATAGTGAAAGTGAGGCGAACTGTCCCCGGCACAATGACGTCGTTAGCTCCGAGGTTGGGGAAGCGGACCAAGAGCTGCTGGTTCTGGTCGATCGTCGATGGGTTGTTCGTAATAACGACACTCTGTCTCACGCGTTTTGCCCCGAGGGGCTCACGCAGTCTGCGGTATGGATTTAGTTTGCGACCGTTTTGACTCGAAGACATAATTTAGTGAAACTATATTAAACCCATATGGTTTTGTCTTTAATACATAATTAATTTTAAGTAAAATTATAAATAATGGCTGATTACGATATTGACATGGATGAAATCGGCAGAGACGATTTCCGCGATGATGATGACATCGATGATGACATCGATAACTATGACGAAACGACCTTCATAGAGACGCCAGCACCCCAAAATACACCTTTGTTTGTTCCAGGCGCACCACAAAATACGCCTTTGGTTGATCCAGGCGCATCTTTGTTTGTTCCAGACGCACGAGGAACTTCATCTGCTGGTGTCCCTATGTGGGAGGCCCCACCCGAAACTCCGGCATGGGCGGGCGGTGCCGAGATTCCTGCGGGGATCTCCAAGGATGAGCTGGCGCCTCTCACGGAAACGGAGTCTCGGGTGAAACGGTGGGAGAGTGATGTGACTAAACACGGCATCAAGGCCACGTTGGAGTTCCGCAGCACTAAAAGAGGAGAGTTGTGGGTTAAATGGGGCAAGAGCTGGAAGTTGCTGACATACAAGAACGACCCGACCCGGTTCCTCGGGGCCTCTTCCTTGAACCGATATGGAGTACTCTCCGCTCGAGCTCTCGGAGTGATCGATGATCGGTCGCAGCTGCCTCAACAAATGGTAAATCCCTACAGTCTACCGCCGAAACGCTGGCGAAGACGGCCGCCTCTATAGAAACGAGCGATATCAGCGAGGTCCCTCGTATAGCCACCGACGGTATTCACACAATTGAAACCACGGTCAACGAAATAAACGGCACGAAATATGACCCACCATTACCTCTTCGCGAACTCCTGGGACTCGATAAGGCTCTGCAAACAACTCGGGGCGAACTGGTCAATAACCTCTCCAAACTCATGGCGCTGGACAAACATATCGCGCTAGAAGAAAGAAAACTTGGGGAAATCCGTGGCGATAGAGTTATTCTACCGAGAGGATTAACAAACTCCTGCGTCGTTGCGGGATGAAAGAGAAGCTCGCTTGGAGGCTGCTTCGACTAACCGTGAGACGCTTTCCGGCCAATTAAGTCGGAGCCGCGAAACAATCTCGAGGGTCCTGCACGAGGACACGACACTCGGTGAGCATCTTCGCACTCTGTTCAGAGAGAAGGGCGTCACGATAGTAACCATCATCGCAGCTTTCAGCATGATTATATCGACCCTAATTCTATCTATATCGTCTCTATTTGTAGCTGTCAATGCTGGTGCTGCACCAGCACCCGCACCAGCACCCGCACCAGCACCTGCGCCATCCGGCGGAGCCAAGGAGTGGGTAAAAAAACAACTAAAAGCCCTCGCCAGTCTCCTGGCTAAATTAGCAGGAAAGTTGGCTGCCGCGCTGCCTGGTTTGATAGGAGGTCTCCTCTCCTTCTTGTTATCTATATTATCAAAAACGGTCGGATGGCTCGCCGAGAATGTTTGGGCTTTAATCGTGGCAATCGCCGGTCTCCTACTATTCTTCGCCAGAGAGTTCCTAAAACCAAAGCGTAAATAGTCCGATCGCCACGAGGGCAACGACGAGCGCTAATTTCTCCTCCTCGTGTGTTGTGCTTCCAATCTCGATTGGTGTTTCCGCTCCTGTTCCAACATTGTTGATTATTGGATTGGGGGAACTCGATGGTGCATCCAATTTGCGAATTGGGGGTGCTGGGTTCGATTGTGTTGAGGGAGGTGTATCCATTTTGTGTTTTGGGAGTTTTATGAAATCGGTTCCACTTACAACCTCAACACTGTTGAACCCGGGCATTTTGGGTGGGAGCTTGATGATATCCGTGTTCACGTTACCGTTGTGGCCGATTTTTTGATTGGCGGTGGCGATTACGATCTGATTATTGTAACCGTCAACCGGGTCGTCTCGTAGTATCATATTGCTCGGCGCCATATAAAGACCTATTCCAAATACATAGTCTACTGGAGTGCTGGCATTCTGCAAAACGTCTTGATAATTCTGGATCGCCTTCTCCAGGTCCACCCTAGCTGAGATGGCGTCCTCTACAAGTGCCAAGAATTGTTTTTGTGCATCAAACGCTGTTCCCGTGCCCAGTATAGAACTGCGAGTTTTTGCTTCTGTGCGCCGAGGATGGCCCAAGACTACGTGCGAATGGAGTCGTTAGACGCGAGTAACCCGCCTGCGTGAACCCTAGACCCTTATCTAACATAAATGTACCCCACGCGTTCTGAACCTCAGCAGCCTGCTGTATGTAATAATCGACGTTAGCCCGTTTCGGAGGTAACATTTTACAAGAAAACACGCCACACTGCCGACCTCCAGACACTTCCGGCCCGAAAGTCATAGTCGCGGGGTCAAATTCCCAGGCGTTCCGACTGACGATGTGGTCACCGGAGTGATCGTGTCTAAAATCAGTCTGCGTCCAATTCCCGGACTGGCCCCGAATGAGAACGTCCCCGAGGCCGGTGCTGGTAGGAAATGCTTTCTGTCTCCAGTCCGCGTCTTTTGAAACGTTAAATTCGTTACACAGTCTTTCAAACGCCATACGGTCGTATGCGTTGGAAATGGGATCACAGGCGTCGTCTTGAGGTAGTGAAATACCTAGTTCTTTGAGAATCCTCCTAATAGTATAATACGCGTGAAAGTTGTAGACACTTCGGAGCATGACATTCTTAGATGTTAGATGGTCTTTATGTGAAACTCCACACCCGGCTGTTGCGCACCATACAGCGAAATTTATTTGGTTCTGCCAAAACTGCATCGGTGTTGCTTGCCACCAGTTTACCGCCTCCATCGTAGTAATCTTGGACAGTCTATATTGTTCAAAGATGTTAGGGAAATTGGTGGCAAAGCCACTGTCCGGTCTAACCGTTACGGTTGGGTGTACAAGGCAGTTAACAACGTCTTTTTGCGTGTATCTACCTCCGACCGCGTACTTTGCATTAGAATTAAAGCTAAATGCTTTGGTATCCATTGAAAGATATTATTATGTTTGCTACTATCACTAATGTTCAAAAAGGGAGTTGTGAACTTCAAAAGTCAATCGACAACTGCTGCGGAAAACGCCGGGTGGGCCTCAGATCAATCACGTTCACGGTCGGGTGGAAAAACGTTGAAACGGGCTATACTATCAGAGCCTCAGAGCCTACACCTACAAGGGGCTCCGGTAGTAATGCATAAGTGCTTAGACGCCTTCTGGAAGCAAGTATCCATATTACGTCCTGGCCTTTGGGGTTCCAGAGATGTCCAGGCTTTAATCGCGACGCGTCTTCCTCGTTTGGCCACTCTCTCAATCTCAAAAGCCACGGGGCTTGCGACATTGTCTGTTGATAAAGAAATACAGATGTCCCCGAGGTTGGCCTCAATGTTAGGATTAAACCGTTCACCCCCTTACGACGAGGGTTTTAAGAAGTTTAAAATTGGCATTTACGTGGGTGATAATCCGGTGGACTTCACCTCCACAAAAACTCTCGGGGTGCACCTGGATCGGGTGAACACATCGTACAACACGGTAGACGGCACTCCCACCACATTACTGAAAACCGTGCCCGCCAGCGACTGTTTCTATGGCGAGACTGTGACCTTAGACTTCCCACACCCCGAGATGAAAGTTTTGGAATCGGGACACATCCACGAGTTGAAGATTTCTATTCTTGATGATAAAGGGCGAGAGTTGAAGAACGATTACCCGATTTCGGTCGTTCTCGAAATTTCAAATTAATTAATTTTAAGAAAATTATTTAGAATTAAACGCATGTTCGTAATTTATATATATATTATCAACATTATTGAAAATGAGTATATACGGACCAGGTAGTTCTTCCGATTGGGTGACAAATTCAAAGAATTTGGAACCGACAGAAGGGGGGTTCATCCCGACAGAGGGCGACTTTCTAACTACCCAAAAAACAAAGGCCTTGATCAATAGAACTATATCGGTGGCCACGGACGAGATTCACAAGAGTCTACTCTCACAACTTAGAGAATATGCCCTGGCTGTGAATACACAAAGTCGTGAAGAAACGCATACGGAACTAAACGAACTAGGTGAAAAAATAACCGAATTTCGAAAAGAGGCCCGGTTGGGGATTGATAAAGTCCGAGAACACCACCAGGCTGACCTTACGGAGGCTTATGATGCGTTGCGCTTAGAGGACTCTCTCATCGGTGAAGCGACACTTACCGAACTAGACGGGAAAATAACCAAATTTCGAAAAGAGAGCAGGTCGGATATTGATAAAGTCCGAGAAGACCACCAGGCGGCCCTTACGGAGGGTTATGATACGTTGCGCTTAGAGGACTCTCTCATCAGAGAAGCGGCACTTACCGAACTAGACGGAAAAAATAACCAAATTTCGAAAAGAGGCCAGGTCGGGTATTGAGAAAGCCCGAGAAGACCACCAGGCGGACCTTACGGAGGCTTATGAGGTGTTGCGCTCAGAGGACTCTCTCATCAGAGAAGCGGCACTTACGGAACTAGATAAAAAAATAACCAAATTTCGAAAAGAGACCCGGTCGGGTATTGATAAAGTCCGAGAAGACCACCAGGTGAACCTTGCGGAGGCCATTGCGGAGGCTTATGATGCGTTGCGCTTAGAGGACTCTCTCAGCAAAGAAGCGACACTTACTGAACTAGACGGGAAAATAGCCGAATTTCTGAAAGAGACCAGGTCGGGGGTTGAGGGGGTCCGAGAAGACCACAAGGAGGCCATTGCGGAGGCCTATGGGGCGTTGCGCTCAGAGGACTCTCTCAACAGAGAAGCGGCACTTACTGAACTAGACGAAAAAATAACCGAATTTCGAAAGGAGGCCCGGTTGGGGGTTGAGGGGGTCCGAACGGGTATTGAGAAAGCCCGAGAAGACCACCAGGCGGACATTACGGAGGTTTATGGGGTGTTGCGCTCAGAGGACTCTCTCATCAGAGAATCGGCGGTTGCTGAACTAGACGGAAAAATAACCGAATTTCAAAAAGAGGCCCGGTTGGGTGTTGAGGGGGTCCGAACTGGTATTGAGAAAGCCCGAGAAGACCACAGCAGAAGACCACCAGGCAGCCCTTGCGAAGGCTTATGAGGTGTTGCGCTCAGAGGACTCTCTCATCAGAGAAGCGGCGGTTGCTGAACTAGACGGGAAAATAACCGAATTTAAAAAAGAGGCCCGGTCGGGTATTGAGAAAGCCCTAGAAGGCCACCAGGCGACCATTACGGAGGCTTATGATGCGTTGCGCTTAGAGGACTCTCTCAGCAGAGAAGCGGCACTTACCGAACTAGACGGAAAGATAACCGAAGTTTCCGATAAACTGAAACATGATCGTAGAGCCGCGACCAAAGCTCTTGAGGAGGCCTCTTATAAGATTCGTATTGAGACCCATATCTCTCTCGAGGGGCTTACCGGATTGGTGCAAACAATTAAAACGTCAAAACGTGCCATAACAGTTTGGGCTGAGAAGCGGGGCCCATTGTTTGAGGGGCATTATGAATATTCGTTCGGTGCCAAAGCGAGTAATAAATGTGGGGGATACGCTATGACAAATGCAGGTGAAGTTATCCGAATGGCGGTCTGCTCGGTTAATGCTAGTGGTAAACCTGTGGGCGCGGTCGCGATAAATCTTGTAGTAGATGGGAAGAACGGGGGGTTGGAGTCACTAACATCGCTGGAGATAGTTCGACGATTGTTGCGTTCGCCGGTTATGATCGAATTAGACTTTCCCAAGGTAGTGTTATTAACTTTGTTACGAAAGTCGGTGACCCAGAGAGTTCTTCCACTATTGTCTCATTGTTAATTGAACTTAATTTGTAAATACTAATATATTGAAAATCATGAACGAATCGCCGCTTCCAATTGTCAATATCACTCCATCAACACGGTATCCAATTGTCAATACCACTCCATCAACACTGTGTACAATTAACGAAAGAAGTTCAGATTTTAGGTTAAATAATATCGTCGCTATGCAGGATATTTCAGTTAGAGAATATAGAAATAGAAAAAGACACACTAAAAAATATATGCGCGCGGCGAATATAGCTGAAGCATCTAGTACGGTTCTGGCAAGTTTATCTGTAATGAGTGGTGCGGGAACTGCTGCAACGCTATCTACAATTGTAACGGTTCCACTTGCAGGGGTTTTGAGTGGAATTACCGTTTTATCTGGAATATTTTGTATGGTAATTAGGGCGGGGGGTGGGGGGTGGAAAACTCGAGAAAAAATGTAGAAAACATGATAGAATATCCATTCTCGCCAGGTCTAAGAAAAATAGCATCGACGTTATAGTGTCCAAAGCGTTGGAGTCTTAAAATTTGGAGTTTGAATCCGTAGTGGAAGAAATGGGGAGATATGAAAAATTAAAAAATGATATTAGAATCAAAGCACGCGCCACCATGCCAAAGCTTGAGTGTACTGATTGGGATAAATTTAGGGTGAAACTTGGAGATAATGTCGGAGGCAATTAATATTTATATTAAATAATTAATTTTATAATTTCTTTAAATTAATTATAAAATTAATTATATTGGTGCAGTAAACAATTTATTAATTAATTTTAGGGAAATTATTAACAATTTAAGGTCCCGTCGAGACTCGAACCCACGCCAGCCCCTGACTTTGTTGGTGAAAATAGTTGTGTTTTATATGTTTTCTTATATTAATTAATTATTATGTTTTCTATGTAATTATAGGGGATGTTCAGCTTTAAGTTATTAATAATTTTATAATTAATTTAAAGAAAATTATAAAATTAATTATAAAATAATGAACCATCCCGTAAATTCGTTAACCTCTCTAAGTGTTTATAAATAACCTGTGTACACACGGCCTGTGTAAATCGATACGTGTACAACACAAGGTAATGTTTATCATAACAGCCTTCGTGGTCGTGTGGTTAAGGCGACACTCTATAGAGACGATGGTCGTGGGTTCGAGCCTCGACGGGAGCTAAAACATTTTTTATTTCTATCCCTACAAATGTGGTCGCTATGGTAAACAACTGCATGACAACGGCGTTCCTATCCGACCGCTCGAGGTTGATACAAAAATAAATTCAGATTGCCAGTTTACATACCACCGATAAGGAAAAATACACTCAAAGTATGACAACGGCGTTCCTATAAGACCGCTCGAGGTTGATGAAAAATAATTCCAGATAGCCAGTTTACATACCTTCGATAAGGAAAATACACTCGGCTATAAATTAATTAGTAGTTTTTTGTTTTTTTTCAATAATAATTTTTCAATATCTTTATAAGCGATATCGTAGAAATGTACATTCGTAAACGAATCGTTGGGTTTTAATAATTTTATATAATACACCTTATTTTTATATCCGATACGCATTATCCGTCTTAATGTTTGTATTTGCCTCTTGTATAGTTGACATAATTGCCGGTATAATATTGTAAATGCAAATTTTTTATCGGAGCGTAATAAATTACGCTGTTATTTCATGTATTCAATATCGCCTAGTGTTTTTATTTTATAGAATTTATATACAGGATCATAACCCCCGTAAGCTTCGTAAACTTCTTCAACACAGTCATTAAAAACTTTCAATTCCAATTGTATTGTATTATCCATTTTCTCTAATAATAATGGTACTTGTTTTTTCTGTTCAATTTTCCAATTTTATAAAATTAGTTTGATAATGTTTTTTACAGTGTTTTAATGCTGTAGAAACACCGTGACTTATTAGATCGATTCTATCTTTCTAACTGACTTTCCGATTTGAATTATTACTAAACGATAATACTTGCGAGCACGTAATCCCTTGTTAACCATTCGATGAGTAGCCTGAGTGCCACCGCATGGTGGACATAACAATGACTCGGCTTTGGTCCCTACCCCACAATGCCGACATTGGCGAGGCGAAACGGAACCTCTTCGCATCCATGCACGGTGATGTTTGCAATATTCGTAAATACCGGTGTGATGACACCTCTCGTGAATACCTGTCTTCAACCACGCACACTTAACTACCATTATGTTGTATATATATACTGAGTATAACATAGGGATTCTTATCTCTAATAGGGTGTATCTTCTCATGTCATAAATATATGGTCTCGCGGTAGTAGTATATAAGAGTCACAAATGATAGCATCATGCGGTGGAAGGTGCCGCGCGTAGCCGGTGCCTTCCAGAGGGTGATGGTATCATTGTGACTCTTATGTACTACTAGATGGTATAAGACATTTACCCCATCGTTAAGTTTATGTATGTGCTAAGTTTGTGACCTTGACCTTGGGGTAAAGGGAGGGCGGTGTTACAAGACATTTATCCCAATGTTAAGTTTATCAATGTGCTAAGTTTGTAACCTTGACCTTGGGGTAAAGGTTGGGTGGTGGATCATGGATTTGCTACAGCATGATAGAGGGTCATCTGATGAATGCAGGTATGAAATATCAAGGCGTTCCATGAAAGGAAACAGATGTTATAATATATTTACACCAACGTTAAGTTTATGAACATGCCAAGTTTGTGACTTTGACCTTGGGGTAAGGGTTTGTTTGTGGTCGTGGATTTGCTACAGCATGATATAGGGTTATCTGAGGAATGCATGTATGAAATATCAAGGCGTTGGGTGGTGGGTCGTGAATTTGCTACAGCATGATAGAGGGTCATCTGAGGAATGCATGTATGAAATATCAAGGTGTTCCATGAACGGAAACAGAAATTATAATATATTTACCCCAACGTTAAGTTTATGAACATGCTAAGTTTGTGACCTTTACCTTGGGGTAAGGGTTGGGTGGTTGGTCGTGAATTTGCTATAGCATGATACAGGGTCATCTGAGGAATGCATGTGTGAAATATCAAGGCGTTCCATGAAAGGAAACAGATGTTATAAGACATTTACCTCCAACGTTAAGTTATGAATGTGCTAAGTTTGTAACCTTCACCGTAACGGGTGGGCGATGGGTCATGGATTTGCTATAGCACGACCTTTACCTTGGGGTAAGGGTTGGGTGGTGGGTAGTGGATTTATTATAGCATGATAGAATATCATCAGTTGAATGCATGTAGGAAATATCAAGGTGTTCACATTTACCCCAACGTTAAGTTTATAAACATGCTAAGATTGTGACCTTGACCTTTGGGTAAGGGTTGGGTGGTGGGTCGTGGATTTATCCCAGCATGATAGAGGGTCATCTGAGAAATGCATGTATGAAATAACAAGGTGGTCCATGACAGGAAACAAAAGTTATAAGACATTTACCCCAACGTTAAGTTTTTGGACGCTGACGCCGACGCCGCCGCGGATATGCTATAAGCTAATAAGAGTTGTCAGAGGACAACAAAGCGCGCCCGGTGGCAGCAAAGGAACCGAGGGCACATTTGAAAACACAACGTGCTGGATAAGGGAAACAAAATTTATGAGCCATTTACCAGAGCGTGTTAAGGTTTCGAGCGTACAAAGTATTTTAGCTTGACCCTGGGCTTAGCAGAGGTAGAGGACCCTTGGAGCAATGCGTGTGCGAAATATGAAGCAAATGCAAGCAAGGAAACAGACAATATAGGCCATTTACCCGAGCGTCCGAGCGTTAGGGTTTCGAGATGCTCGAAGTATGTGACCTTCACCCTGTGCTTAGAAGGGGCGGCACGGACGTGAATTTGCCACAGCGCAGTAGAGGACCGACCCTTGGAGCAATGCGTGTGTGCAATATGAAGCAAATCCAAGCAATGAGACGAGACAACGGACAGACGGACAGCCAGACAGACGCCTACGACGCCGAAGGTATGCCATAAGCACTTCTTCCTTCGGAAGGCGCGCTAAAAATGGTATTACTGATTTGCTGATTCAATTGGGTTTTACGTTATTCCGACAAAACGGCCATATGCATTATGTATCATGTCAGCACGATAATTGTATAATCCTGATGTGGTACCAGGTTTCATCACCACACTGTATCACTTGGCCCAGGTGTGAATCCCAGAAAGGATGAATTCACCATTGAGTGATGGTAATCATAACATTTCAGAGACCTTGAGATACATTCATGTCAATATTAATGAAGTCTGTGTGGATGGGATATGGATTTGCTGTAGCACAATAGAGGATCATCAGATGAATGCATGTATGAAATATCAAAGCGTTCCCTGTGAAGAAACAGAAGTTACACAACATTTACCCCAACGTTAAGATTATGAACATGCTAAATATGTGGCCTTGACCTTGGGGTAAGGTTTGGTTGGTGGGTCGTATTTGCTACAGCATGAATACGTGTAATCTAAGGAATGCATGTATGAAATATCAAGGCGTTCCATTAAAGGAAACAGATAATATAAGACGTTAAGTTTATGAATGTGCCAAGTTTTACCTTGGGGTAAGGGGGGTGGTCGGTTATGGATTTGCTATAGCATGATAGAGTATCATGACATGAATGCATGTATGAAATATCAAGGCGGTCCATGGAAGGAAACAGATGTTATTAGACATTTACCCCAACGTTAAGTTTATGAACATGCTACATTTGTGACCTTGACCTTGGGTTAAGGGTTTTGTGGTGGGTCGTGAATTAGCTACAGCATGATAGAGGATCATCTGAGGAATGCATGTATGAAATGTCAAGGCGTTCCATGTAAGGAAACAGATGTTATAAGACATTTACCCCAACGTTAAGTTTATGAATGTGCTAAGTGTGTGACGTTGACCCTGGGGTAAGGTGTGGGCAGTGAGTCATGGATTTGCTATTGCACGATAGAGTATCATCAGATGAATGCATACATGAAATATCAAGGCGTTCCATGAAAGGCAACAGATGTTATAAGACATTTACCCCAATGTTCAGTTTATGAATGTGCTATGTTTGTTACCTTGACCTTGGGAGAAAGGGGTGGGGGGTTGGTCATGGATTTGCTATAGCACGATAGAGTATTATCAGATGAATGCATGTATGAAATATCAAGGCGTTCCTTGTAAAGAAACAGACGTTATAAACAGACATTTACTCCAACGTTAAGTTTATGAGGTTGATCTTAGGGAAAGGGGTGGCGGTCATTGATTTGCAGTACACAATAGAGGATCATCAGATGAATGCATGTATGAAATATCAAAGCGTTCCCTGTAACAAAACAGAAGTACACAGCATTTACCCCAAGTTAAGTTTATGAACATGCTAAGTTTGTGACCTTGACATTGGGGTAAGGGTTGGGTGGTGGGTTGTGTGTTTGCTACAGCACGATAGAGGGTCATCTGACGAATGCATGTATGAAATATCAAGGCATTTCAAGAAAGGAAACAGATGTTATAAGATATTTACCCCAACGTTAATTTTATGAATGTGCTAAGTTTGTGACCTTGACCTTGGGGTAGGGGGTGGGTTATGGATTTGCTATAGCACAATAGAGTATCATCAGAAGAATTCATGTATGAAATAGCAAGGCGTTCCATGAAAGGAAACAGATGTTATAAGACATTTACCCCAACGTGAAGTTTATGAATGTGCTTAAGATTGTGACTTTGACCTTGGGGAAAAGGGTGGGAGGTGGGTCATGTATTTGCTATAGTACGATAGAGTATCATCAGATGAATGCATGTATGAAATATGAAGGTAATTCCTGTAAATAAACAGAAGTTGCACAACATTTACCCCAACGTTAAGTTTATGAATGTGCTAGGTGTGTGACCTTGACCTTGGGGTAAGGGTTGGGTGGTGTGTCATGGATTTGTTACAGCATGATAGAGGGTAATCTGAGGAATGTATATAGGAAATATCAAGGCGTTCCATGAAAGGAAACAGATGTTATAAGAAATGTACCCCAAAGTTAAGTTTATGAATGTGCTAAGGTTGTGACCTTGACCTTGGTGTAATGGTTGGGTGGTGGGTCATGGATTTGCTACAGCATGATAGAGGGTCATCTGAGGAATGCATGTATGAAATAACAAGGTGATGCATGAAAGGAAACAGAAGTTATAAGACATTAACACAAACGCTAAGTTTGTGAATTTTCCAAGTTTGTGACCTTGACCCTGGGGTAAGGGTTGAGTGGTGGGTCATGGATTTGCTACAGCATGATAAAGGGTCATCTGAGGAATGCATGTTGAAATATCAAGGCGTTCCATGAAAGGAAACAGATGTCATATGAAATTTACCCCAACGATAAGTTAATGAATGTGCTAAGTTTGTGACCTTGACCTTGGGGCAAGGATTGGGTGGTGGGTCATGGATTTGCTACAGCATGATAGATGGGAGCAATGCATTTATGAAATAACAAGGTGTTCCATGAAAGGAAACAGAAGTTATAAGACATTTACCCCAACGTTAAGTTTGTGGACGACGCCGACGCCGACGACGCCGGGCGTATGCCACAAGCTCTTCTGCACTACGTGCAGGCGAGCTAAAAATTAATTAATTAATCCTTAAATTGAAATTTTCTCCCTCAAAGTATACTTTGCTAGATAAGTATACTTTCCAATTTTGATGAAATCGGCTACTGGTACAAAATATCTCCGGTTCGCAGGTAGTTGTTGCCGTCGAGTTGTATTTTGTTCCCGTGTTCTCACTAATTTGAGCATTATTGCACGCTGTACCTCCAAAGTGTGCACAGTAGAAGGAGAACACAATATAGAGAATAGTAGGTTTGTGCCGTGAATGGGAAAAAATATCTGGCAAGGCTTAGGAAACGGGATGGGCTAAGCTCAGCCGAGCACATTCCGTTTCCGTGCCGCGCCAGATATGTTTCACATTCACGGCACTAACCTACTATTCTATTTATCCAGTCAACTCCTAAAAATGGCTTTAAAATGCAAAAAAATAACCCCAGCCAACGCACATATTCATACGCAGGGATTAGGTCGTATTGACAGGATATAACAAATGTTTTACGGCATCGTGTTTCACGGCACATACGCATTGTGTTGACGGGATAATACACGAAGACATGACAGCAAGGGATCCGCCAGCCTATGTTTTAGCGCTAGTAGGTGGGCATTATGCGCAAGCTGTAAATAATCTGTATATCTCAAATTCACTTATAAAAGTTATTCTGTGGAGCCATTTAACATAACGAAATGAATCGCTGAAGTCATTGAATTCATGCTTTGCTGAAAATCATAAAATAAATCATGTTTGAAGTGTCAGACTTAAATCATAGCCAAATAAATTATTAACATATACAATATAAATGTATTATGTTGGCTTTGATTCTTGGTGTATAATCGAGTGTCATGTGTTTTTCATGATGTATTGCGCTCTGTGTATTCATATCTTAACCACGTCATCCCTACTGTCTGTTCCACGTTTTTCTGCCGACAAACTTTTGGCTATTAAACATATTTATTTATATGTAAAATATATTTTACATGTAAGTAGTTTTTCATCCATAACAAAAAAAAGTCACCCTCCCAAAAAAGATTGTTGGATGAAATTCCATCAAATATTGATTTTATTGCGAATAAATTATGTTCCTATGGGAATTTAACATGGGGGCTGAACATATATTTTTTTTAAATATTTTTTTATTTGTGAACCGATTTTCAAAATCTAACTTTTGTGTTCTTATTTACGTCATTTCCAAGCTATCTAGACCGGTTTCGGAGTCAATAAAAAAAAATCTTGTTTTTTAATCCTCCCCCACTGCTTCCACCTCTTTTTCTCGCATGTTAAATTCCCATAGGAAAATAGTTTTTTCCCTATGAAGTCAATATGTAATGGAATTTCATCAAACAAACATTTTTGGTGAAGGTAATTTATTTGTTATTTGTAAAAAATTACTTACATTTAAATATGTTTTAGATTTAAGGTGTTTAATAGCAAAAGTTCGTCAGCAAAAAAACGTGGAACAGACAGTAGTTCCGTTATCGATGAAAGCATTTTATCAATATCTGTCATTAATTCCAATGTAATGTGTGTTCACACTTTAATACTGCACACCAACGTCGTCCCAGAGATACAAAGATACGAAGTATCGAGTCCACAATGGTTTAAGCAAACATTTTGAAATTGTTCAGATACTTCACAAAGTAAGATGACATCGGTTTGGACAGATATGCCATGCCACTTTCAAGTCTTACAATTCAAATGTAGTACGCATTGTTTGTGCGATCATAATATTCGTTGAAAAGTGTTTCCTTTTCCAAATCAGAATAGTATTCTTCCGTTTGTGGAAGATGTTCCCGTTTGACTATTTTCTCATATGTTAAATATACATCGGGCAATACACATTTCATCAATAACAATCTGGTATATTCTGAAGTTGTAAATTATTGAAGAAAACGCAGAAAGCCACTGCTGTCGTCAGAACTAATGGTTCAATTGAGTCAACAAACCAAACAATTGGCATAGATATTGAGGAATGCATCCGGTCTTCATTCTTTAAATGTACTTACATTTCGGCAGAAATCTGTGAAGTATTAATGGGATGAATATGTTACCTACGAATAGTATATTATAATTAATATGCTCTGCCCTGAACAAAACTGTCAGAAAAAATATTTTGATTACCAAATGGCAATATTTCTGATAATGAACATTAATCCAATTATTGAATGAATTTCCTATTGAAGTAAAAATTAAAATTGCTGCTTTCCGCCACGTATTCATTTACTTGGTATATTTTCAATAAACTACAAACTATGTTCAGTGTGATTTGCTTTTTACGCTCGGAATTATAGAAAGATTATTTGACTTCTTCAAGATATACATGATATAGACAGTTCATTTTTTACACGGGTGTGCCATGTTTTTAGAACATTTAAATATTTTGGATGTACATGTATATTGTTGTTGATGAAACGTATCGAATCTGATGTTTAACTTAACTGATACGTACAACTTCGACTGTTTCTAAAATATATGTAGGAAATTGTTTCCAGTGTTTTTTCTTTGTCTTTCTACATACCCACATAACCGCTACATTTGTTCTATCCATTTATGGAAATGCTAAGCAATTTAATATTCAATGGGGAAAGCATTATCGTTTCCCAGATGTTGGCGGCGCCGCGCTATCCAATTTGAACCGCCCCAGTGGACTGTTTTGTCAGTGGTAATTATATGGTGACACCCTATATAATGTCCTCGTGTGCTGTACTTCCATGTGATTCCATCTTTCCTGCTGGAGCTGTTATTTTCTCGGTGCTTGTATAACACATATTTCCTTTTTTTATATATGTCACGTACGGTTGCTTTCCGTTTGGGACCGCATACAGCTGGTTGTGGAGTGCATACATGTATGTGTGATGTGTGTGTCTTCTTTAAGGCCCCTCGACTACCACCATACGAATGTTATGTATTTATAATGATCTTTCTTCTGTTCATGGGTTCATGAGACTCCTTTGGGTGTCTCGGCCTCTATCTCTAAAAATGCATTTAATGATGTTAGGATATCAAGCAAAATATTATACAGATCTTTCAAAATATTTTCTTAATTTCCAGACGAATTCAGTATTGTTTTATTTTAGAAACCTCACGTAAGCATTTTATCTTATTTGCATTTTAATATTGCGCTTTTTAGTTAATCTACAATTCAAGGACATAACAGCTTGTATATCATGGATAGAGACGAGTTTTGTTGAAGGAGTCATGTACCGGGTCCTATGTGCGAGTCGTTCTCCTGGAGCACGGTTCACAGACCACTCGATCATGTCGATAAACGAGAAAGCATATGAGACACGCCATGGGAGATTGTATCTTCGGACATATGCGTAATTTCATTAAATAAATAAATAAAATTTACGATATTTTTCATAAATTAAATCAAATGTTGACAAAATTTAAATTACGCAGATGTCCGAAAGTACAAAATCCCATGGTGTGTCTCAAACAGCCCTTCAAAACTAGTTGCCAATGTTTCCCAACAATACAGGATGAACCGCTTTATGCTAAATGAAAATCGTATTTGATATGCCTACATAGTGTCTGACTTAAGGACTGACTTTATAGAATAAGACCTTTCGTTTCAAATGTAGTAGAATCATACATGTGACTGAATATCAAGTATATCTGACCATGTTCTTCTTACAGCATACTATACAACGCATTAAGTTGCCATCACCACCATTTTAGTTTGTTTATGTTATCGGACAGTTTCACCACTTGGAGCGTTTGACACGTGCAATAAATAATATGACAGCAAATCTAATACAATTTGGTGCAATACATCCCAGATATATAGGACGACAACGTCCTATAAATATTATTTCAACCGACTACACAAACAGCGAGATATTTGAGCGTTTCTACCAGCAGTCACTAATATACAATGGACACTTTTTAAATTGCAAAATGTCAAACTGATGCACTGTCTATTATTAGAAGTACATCTGACAAAGGCAAAAGCCGGATTTACTCGCATAGCTGGGAGTTAGACAGTAGTGGCAATACACTCAGATAACTGTTTAAAAAAAGTATGTATGATAATACAGGTAGATATCTACAGCACTGTGTATTGTTCTTGCTGATACACAGTATTTACTGAATTTTCAAACATTTTAACAAAGGGTCAGCAAACCCTTCAGATATCAGACTTTGCATATAGATTTGATGAAAATAAAACATAGCACGCTGTACTTTGATGACTCCCCATCATGTTGCACCAACTTGTATTCATGTGTTTGTCATATTATTAGTGGTATGTTTCAAACGTAATACGATGTAAAACTGGGCGACGGCTTATACACACTAAGATGGCATACATGGCAACTTCATGCACTGTGTAGGATATAGTAAGAAGAGAATGCTTATATCCCATCACATTTACGAAGCAATTATGTATGAACCATTGAATGTTCAGGGGCCCCACGGGTCCTTAATGCTGAACACGCCGGTAAATCTACATTTACTGACAACTATAGTTGTGGTGTGAACACTTAGCAAGACGTGAATGTTAGAGAGTTGACGCTCACAATGCGCAGCTTTGAGACCCAACGCCTTTGCCTTTGCGTTCTTTGAAGGCAGGCAGGCAGGCAGGCAGTCAGGCAGGCAGTCAGGCAGGCAGGCAGGCAGGCAGGCAGGCAGGCAGCAGCAGTCAGGCAGGCAGGCAGGCAGGCAGGCAGGCAGTCAGGCAGGCAGGCAGGCAGGCAGGCAGGCAGTCAGGCAGGCAGGCAGGCAGGCTTTGTCAGGCGGGCAGGCAGGCAGGCAGGCAGGCAGGCAGGCTTTGTCAGGCGGGCAGGCAGGCAGGCAGGCAGGCAGGCAGGCAGGCAGGCTTTGTCAGGCGGGCAGGCAGGCAGGCAGGCAGGCAGGCAGGCTTTGTCAGGCGGGCAGGCAGGCAGGCAGGCAGGCAGGCAGGCAGGCTTTGTCAGGCGGGCAGGCAGGCACGCAGGCAGGCAGGCAGGCTTTGTCAGGCGGGCAGGCAGGCACGCAGGCAGGCAGGCAGGCTTTGTCAGGCGGGCAGGCAGGCACGCAGGCAGGCAGGCTTTACATGGCAGGCGGCCGGCAGGCAGGCAGGCAGGCAGGCAAAGAGTATATCGGATAAATATAACATGTACAATTCTTTTTTTTTCTCGCTTTATGTCGCATTTTTGTCAAAATTTAAATAGTTGTCATTTCTGGTCACTGTATTCCTCGCATTAGCAAACTTACTTATCGGATTGTAGGAAATAACGATGATAGGTCCCACAATAACGGTCGCTTCTTCAATGACAAACACGCCCATTTTAACAATGACTGTATCTGCACTGGCAACCGCGCCGCTAATAAGAACGGCTTTCACGGTGACCGCCATCGGCAGTACGTTGTCAACGGATACCACGATGACGAAGAAGTGCACAACCACACTGCCTTGGCTGAAAGTAGAATTTATTACACTACCGCATGCTTTAATGTTGTCAATGTGCAGGGACGGATCCAGGATTTTCGGGTTATAGGGGTGGGGGCGAAACTTTTTTTAAATAGTTTCCTATGTGTTGGCAAGTCCAACCTTACACCCCCCACCCCCGCTACCCCCACCCCACTGAATCCGCCCTTGTATATGTTTCACTGTCTTTAATTCAAAATAGAGTCTACAATCGTTTACTCAAAGTCCAAGGAACTGAGGAAAATAATTTGAGTTAACGAACATTTGAAACTGATACTATGTATCTCGGTCGAAATGTATTCCGGAACTAATTTAACTCTTACTAAGCTGAATTAAATGTTGTCGTCTGCCGGAAATGTTTTACTTTTCGATATTTCTCGACGAAAACCTGTTTTGGCAGTGCATGAGATTCTCATGTGCTGTCAAAACCGTTTATGTTAAGAATTAAGACAGCAATGAAAAAAAAAAAAACAGACGACAATTTCCGTCTCCAGCGTAGTGAGGGTTAAGCATGTGTCATTGGTCGAATAACATCACGTGACATATATTACCAAAACTATCACCTCACATGTTTTCTGTATCGGTTTCATTTGTATTATTTAGCGCACCGGTCTCTTGTGTGTTATTTTAATTAAGGCACAACACCATGTGATGTGTTTATTGTGCCGGTACCAGCCTATAACTTTACGAATTTCAATGTGCGCATACATGACTATACATAATAAACTGTATTGCAGATGGGTAATCATCTCAATTAGGCGTAAATCCCGGGAAATCCTGTTGACATTTCTTTAAAATGTATATGAATAAAATGAATATGAATGAAAGTAATTAACTGTTGCGCCTACACATAGAAAAGCAATACAATTGTTAAAGTAAACTTTAGAGATGAATACATGTATTCATGTCTTAGAAAAAGTCCCGTTAATCTCAATTTGAAATTGGAATATTCTTCGGCGGCGTTACATTTCTTCAAATTCATTTGGTGTGCGGCGGATATCGATGACGACAACAACCTGCTGACGTATTGACAAATATCACTATTCGTGATATGCTACGACGTTGCAGAACGTAGGGAGCACTCTAGGTGCATTATAATGAGGATAACCATGTTTGTGTTTCGATTTGGAGAGGTATGTGTGAGGTTTTATGCTCTAACAATCAGTTTGACGGCTCCGCTAACGCCCATAAAACCTCACAGATACCGCTCCAAATCGAAAAATAGAGCATGGGTCCCTAATTTTAATGACAAGCAATATGTCTAAACAAGTTTTAGGAATTAGGTTATAGAAAGATACACTTGGCTTCAATCATAACTGCTTCATAAGAATGATGTGAATATAAGATATATGAATATTGTCTTGTTACTGTACAAGTCATCGTACAGTTTCACCTCTTTTACCGTTTGGCACCTACAGTAAATAGTAGGACATTAAAACTAATAAAATGTTGTGCAATACATCATAGAAATATATGAAAACAGCGTGCTATAAATATTATGCCAGAAAACTATGAAAAATACGATATATCTGAGCATTTCTTCCATCAATCTGAAAATAAATTTCAATCTGTAAACCTTTCTAACTGATGTACAATTTATTGTTAGTGTACACGTTACTCATATGTAAAGCCATATCTACCCGCATAGTAGGCGAGTAAGACACCCGTGGCAATACACTCAGGTAACTGCTTACATGTGTCTGGATTTGACACAGTATGTATGGTAATGCAGGTGTATATTGACAGCACTGTGCATTTATTTGACTGTTACACAGCCATTACTGTATTCTCAAAAGATTTAACAACAGGTCAACAAACTCTTCAGAAATATATGTATATACATGTGATGAAAACAACCCAATGGACGTTGCTGTTTAACATCTTTAGAAGATGTAGCGTCAAATTATATTTATGTATATGTCATATTATTTGTGTTATGTGTCCAACGCAACGAGAGGTAAAACTGAATGATGGCTTTGCACACTAAGATGGCCGACATAGCAACTCCATGTGCTGTATTGTATAGGGTAACAAGCTAATGTTCATGTCTATGTTAAACATTTCCCTATCACATCTAGGAAGCAATTACCTTTGAATCAAACAATGATCAAGTATAGAACGGGTCCTTAACAAATCAACAACGTCGCCCGACGTCACGTGGGGCTAATGTAATGTACTGGGATATAAACGCAATACGTTGAATGGGCGTTTCCATTGTATATTATGAATGTAAGGACAGTGTAAATATTACCGGTTGTTATATACTGCGAACGCCCATTTTCTGCAATAGATAACGTTAAATGTCGTGTCTTACTAGAATCCCGTAATCTCGCATCCGATATAAGTGTGCAGTAGGTCACTCGTATTGTACTTCTTGTCGATCTGAATTACGAAGAAAATACAGTGAGCATTTATTTAGCATAATATACTCCACCAAAGTTAACATGCAAATAGATAGGGAATGCTTTCGTGAAATGGACCAATATCGAGTGCTAATAGAGACACACGGATACAACGGAGAATAAAACGGAAAACGGCAGCCATTGGAATACATGTGGACATGACTGTGGATATTTACGACAAGACATGTACATGTTGTAAGGTCATTTCGGAGAAGTCAGTGACTAAAATGTTCCTTCCTTTCTTATCCTTGATTGTTAACTTGAACCATTTAGGAAAGAAATAGCTCCTATGCATTTTTTAAAAAATGATGGGAATTGTTTTAGAGCTTAAAATACAAAATGGCCTCCAACTTCATTTTGAAATATATAAAAAAAAATACGTATATAAAACAGTATATCTATAATGAGATATACGCAAGAAACACAAATGAGGTACTTTTTAGTTTCGATATTTAATCCCATAAGCCCCATTTCTCCGCAGTGACAGAAACATATAGGTTTGTACCTCGGCGCAGAAGTCCGATGCTGTCTGTGTGTACGTTTCCGAGGTCGGGTCACCTAGTGCGGTAGAGTATGCCATAGAGGTCACCGTCACCTCCATGTCCGTCCTCCCATAGATAGGTTCCGGATCTGACGGTAAACATTTAAAGGTTAACTATTCCAGTCTGGATTTGTTCCTGGTTGCGCACATGGAAAATTTACTATCGTTTACACATCGTTTTAATATCGTTATCCTTTATGTGATTAGAAAGAAAGACATGCGTTTAAGCAGTTAAAAGTCGGGTATTTAAACGAAAACATGGTTATCATGTACAAAATAACATATAATCCTAGTGTATATGCATAATTTATTGTCATACAAAGCGACCGTTTCACTTCGATTTCCATTCGTTTCCATTTGTTTTGTTTGGGAACCTTCAACAAAGCTTCGCTGTACGTGGCTAGTTTTATAATACAATACGTATCGGTGTGACTAGATAAATGTGATTTGTGACCAGTGTAGCTCCTGATCAAATAGCACATAGCATGTGACGGGTGCTTCATGGATATAATGATGAACGGTGTAGATCCTGATCAGACTGTGCCGATGCATAGGCTGATATGGATCTAGATGTACGTTGGTCACAAAACCCAAAGTTTCTCCAGTGAACCTAGGTAGCCACCCGATGTTACTTGATATCAAACTAGCCGCGTAATAACGTTTCATTATTATTATTATTATTATTTAGGTATGTGACAATAGTCAAATGTCGATCAAAAACCGGTTCATTAAGGATTCGGATCGATTTAGACTTGACCGATCTGGACTGGGTGTAACATTGTAGCCTCCATCAGGTGTAGGTGTTTTACATTAATTGAATTAATAAGTAAGAATTTTAGACACAACAACGTCAAACCGACAATCTTAGCCAATTCGATGTCCGTATGGAAGTTACTCGTCGTCTTCCAAGTTCTTTATAAAACTGTTCAAAATAAATGAAATGTATGTAGTGTACGGAGATGGACGATGTGCATTGGTAAAAATATTTAGCAATTTCAGAACATACTGATATAGTAGTAACAGCAACTCTTGCACCAACTCACACCTACTCCCATAACGTCCAAAGCAGAAGGTAGAGATTAGCTTGCAAGAGGTACCGTTCGCAAGTAAACTGTCCCGTGGTATCACCCTCCAGAAATAACACGTTTCCAACTGTTCCGTGAAGCCTGTGTGTGTTCTAACCTTTATCCTTGACTGCGATGAGGACGAGAATAGGCGTTATAACTGCCACTAGTAACAGTAACCCGAGGACTATACAGAGAGCCTTTGGCCAGCGAATGTTCCTCGCCCGAGAGTTGCCGGTGGCCGATGGCGGCAAACTTTCCGTATCCGAGGCGTTGAACCGCCCCATTGACGGGTCACCATTCTGGTTGTTCTGCCACTTTGTTGTGATCTGAAATGTGGGACCACCTTTATAGATCTGCAGGTAATTGGTAATCTTTAGGCTGTAGTTGCGGGAAGAAACTCTGCAAAACTCCCACACCATCCGTAGCATATTCGATGGTACATTAGTTTTGCAGCGTTACTACCCAAGTAGTATAAACTATGGTGTTTCTGGGCCACACCCTTATACTACCCCCACCGCCGCAGGCGGGGACCCCACCCCAACGCTATGGGTTGTGGTCCATCCACCGCATAGGACCCACCACACCCCAGCAAGCGGGAACCCCACCCCAACGAATACACTATGGGTTCTGGGCCATCCATCTCACAGTGCCCGCATGTCGCTTGCTAATTATAGCATTACAATGGATAACCAGCGAGGCAAACCAAAGGGATGGCCCATACCCCTGGCCGGCCAAAAGGGGTCGCAAGTCGAACACTTTTTGGTGTCAAAAGACTCGCAAGTCTAATCAATCATTTAGAGAGAGGAGTACTGGTACGATATACCTGAGGTATCTACCTTGCATGATGAAGGGCTACGACCTCTGAGCTTGAATGAATGTGGGTGAAACAGATATCTGCGGGAAGTCTTGCATACCCACTCCAGTTAAGGTGCGTAATTTGATCAACTTTGGGGGAAATTTTGTTATTTCTGCACCATAAATGCCAAGTTGGGTGTGCTTTATAATCGTTTCATTGAGACTATTCTAAAGAACTCCCAACTTTTCAGTTTTGGTGAAGAACTAAGAAAAATACCTCGAATATTTGGTCAAATTACGCACCTTAACTGGAGCACTGATACCAACCTACTGTAAGAAACACCTGGCGAAGATTAGGAACGGGAGCTCGGTTGCCGTGCCTTGCCTTTCTTGTTGCAAGATGGCACAGAGTCGGGCCTTCCTGTGCCGGAATTGTGGTAGGGAATCTATTCGCACTAGACTTATTACTATATAGAAGAGGACCAGGAGACAGCTCATGCTGGTTATGAACGAACTTATTGCAGTTCGAGTACCCAATTAGAGAATAGTACTGCATTTTGTATACCCATCCGACATGGCTACAATATATGAATTCATCGAGCACCGAGCCTCTCCATGACGTTGTCAAGAATATCATGGATGAGCCCATTCCGGAAGAGGTGAAGAGGCGTCTACTAAAGCCCCTGAGTCCAGGCAGTTACCGGCCTTCCACGAAACCTAGATTAAACGTGCAGAGGAAACGAAAGGCCATTCAGAAGGAGTTTGACACTATACCCCCTCAGAAATCGAATATGAAAAGACGAATGGGCTGGTCTTCAGGCAGACCCTCTGGGTGATAGGGAAGTTTCTGAGGGGCTGGTAGATGGATGTCCCCCAGGAGCCGCAGACGCAGACACAGGAGCCCTTGCCGCAGACACAAGGGCCTTCCTGGAGGAATGCGCTCACAGATTCACCAGAAACACATCGAAGAGATCCAGGCTCTCAACAAACTCAGGTTTCAGCTTGCCTTAAGTCTGCAGCTTCGAAAATACAATATGCTAGATTCTAGAGAGGAGTAGACAAACCCTATTGTGCTCCGCCACAAGCAGGGGGCTCTCTTACAGGTTGGTGAGATTAACGAGGAGCCAGACAAGGACTTCCCCCCGCCTCCTGGAGATGCTCGAAAAATGGACACATATATCAGGTACATTGTATCAGCCACTGAAAGGGGGTTCCTACATCCCACTACCAGCGGCAGTGAGACACAAGAAGGCCGTAGTCAAAAACAAAGATGACCACTCTCTCGGATGAGCCCTACGATCAGCGATTGCGGTGGCATTGGGTGCGGTCGCAGTGGGGGCAGGCCTTCTTTGCATGACGAGCAGACTGGTGGTCATGAGACGCAAGCACGACCGAATAGCAATTTTTGCGAGGTCGATGAAAAACAGTATCGACGTTATCGTGTCGAAAGCAATAGCCGACACCGATATATCAGATAGTGAATTAAAACTGGTAGTGGAAGAGATGGCCAGATACCAGGAGTTAAAGGGTGCGATCCGTTTCAAGGCCCACCCGCAGGTTTTGGGAGGTGACGACGTAAAGAAACACGTCATGGAGGAGCGGGCAGACGAGTGAAAGACTCACCTCGCCCGCCTCGGGATGTGATATCCTTATTCGTGTGTCTGCAGAAGGGGCAGCGGCAGCAGCAGGAGGTCCCGCCGCCATACTGCCCGAGCGCCATTGTTCCGTCTGCGCCACCATTCTGCGATTAAGCGCTCATTTTTCCCGACTGCACCACCATGTTTCAGTGACTGTGTCCCCCACTGCCCACCATATGTTTGTGTGGTTAACTGTTGGCGGCTTAGAATATCGCTTTACACTCACTTCCTGATTAACAAAGTGTAGATCGGCGAAATAAAATGGCCCGCCCAGAGAGGTTTACTTGGTGTTGAATGGCCGGGAACCCCTTTTTTGTAAAGAAAACGTTTAGAAAGAAACTTTATTCGTCGATAATTATGCTATAGTCATAATCTGTCAGAACTCTCATTGGTGATAATCTCCAGTGAATTATTTACTTTGGATTATGCTATAATCATAATCTGTCAAGCCTGTCTACTCATAGTTATTTGAATTATTTCCCTTTGGGTTATGCTGCCTTCATATTTGATTGGTGATTATTCTATAATCGCCTGTGAAATTATTTGGATACAAATAAGGGAATTATAACTGTGAGGCTGTGTAGAATATTTTGTTTGATATTTTCAGTCTGGCGACCCATTTTTGGCCGGCGAGCCGCCTCGTGGGTTCTCCATCGTATTGTTGTTCCTGCGGCATGTGGTGAGGCCCGCTCCGTTGGGTGTGTCGGGGGGCTCCAGGGGGCGAAGTGGTCCACCCCCGGTATATAATGTTTTGTTTAGACCCTGAGCAATACATTCAGGCCCCCCGAGCATATAGTATAGACTTTTGTTTTAATTTTTTTGTCTAGATCCGTGTAGTATATACAAGGTTGGGTCTGGCGCTTTCTGTTCGGGGGCCCGTTGAACGGTTCGTGTGGTGGGGCGGGGTGGGGGTGGACAGGCCCTGAACAGGAAGTGGTCCAGAAGCATCCTTGTAGATACTACTCGTGCTCCTCAGATTTGAAATCAAGTATTACTGGGTGCAAAATAATAGTTTGACAAGTACACGTAAACAGGGCCATATTTCCTCATTGTGATAGTTGTTGTTGCAACCACGTGATAATACATCTTTAAATTGCTCGCCTAGCGGTATACACTCAGGTTGGGTTGGTTGTCAGGTTGGACCCACTCCGGGTCGCCTTGTGGTGCCGTTTGATAGTCTGGACACGGGTGCTAACCCGGGGACTCTGAGAATGTTATTTTTGAATAAATACGATCGATTGCGTGTTATAAAAGTTTCATTGCAAGAACTACTTCATTGTTCGTCTTAGAGAAGTTCCACAGAAGGTGAAATTCAGGTGGTGATCACAACAACGTTAATTTACAGTTTGGACCCCAGCCGGAGTATGTTACGGCAAACCAGAGGTCACCAGTTGGATTGCGGGCCGGTGCACATCTTTCTCGCCAGGTGACATGTGGCGCCGTGACTGATAAATACTGCCAAAAATGGCAATAGTATGGAATTCACTATGAGGACAAGGTGTGTATTCATGCCCGGCTAGCTCAGTCGGATAGAGCGATGGTACGGTAAACCAGAGGTCCCCCAGTTCGATTCCGGGCGGATGCGTATCAATCTCGTCCTGTGACATTTACAATTGTCACATGTTTGGTTCAATAGCCACAAAGACAGCTAGGGTATTGTTTAGACACACCCCTCGACACACCCTGGTTGAGCTGTACCTGGTCTAAAAAATACCCAATAAAATTTGGGTTTGCTACAACGTAATATATAATAATTGCGTAACAGACGACCAGCATGCTGGCACAGAGTCAGCCCGGTGGCCGCGGTCTGCTTTTAATGGGGTGGAAAACCGGAGGGCCCGGAGAAAAACAACAGACAAACCCGTCGGGACATAACTCAGAACAAGTACCGAGATATTGGTTGCTGTACAGTCATCGTAATGTCTTCACAGGGGTAGACTTCTGCAAACAAACTCAATTTTTATGATATCAATTCATATGCAAATATAAAATGGCAAATCCCCGTATATTAAAACCATGTGTTTGAAGGTGTATACCGATATAATTAATTTGTAAACTGTAAAAACAGTATATATTTAAAGCTACACGTTGAGTCAGAATTATAGCCTATCTAGACTATAGGCCAATATTTGAATATGAAATCATACAATAAATGAGGCCAACAATCAAGAAGGAGGCAACTGCCTCCTCGTGCCTCGGTGTAGTTACGGCCCTGGCATTGGCCGGATACGTATTAAATGATGGCATTGTGTCGTATCCTGCATTGACCAGATAAGCAAATGCGGGTCACAATGAACGCAAAACGGCTAATTGACTGAACGGCGTCACGTGGTGCTACCGAATGACTCCAGTGAAATTACCCAACGTAAACAAGTTCGCGTTCTTTTCTTTCATAGTTGCTCATTATGTAGCATAACACGTTACCTGATAAATAGACTACCATGCTTATGTACTTTCATAACACATTTATCAGGTTCAGCTCGGAAACGATAGGAATTCCTCGGCGAGCCTAGGAATACCTAGTGGTACCCGTTTTATAGTCATCTTCAATGTTATATGTATGTCTAACTAGAAAATGTGTTCCTAAAACACGGATGCCCCACATTTGATAGTAAACGAGGCAAACTTCCAAGTCCAAAAGGGTGAGATAATCCATGGCTCAGTGTCAATGCAAAACCAGAAATTCATTTTGTGCATCTGTACTCCATAAAGAAGCTACTACCAAGCATCAATCATCCAGCTGTTACGGTTTGGAAGTTTTACAAGTTATAAGGCAAATTGGTGAAATTCTAAGTCGAAAATGGGGATATAATCCATGACCCGGGGCTCTAATAAAAACACAAATAAACGGTGCGCATATACTGATCATAAGGAAGCTAAATACAAAGTTTCAGGTTTGTAGCTACGGGGGGGGGGGGGGGGGGGGTAGTCAAGTCAAAAATCTAAATAAGCTTTGCGCATCAACTCACTAAAAGGAAGCTACATATCAAGTTTCAGGTCTGTAGCTAGTACGGTTTACAAGTTGTTCTAGTTACAAGGCCAAAGTCGAAAATGGGGAGATAATCTATGACCCGGGGGTCAAATAAAAAATCTAAATAGACTTTGCGCATATACTCACCACAAGGAAGCTACATACCAAGTTTCAGGTTTGTAGCTAGTACTTGTTGTTATTGTTAGTATTGTTAGTGTTGTTGTTGAATTAGACAGAACAGAAAAGTAACTCCGAACGTGTACGTCAAACATGTTAAGGTATTATGTAATAGATAGATACACTTGGCTTCAATGATAATTTCTTCATAAGAGTGATGTGATATATGAATATAACATCTGTGAATATTGTCTTGTTACTGTTTACTATATGGAGCGAAGTGTTGCCATCTCCGCCATCTTTGTATTTACACATCGGGAATTTTTAGCTCTAAAAATGTTAATTACCTCGAATATTGAAAATAAACTTTTCTTTTCGTCCATATTGTTTCCGGTCTCATTTCCGTAGTCTGGTTTACTGTTTATATTTAGTATTTGAATACTTGAGTTGTTTAATTATTAACCAGTCAAATTTATGTTTCATTTAATTAGTTATTTGTTCTTTTTATGAAATTCTATATTATTATAGTTTATTCCAATAATGAATTATTACCTTATATTGAAATTAAGGTTTTATGAAGTTACATAGTTGTTTGTTTTTCGTCATGGTTATTCTAAATGCTTTGCTCTGATTGGTTGGAAATAATTTCAGCTTATATGCTTTAGACATGAGATTTTTTCAAGTTTAAAAAATTTCGATATTTGTCCGTTTTCGTGTTTTATATAGCTATTGTGCATTCTTCCTGTAGTGTAACGAGAAATATAGCTACCCCTCATTATTCTATTTAATTCGATGGTCCGATATACGAATGATGACATTCCAGTCGGAAAGGAGGAGGGAAGGACAAAATGGCGACGTCGGAAAGACCAAAACGCTCGTCGTCTCAGAAGGTGAGCGACTACAAGAGATACGTGGAGTCGGGAAAGTTGGACAGTACGCTGGGTACAATAAAAGAAGCGTTCTCCCCGGAAATGCGAAAGGACGAGTCGTCAACAGCTGCAGGGGAGGCTGGTGTGTTGATGTCACCGCCGGGGACGAGTGGAACCGGGGACGATGCAACTTTCCGTAAATTAAGCGGCGCGGTTAGAGCGGAGAACCCGTCAGAGAAAGTGCGTCCATTCGACGAGGATGATTCACATTTCTCTGATGATGAGGAAATGTTGGAATTGCGGTCGCAGATAGCTTGCCAGGAAAGCGAGAAACGCCATATTCGACGGCAGCAAGAGAAAGAGCGACTCAGGCTGCAATTAGCAAAGTCGACAAAAGAAGTGGAACGCTTGAGGTAAGGAGGTAAGACAGATAAATATCAGAAACTTTTGTAAAAAGAGCAAAACACAAACTCCCAGTTCAATAACCATATGGCCTCCTTATCACATGTTGATGTAAATACTGACCTGTTGAAAGTGAAAGACTTGAGAGACAATACAAAATTACGCAAGAACGTTATTTCACAAATGAAGAATATGGGTTAAGCCGATACTTCTTCAGAATCCAGCTCTGATACTGAATCTCCCTCAGAGGGAGAAATTGATGAAAATAATTCCAGTTCTTCCTATTCTGACCATTCTGTTACTTCTAAAAGTCAAAGTAAATGCAAAACGAAGCAGAAAAAATCAAAACAGTCTGGTATTCATGCCAGAGACTCAGATAAAGTGAAATATCCGCAAAAATGGCCCCATTCTAATATGCAGTATGAACATGTAAACAAATCGGTCTCATTTGAGAATTTGGATCTGAAATTATTTGTAGCCGGAGAGCTATAAATAATTTCAGACACATCTATATCGCGCGAAGAAAGAACGGGACGAACTGAACTATTAAAAAATATAGTTTATTTTTCAAACACGTACACCTTCGACGGTTTGAAAAACGTTTATGCTGCCTGGGTTAGAAGGATTGAGTTGGGAATTAATAAGTGGCGGGATGATTCATAACAAATAGAGCAAGCAATCCTCAGTAAATATCTATGGCGTTCAGAAGGGGGTAGGAAAAACTCGCGTAGTGTCTCGAATGACATTAAGAAGGAATTCGAATCCTCTCAGTCGGAGCAAATCTGGTTTTGTGCATTATTTAATCGGAACAAATGTTCAAGGCCAGGGGATCATTTTGATATAGTAAGGGGGCGAATGAGACACTGTCCGCATATCTGCGGAGAGTGCTGGCTTAAATTAAACATCCGGAATGTTCAAAAGACTGCCCTCATTCTACAGCATGACAAGCACATATCGATGGCATAATCAGGGCGAATGTACATTTACCAGATATGTTTATGCCAGTATTCGCAAATACTTCAATGAATGTTTCTGAAGTCAAAAGTAATGATTCAGTAATAATATCTAAAGACGATTCTAATGATGGGTATAGTACTAAATTGGGGGTTCATAAAATGTGTAAAGTTTGTGATGCATCGGAACCAGACATTAATAGAACAAATTTCTTAATTGACAGGCATAAAAAGGTTATAGAGTCAGGCAAGCTTAACTTTGAAGGTTGCAGAATTATTATTAACAACAAATTGAATATTCCATTTTTAAGACACATGTTGGTTGATTATAAGGATGTACATTTGTGTGATTTGTTACTATGGTTTCCCTTTGTGATGTATTGCCGAACCTTGTCCCAATGTTAAAGTTTTTAGGAATCATAAAGGGGCTAGGGAATTTTCAAATGAAATTAATGAATATTTGGTGAAAGAAATTAAAAATAAAACGGTGCTGGGTCCTTTTTTAGATAATCCATTTAATAAACCAATCATTATTTCACCTTTAAATACGGTGCCAAAGAAAGATTCTAAGGAGAGGCGGATCATTTTGGACTTAAGTTTTCCAAAAAATAATGCACTGAACTATTCTAAATCAATATTTAGGTGACAGGGTGTCGTTAATATATCCTAAAGTTGATGATTTGGTTCAGATCGTGAAACAAAAAGGGAAGAATTGTCTTCTCTATAAGAGGGATATGAGCAAAGCTTATAGGCAGCTGAGTATTTGTCCAGGTGAATACCACAGAGTAGGGTACAAACACAAAGGGCGTTTGTTGTTTGACATTTTGTACTATTTGGATGACTTGTGTGGGGGTGAGACACCGGAATTGGCAGATTTCGCTTTTAACACCTTAGGAGGTATTTTGGAAAAATGTGGTTTTGAAGAATCAACAGAAAAAGCATGCATTCCTGCAACTAGAATGACTTATGTGGGTGTTCTTTTTGATGCAGAAAAATTGACATTAGAAAGTACTCCAGATAGATTAATAGAAATTAGTTTGTTAATTGATAAATGGTTACAAAAATTAGATACTTCAAAAAAGGAATTACAGTCTTTGATAGGTAAATTAAGTTTTATAAGTGCAGTGGTTAGGCCAGATCGTATTTTTGTTCAACGGTTATTAAAACTTCTTCGATACATCTATAAAAGTAAGGGAAATAGACATATTATTCCAGAATATCTTCGGAGAGACTTATTGTGGTGGAAGCGATTTTTGCCATCATATAATGGCATTTCGATGATGTCATTTGAGCAATGGTCAGTGCCGGATGGCATACTATCAACAGATGCGTGTTTAACGGGTTGTGTGGGGTTGTTCGGCAACCTTTATTTTCATGCAGACTTCACAGAATTTGTGGTTGACAAGCAATTGCATATTAATGAGCTAGAACTATTAACAATTGTTGTGGCCCTTAAGTTATGGAGTTCGCGACTGAAGTGATGTAAAATTGTCGTGCTTTGAGACAATCAGTCCGCTTGTTTAGTGTTGAACAAGGGTGCAACGCGCAATGACTTTCTACAAAATTGTTTACGTGAAATATGTTTCTTAGCTGCAATAAATGAATTTGAAATTAAGGCAAAACATATAGCAGGCGTAGATAATAGGTTGTCCGATTTGTTAGCCGTTGGCATTTGGATTCACAGAACAGGGCTAGATTTATGACTGAACTCGGTTGCGAGGGAAACGAATGTTTCATTTCGGATGAAATGTTTATTTTATCAGAATGCTGGTAAATTTAGTCTAATGAGTAGTGTTCTTGTTGCGATTGCAGATATTCCCAGTTAAAGGTGTTGCAAGATGAGTTGCGAACGTCTAAAAGTCCGGTTTCGCTGACGGTACAAACACAAATTTAAAAACGCAGTGGGAAAGTTACTTGTTGTTCTGTACTTTTTTCGGTTTTATATCTGTGCCAGCGTCTACAGAAGTAGTTTCCTTGTTTGCGCAATTTCTAAGTCGTTCATTAAAATATGTTGATGCTATAAGGAATTATATCAGTGGTATACGTACAATGCATTTATTGTTAGGCGTAGAAATAAATGTTAATGCTTATTGTATTAATATGACGTTGAAGGGTATTAATCACTTAAATCCACATTGTGTATACCAGGCTGCTCCTATTACACCCACGATTTTATTATTATTTCATGATAAATTAGATTTTGTCAAACCTGTAGACACATGTTTTTGGTGTTTATTCTTATTTGCCTTTGTTCAGTTAGCACGGAAATCCAATTTGGTAGCAAGTTCAAATTCAGATGTTTCCAGGAAATATCTTTTAAGGAGTGACGTTAATGAAATGGGAACACATTTATTAGTCACTTTTCGTTGGACAAACACTTTGCAGTTAGGGGAACGTTTACTGCAAATTTCGTTAATAAAATATGATACCTTATTGTGTCCCGTTAAAGCATTCACAAATTTGGTTAAGTTGAATCCAGTTTCAGGTAATACTCCATTGTTTTCTTTTGTAAAGAATAAGTGTATCACTTACCCAATGTTTCAGAATAAGTTAAAGTCTTTAATTTCGGCTGTTGGTCTTAATCCGGATAATTACTCTTCTCATAGTTTTAGACGGGTGGAAAAACCTTAGCCTTTCAAGCAGGAGTGCCCGCAGAATTAATACAGCTTCAATGTGATTGGCGCAGTGATGCTTATAAAAAATATCTTACATTTACTTTAGATGATAAAATACTAGTCGCACATAGAATTAATAATCACATTAAACTTACAGATGCTTAATCTATTTTAGGTAAAAAACGGACCCTCCTTATTTGCGACTCCATTGCCAAATATGTTGACGGAGTTGACAGTCTAGATGTGCAAGCCTTTCCAGGAAGAACTATTGGTGGACTTGCCTTTGAAGTCTCAAACAATCGTGTTCTTCAGTGTAAAATCTCTGATTCAGATTTTGTAATTGTACACGCTGGCACAAATGACATAAACAATATGAATATATAGAGGACTTTCCTGCCGCAGTTAATAATGTGTTCGCTTCCATTTGCGGTATCAAGCCGCATGTTAGAATTTTATATTCTGCCATTCTACCAAAACCTGTAGACTTCAAATACACTAAAGTTAAAGTGATTAAAACAAATAATCGCACTAGGAGATTTTGTAAATATCGGAAATTTCCATTTCTTAAGACGTTCCGTCTATTTGTCTCTAAGAACGGATAACCTTCCAGGCATATGTTCGCAGCGCGAGACGGGGGTCTTCATCTCGACACGGAAGGTTCGAGAGTGTTGAGCTATTATTTTTTGCAAGTGGTTAAGAATCTTAGAAACTCCTAATGTGCTTTCCATGTGAGCTGACGGAATGATTGCCTGTGGAACTGTGTGATACCGGATCAAATGGCATATGCTAGTGGGTCGGGGGTTGCACTGGACTAGAGCCAATTACACTTTTAGCTTATTGGATACGTTTATGTTCGCAATGTGTGTAAAGAAATTGTATACATAATTGATAGCGAATTTAATATATGCTTGTTGTATTTGTGTGTGTATTTGCAGTTTCTGTCCTTCTTTTCAATTCCAATTTCAGGATTGAGGATTGGCATAGACTGTTATAGGCATTGCTAATTTCCTTCCATTTGGGAACACATGTTGGTTGTGTAGAAGACCCTAAACAATCCCGCTGAATTGGGAACGGTAAAGAAGTAAGGAACCTGCATATATGTGAGTATTCTGGTTCGAAATCGCTTGTGTAATTCAGAGCAAATGGGGCAATTGCACTGTTTGGTTAGGATTTCACGCAGCCTTCGTTTATTTGTAATTTGGCTTTCACCTGTAAACCGATGATTTCAAATTTATTATGACACTAAATCTCGTCTTGGCATCTATGCCAGACGCTTAGTTACATTTATGGCCGCACAATCTCATTCGTGAATTTCGTTTTAACAGAATAGTTTTTAGGTTTAATATCATTTTGTACTTGAATCTGTTTTATATGGTAAAATAGATTTGTGTGTAGAGTGATTTATGCTTGAAATATGAAATTTAAATTAATATCACATGACAGTTATAGGTTGCCTGCATGAGATGACGTTAAATTTGAGTGCTTGTTACCCTTTTCTCAGTTCTGTTTGTTTGGTGGGCCTTCGGCTTGGCGAGTGGATAAATTTAATTTCACTTTGTGGTTTGTTGACCACTTTATTATTGTGTTCAGTTGTTGAATGTCCAAATTTGTTTGGAAATATAAAGATCTGGATTTACATAGCTGAAAATCAATTCTACCATTAAACCTTATTAAGGTTATTATTGTTTTTGTCCTTTGGTATTCCATTATTGAATTGAGAGAGTAATTGACTCTATTGTTTGTCAGAGGTTGGTAAGCAATTTGAACACCTCTGTTGATAAAAGAAAAGTTTGCATCTATATGCAAACCGGTGCACGAAAAAGTCGTGCATGTCTATGGTCATTGTGTGAAGTGATAGCTTGACACAAGGAATACCGGCTAAGAAAAGCGGTCTTACGATGGCTATCGTAGCCCAGATCATTGATCATTGCAGATGTTTGTCGCCATTCGATCAATACTATTTCCTATATTTACTATATGTCACCAATGTAGCAGTTGTTGATGTTTTGCAATCTGCGGAATGATTACATGTAGAACATAAACAGCTAATTTGGATGGTGCATGATGATAAAGGTACATATATTCGACTAACAAATGCTGCAAATTCCTTCTCTGTGCCAGTGACACATGTGTAATCACAACTCGTGTCAATGACGTGGACAGATGTATAGACACAAATATATATAAAGACCGACGGCAGAAATGTCTAAACTATAATGTATAACATTGTTGAAATACTTTAAATAAAATCTTACCTGGTAAATCTCCGACACGAAGTCTACAGTATAGTTCTGTTTACGTAAGGTTTAGTTTGTGGAGAGACAATTGTCACCGACAAAAATAGGACATAAATGAGGGGCGTTCAGTAAATAACAGAAAAAGTGTTATCAACCTACACCCACTCGTGAAATGGCATATTTCATCAGATCACAAAAACAGTGCTATATATATATATACAGTGCTTTGTAAATATGATGGAATATATGCATAACATATATATGAACGCTGCCTCGCTACTGTATCCTATATGGCACATGGAGTGGCTAAGTCGGCCATCTTTGTGTGTTCCAGTCATCAGCCAGTTTCACCAGTTCGGCCGTTTGACAAAGAACGCAAAATGTGAAGTAGAACATATGATATAATGTAGCTAATCACATGTAGAAAAGCCAGAAGAATGGACTCCTATCAATTATATTACACCAAGCTGTAAAATATGTAAACAAAATTCTGGACAGGTTTGTGCCTGTGTTTTTAACAACATGAACCACCATTATAAATGGCCTCATACACAGAAAATCGCACAGTGTATCACTTTTGCCTGGAAAATCACACAACACATACCATATATACCCTCTACTGTACTCTGTTATTAGCTATCAAATTCAGTGACATGTAAGCAGTTACCCGAATGTATTGTCCCTGGTGTCTACTCGCCTTCTATGAGGGTAGATATGGCATTACATATGGGTAACTTGTACACTAACAATAAGCTGTGCATCCGATTGAAAACTTTACACATCGACATTTATTTTGAGATTGATGGGAGAAATGCTCAGATATCCTGTCTTTTTGTATATTTTTGTTATAATATTTATAGCACGTCGTTGTCATATTTGTCTATGATGTATTGCACCAACTTTTATGTTGTTTACTGTCATATTATATGATGTATGTGTCAAACGCACGAAGTGATGAAACTGCACGATGGCTTGTACATACAAAGTTGGCGGATATGGCAACTGAAAGTGCCATATAGTATATAGTAACAAGACAAGATTCACATATCTTATATTCATATATCACATCACTCTTCTGAAGCAATTATCATTGAAGCAAAGTGTATCTATCTATCTATGACCTAATACCTTAAATTAATTTCATTTCATTTTATTGGGATCATGTATGTGTTGGGAAATTAATTATTGAACACCCCTCGTAAATGACTTACTGACCACCCAATAATAGATATAATCATTCATATGGTGCACGTGCATGTACAGTTGTAAAGTTGTTCTTTCTTTCTTTTTTATTGTCAAGGTCACCGAGGACATGTGTTTGTTTTATTATTATCAAGGCTGACAGTGAGGGTACAAGCTTTGCTTAATGCTGCCATTTCTTGTTACAGTGGTATCTATATAAACAGGACACCCTGCGGAACTCCCAGGGTGACCGTTTTAGAGAGGTTTCACTGTACTGTGTACTTATTTGTTATCATTAAAATACTACTGCATAAGGAATCGACCTGATACGAATATCCGGGTTACAACGAACTGAAAGGTGGCGTTCTATTGGACGAACGACGTCACATGACGTTACCGAACGACGTAAAACTAATCACGTAACGTAGATATCTAAGCAAGTCCGCGTTCTTTTCAACGAAAACTGTTTTAAATTTGATCATTGACTAGCATAAAACGTTATCTGATAAATAAAATATTAGTCTAGTGTCTTTCGATATCAAGATAATGAGGCTCGGCTCGGAAACGGCTTAGCCTTGCCTGATAAACTGGATATCAAACTACACTAGCCTGGTATTCTCTGTGAATTAGTAGGATTTATGCAAGCATGTTCCAATGCATATTATACAGAATATTGAGTGCTTGCTTCGTATACGTATACATATGACATCAAACACAAATAATAATGAGATATGTGTCAATGGGACACGCATACTCCCACTGGCAGCATGCGTACACGGATGTTATTAATCGGCTGTCATAACTGTAGACTCCGCGGCTCAGTGTTACATGAGCACATGTAGGTTGTTCAAACACATGAACACCTCAATTAGGGCAGTAACTATTACGTAAAGCCATATATGCTCGCATAATAGGTGAGTAGACACCAGGAACAATACACTCAGGTAACTGCTTACATGTCACTGGGTTTTATAGCTAATAACAGAGTACAGTAGTGGGTATATACGGTATGTGTTGTGTGGTTTGTCAAGTAAAAGTGACACACTGTGAGATTTTCTGTGTGTGAAGCTATTTATAATGGTGGTTCATGTTGTTAAAAACACAAGCACAAACCTGTCCAGAAAACTGACATAGTTTACACTTTGCTGCAATATAAGTGATAGGAGTCAGTTCTCCTGGATTTTCTACATGTGATTAGCCACATTATATCATATGTTCTACTTCACATTTTGAGTTCTTTGTCAAACGGCAGAACAGGTGAAACTGGCTGATGGCTGGAACACACACATATGGCCGACTTGGCAACTCCATGCGCCGTATAGGGTACAATAACGATGGCAGTGTTCACATATATGTTATACATATATTCCATCACATTTACGAATCGTTTATCTTTGAATCAAAAGATTAATAGGTATATAGTTGGTCCTTAATATGAAAATAGACAATCGTCTGGCAATATCCCTAATGCCATTGGTATTGAAATGTGTTGTATAAAAGTGTTTTCAGAAGAACCTCTGCATAGCCTCGTTTAATAAATATCATATTAAAGCATCAGCCATGTCAATCATCAGTCGTTATAGCCCGGATTCTCGTTATCAAGCCGAAAGATGCTATACAATAATTATTGCGTTTAAGGACGCATGGGGCCCCTGATCATCTACACTACAAAATGTCTGGCATATCAATTTTATGTTTTTCATATGAATTTCATATGAAAATTTCATATGCAAATGATATGAAGTGAGCCGATATGCAATTCATATGCAAAATCTTCATATGCATTTCATATGCAAATCATATGAACTTCATATGCAAAGCATAAGCATTCATATGAAGACCAATGTACAATGCTTTTAAATCTATAAAATTTTCATATGAATTTCGTATGAAAAACATATGAATTTTGCATATGAAAAAATAACGTACATTTGATATGAATTGTTTATGGAAAAAAATGAATATTTCATATGAATTGCATATGCGCCTAGCCATTTCATATGAATTTCATATGAAAACATATGAATTTTGCATATGAAAAAATAATGTACATTTCATATGTATTACATATGAAAACAATGAAAATTTCATATGAATTGCATAAGTGCCAAGCCATTTCATGCTTTCATATGCGCTAAATTCAAACAAAAGATTACGATCAGGATCTACTGCTACTCGTGGTAACGAGATAGAGAAATAATTTTACATGTCCCTTTTATGCTGCCGTAAGATACTGATTCACCAAAAAAATATACCAACACTTTTTCTCCATATTCTTTTTTCTCAACACAAGTATATACTGTTACCACCTATTTTAACTGTCTCGGCGAGACGGTTCAAATGAGTGGCATCAATATACATTTGCAATGAGAAATATAAAATGAATATCTGTAAATATCTGTGAATGAGTATACGGCATGAAATGTGTTAAAGTGGCTAAAAAGTTCCTTGGAACAATTGTGACCACAGTAGAACCTGATGTATGACATGCTATTTACTATTTATTCCCCCATGATATCTCATAAAGACAATTTATAACATATCTACTAAAGATTATAAATAACTGCTTTATATGATATATATATTATTTTTGTAAACAATATATCTACTAATAATTGGTTACAGTATATATTATTATCTGTATAAGCTACATGTATCATATAATTATACTTTATGATGTATCTACTAAAGTTTTGTAGATACAGTACACAGTTTACAAGATATCTGTATTATATATGTATGTACAGTAAAATATATCTAGAATACTATATACATATCTTAATAATGATAGTAAACCATGCCGGATCTTCTATTTATTATAACGTATTTTGATTTCATTGAAAGACAATGCAACGCAAGGCGTCATATTTGTTCCATATTGACGTCTCGTGAGTTCATACTGGTCAGTGCCGGAACTACGCATCACATCGTAAAATAGTTCCTTCTAAATCATCACTAATTTGTTTATTTTGTTTTATTTTGTATAATTTTTGAAGCGCATATAAATTGCGAATGATATACGTGTATAATATAAAGGTTATTGTATTTGTATGTGTATATATGCCACTCGTTTCGCTGTGCAACGATATTGCATTCCTAAAGTCGCGCAATATCGCACGCTGCGGAACTCGTGCATATATCCACATACAAATCAAATAACCTGTAAATATTGAATACCCGAGACATCATCAGCATTAACCCTATATGCCAGAAAGCCATCAGTGTCAACACTGCGGATACAGATGAACCGGCTCCCAACGATCTGTCTCATCAGGGTCTGCAGCATTTCTCACTAGTATTCACCTATAAACTATCGACCGTTTGTCATTAATATAGTATGAAAAACCCAATGAATGATAAGCAGGGTTGACAGTGATAAGAGACGTTACATTTTCATGTCAGGCATAACCGCACTACGTATATGCATGCGCGGTGTAGTATGTAGTAGAATGGTAAATACAAATATTCCAATATGTATGCCATAGACCGGAGCTCCAGATAAGCTGCGTATTTCCTTAAATACCCAATTATATAGAAGTAGCGAGTATCAAAAAGCAATAGAAATGTTGTTGTACCTTTATCATGCTGCATAAAACAATAAACATACCACAAATGTAGCATATTTTTCTAATTTTCCATGAAAACACATCTTGGTATTTCATTATAATTGTCTCTTAGTGGACAATTCTAATGACATGCCTAGACATGTTTTCATTTCGAAGCAAACTATTCAATAATTGCTGTCTGCTGATGTGTAAACAGTAGTGTGATTTCATTTTACCCAATTAAAATGCACAATTGCTTCAGAAATTATGGAGTGACACTACTCAATTACTAATTCCTTATCTGGAGCCCTGTATAGACATTGTTTGCTTGCATAACCTGGTCAATTGAGGTACTAGCCTACTTCACAGGCATGCTAATGGATTTTTTACATTATTTTCAAGGATATTTTTTGTGGTTTTTATATTTTAATTCTGTAAATGTTTGTCACGTGATGTAATTCAATTCCAGCCGCTGACTTTTTGTGCCGCCAGGGTTGTCACAGTAGCTTGAATTTATCTTTCTTAACAATATTTAAACCTATACTTTAATTAGTGAACATCCAGAGCAGGATGCGTGCAGGTTATGGGATAATTGTCCCACAATATAATGTCACCCACTCTAAAAATGAAAGAAGCAGAGAATTGGAAAAAAAATGGGATGAATGTTTACTAGGTTATATCGGGAGAAATCAATGGTTGTGACGAACGTAGTAGTTCGGGTTGAAAGGGTTAAGGGACGTTGCATGTGAATCAGTAATCATTGCAACTGCATACGTAAAATAAAATAATGTCCTGCTGAATACATTACCTTCCCAAAGTAGCGATGCCACTGTGTCATTAAACCAGAATCCGTTGCCATGTTAACCCAGCCGCGAAGGCGGCCAGAAGTTCTGGCGTACTCGTATTGCTGTGCCAACTCCGTTTTGTCTGCCTCATACAGCGTCCTGCCGTAATGTGGGCTGCACTCCATCGCCTTTTTCTTCGATTGCTTCCCAATTCCCGCCTTTTCACATTTCCCATATTTATCATCACGTCTGCTTTTGTCCAGATTATCTCGTCCGCTGACGTTTGAGGTTTCCCAGGTACTACGACCGAAATCGTCAGACGCGCTACTCTGCGCCATCTCGTCTCGTCTGCTTTTCTCCAATTGTCCCCCTTTGCTCTTTTCCAATCCACCGCCCTGTGTCGTCCGCCACTGATCCGCGATGCCAAAGTCGTCTGCGGCAGTGGCGCCCAGATTGTGTGTCGTTTACCCGGGCGACCGTTCCCGGTTTGTCCGCCACAGGTCCCCGATATCGAAACTGTTTTCTGACTCTGGTTCGTCACGTCTGCTACGTCCTATGACGTCATCGCGTTTATTTTAGGCGAATGCTGTTGTTGTTATTGATGAGGTAAGTTTGCCTTTCTTACAGGAACCAACCCATAAGTGTTATTATATTCATGCACGAAAAGGTACATGCCCACACTTCATCCGATTTTGTATTAACGTTTCTTGCGTTCTTCCGATGGATGACAGTTGCAATTATGATATATCCTGCTTGTTATTGGATCGTAATGAGTAAATTGGTTTATTGGCAGGATTGTTGAACGGAGAGCACACTATAGTATCCATACTATAGGGTTAACTGTGTTGCAATTTTCAAATTTGCGGCGTATATCAGAAAATGATAGGTTGGAAAATCTGTTTAATTGCGACGCGCTAGCGGAGCCATTAAACAGATTTTCCGACATATCAGTTTCTGATATACGCCGCTAATTTGAAAATTACAATGCGTTTAACCTATTTCTAAATGATATGCACTCCTTTACTACTGGCGTAGGAATACATATTGAAATAATTTGCGACCGTTCATCAACAATGTTATACCTGTAATGTATGACAATCAGCCAATCATATTGCGTAATGTTTATAGAGTATATTAATTAAATAAGTGTATAATCGTGTCACTATTCGACTATTCTAAAGATTACGAGTGGCCGCTTTACATATGGGCCGCGCTCTGTGAAAACCAGCCTTAATGACAACGTCATGAAAGGCTGAAAATGACGTCGCAAAGTTACGCATAAATTTACCAACGTCTCATGGGATATTGACACTCGGAATTGTTGCGTCATTGCAATAAGTCTATTTATCGCCGTACGCTTTACGGCTCACAAATATTTTAATGTTGGATATGCGTGGCAGAATTGTAGTTGTTTTCATAGCGGTTCAGATAGTTGTCTTTTTTTTTCTTCGGTTTCCTTCAAGGAAATACGTAGTAATTTTGTCGATTATTTTTTATGCAAATGGGCATTTTGCATTTATGAATTTTATAATATATTATATGGACGACTTGTGAAATGACATTTGAAACTAAATAACCATACGACCGGTATTGTTAGATAACACATAACAATATCAGTTGTATGTAATCATAATGCTAATATTTATTTTAAACATTATTTATATATGGGCCGCGCTCTGTGAAAACCAACCTTAATGACAACGTCATGAAAGCTTGAAAATGCCGTCGCAAAGTTACGCTTAAATTTACCAACGTCACGTCGGATTTTGACACTTGAAATCGTTTCGTCATAGCAATAAGTTGTCCTATTTATAGCCGCACGCTTTACTAATTGTGGCTCACAAAGTACGTTAATGTTGGATACACGTGGCAAAATTGTACAGTTGTTTTCATATTGGTTCAGAAAGTTGTCTTTTCTTTCGGTTTCCTTCAAGGGGCATATTATTACAAATGATTTGTATAATATATATGGACAACTTGTGCCCTGACATTTGAAACTAAATAACCATACGACCGGTATTTTTTAAATAACACATCAAAACTCAGTATTATGTAATCATATTGCGAATATTTCTTGTAAACTTTATTTATAATTAGTTATACAACACTTACAAACAAACGCGGGAACAAGTGTAGTCGGCGTAGACGGAGGCGTCTGTATGTTTCTATTTTGGGTTGAAACCGGAATACTCAAAGAAAACAAACTTATCCAGTCTGGCGACCACCATCAGATACACATGTACTTACAAACTGAGGATCGAACACGGGGTGCATTTGTGCGCTCTTTACTAATTGTGCTAAACGGTCCTGTTCAGATTACGTGGAAGTGTGCCCGCAAACGTTACTTTTATCCCGTCAACTATGTCGCTACTAGACGTGAAAAGCAGGTACGTGTATTTTTTCTCGTTCACGTCTAGTAGATACGTCATTATGTATGACGTTACGTCATTATGTGAATGACGTAACACGATAATCTTGTCGCTTCAGAAGACAAACTTATGAGGCCACAAATGCATTTTTAGAGACATTTGAACAACTTTGATGTGGTTAACGGGATAAATAGAATATTATTATAGTGTCATGAACGTGAATAAATATCTGACTCGGCTCGAAATCAGGATGTGCTCGGCAAGCCTCGCCCATCCTGATTTCTCAGCCTCGACAGATATTTATTCACGTTCATGACACTATACTAATATTCTCTATATCCCAAACATTACATCCATATGTAGTCAGGTGGCGTATGTACGTAATTGTATTGTATTTAGTCTCTATTTATTAACGAAACTGTAAACAGTTGGCTCATCAACTGAGACACCTATTCTGGATAAAAATGGTCGCGAATAGAACTGGACGCAGGGCTTAATTCGTTTAGAATGTTTCGAAAATCAACACAATACAATTTGGAAATTTTCAGAAAAATAAGCGTATCATAGATGTAAAATTATGGTAGTGCCAAATATACACGGCTCCTGGTATATCGCATCATGGTGACACTGGGCCAAACATGTTTTAATATTTAGTGTGTTGGTATTGTGCCACATGCATTCTTACTGCGAACATAAGTGTAGCCGCCAGGGACGTAGCCTACTGATTTGTATATGTATCTGCTACCACTTACATGTACCTTAAACATCACATTGAATCAGCCGTACGATTGCCGTCTGATAACAATGTAAATATTCTTTAAGATTACCACTTGTAAATATCGTTATATGAATGTATAGAAATTGTACTAGTATATTTGCAGACACTGATCAGACTGCCCAGATGCACAGGTCTCAGACATTTACACATTTAGGAAGTCTGTCTTTGTCAGATCGTTGTTAATTTACTTACTACATGTGCATTGTACTAAACAATGTACGTATGTGTGCTTTGTTTTTTTATCAAAGGGCCGTTTTAGTCGGAGGCGTGTAAATAATATAAAGCAAATACACACACATTCCATATTTGTAGATTAAACGCGTCTAAACAAATGTCGCAGGCTGTGGAGCCTCATTCCAACGAAATCTTGTGTTGTGATCGGGTCAAATTTAGTGTATTAGGGCGGTTACAGTCTTTCTCTTTGCATGCTCGGTGTAAGTGATTGCATCACGGATTACATTCTCGAGGAAAACGTTGAGCACACCACGGGTCTCTTCGTAGATCAGGAGATTCGCTTCACACCACCTCGGCGAGCCAAACGGCGGATAGCTGGCTTTGTGATACCCTGGATGTTATCACGCAACACATTCCTGCTGTATGTTATCACACAACACATTCCTGTGGCATTTAGCGCCCCCTTTCCGAGTCATTTTTCTCCCTTACATCTCCCCATGTTCCCGATATTGATGTATACATATTGCAGGTTTATGAAGAAAAAAAAATTCAAATGGTAAACCCATTAACAAAAATTCAAACCCACACAAATATAAAAATACACAGTAATGGATGATTTTGCTCTGAATGTTCTGTTGACCACTTTCGATTTTAACAACTATGCATTTATTTTTCTAAATTATGCTGTCGCGCGGATATCACTCATGAAAATAACAAATGTATGAAGTAATCTGCATAGTACGGTTGACAAATGCGAACATAAAATTTGAAGAAAACTTACAAAAAGAAATCAGTACCGGCAGTAAATTCATAGACAGGGTCGAGACGGATATCCCGCACAATAGCTGTTTAAGAGGACCCGCCTAACAATATCTTCCCTCGGTGTGTAGGGGTTGGCGGGGGGGGGGGGTGGGGCAGTGGCGGCGGTGGGCAGCCGAGGTAGTGGGGGTCAGCGCAGCATTTTACCATAGACCTGCTAGTACGGGGTACATGTACATTAGCCCGTCCGTCAGTCATATTAGCTACACGTTCCTCCCGCTTTCTGAGATGTAAATATAATTCCGAGAGTCAGGAATGGACAGTCGATTTTCAATCTGTTTAAAAATCTCATGGGGTGTCCGACTACCCTCTAGACCCCACATCGGGCGCTGTTCAAAGTTGTTGATATGTGCACCCATAGGCCTATCCAAATTCTATCCAAATTCTGGTCATTCATTTCAACAGAAAAAAATATGAATTTGTTTCAATCACGGATACGATGTGCATATAATTTACAATTTCAAACACCAGGAATTCCGTTTAGTTTTTTGGTCTTCGGTGACGTAATGTCTACATAAATAAATAACGTCACAATTAACTGTAAATGACGTCAATTATATTCTGGCCTAAATTCTGAGATAAGTGTATGTATCTTTCTGACGACACATTTATATGAATCTGTTATGGCGATGGTGGCAAATTACGAAGCCACAGCTAGGTCGGCTAGTAGTATATAAGAGTCAAAATGATACCACCCCCCTCTAGAAGGCACCGGCTACGTGCGGTGCCTCCCACCGCATGGTGGTATCATTGTTGACTCTTATAATACTACTTGGATTTTCCCCACTGTTTGGCGGATATGTATGAGAACATATTTTTCATCAACCGCGAGACCATATATTTATGACATGAGAAGATACACCCTATCAGAGATAAAAATCCCTATGTTATTCTCAGTATATATAATAACATAATGGTTCTAGTTAATTGTGCGTGGTTGAAGACAGGTAGTCACGAGAGATGTTTTCGTACCGGTATTTACGAATATTGCAAACATCACCGTGCATGGATGCGAAGAGGTTCCGTTTCGCCTCGCCCATGTCGGCATTGTGGGGTAGGGACCAAATCCGAGTCATTACTATGTCCACCATGTGGTGGCACTCAGGCTACTCATCGAATGGTTAACAAGGGATTACGTGCTAGCAAGTATTATCGTTTAGTAATAATTCAAGTCGGAAAGTCAGTTAGAAAGATAGAATAGATGTGTAGTTTTTGATAAGTCACGGTGTTTCTACAGCATTAAAACACTGTAAAAAAACATTATCAAACTAATTTTATAAAATTGGAAATTGAACAGAAAAAAACAACTACCAATATTATTAGAGAAAATGGATAATACAATACAATTGGAATTGAACGTTTTTAATGCCTGTGTTGAAGAAGTTTACGAAGAATACGGGGGTTATAGTCCTATATATAAATTCTATAAAATGAGAACACTAGGCGATATCGAATACATGAAATATCAGCGTAATTTATTACTCTCCGATAAAAACGTTGCATTTACAATATTATACCGACAATTATGTGAACTATACAAGAGGCAAATACAAACATTAAGACGGATAGTGTGTATCGGATATGAAACTAAGGTGTATTATTTAAAATTGTTAAAACCCAACGATTCGTTTACGAATATACATTTCTACGATATCGCTTATAAAGAAATTGAAAAAATTATTATTGAACAGCAATGTTGATGCTAAGACAAATAAGCAACGACCACATCTCCCCGAAACCGCGCGTCAACTCTGGAACTTGCGCGTCCATTTATCCCCCATGAACCTGCTAAGGTCAAAGGTCGTGTCCAATAGCGCGTGGCGTCATGACAACGGCCGGAGTTGTCTGCTCAAATTATTTTTTTGTAATCACACCAAGTAGACGACAATTACGGGTTATGAATATTTATAGCCGAGTTTATTTCTATCTAAACTGGCAATTTATTTTTCATCAACCTCAAGCGGTCGGACTAGGAACGCCGTTGTCATGCAGTTGTTTACCATAGAGACAATTACGGGTTATGCATATTTATAGCCGAGTTTATTTCTATGTAAACTGGCAATTCATTTTTCATCAACCTCAAGCGGTCGGACTAGGAACGCCGTTGTCATGCAGTTGTTTACCATAGCGACCACATTTGTAGGGATAGAAATAAATAAATAAAAAAGCTTAGCTCCAACCGCGTCGCGAACCCACGACCCTCGTCTCTATAGAGTATCACCTTAACCCACACGACCACGTAGGCTGTTATGATAAACATTACCTAGTGTTGTACAATTATCAATTTACGACAATGTTTCAATTACACGGGTTATGAACTATGCGTAAATTGATAGCCGAGGTAAACAGACAGTTATTTATAGCCGAGTGTATCAATTTACACAGGCGATTACAGTGTAATCCTCGACTGAATTTGTTATGCGATTACGGCGTAATTCTCAGTGAAAAACACATGCCCTCAGAATATTGCAAAACTCGTTGTAATATTACAGATGAGTAATCATAGATGTTGTATAGGTATGTAAATTTGTTTACTGCACCAATATAAGAAAATTAATTATTTTTTAAAAATTATTTTATAAAATATCACAATGGTGCTGTAACATTTCCTCCGACTTTATTTCCAAGTTTTACCCTAAATTTATCCCAATCAGTACACTCAATTTTGGGCATGGTGGCGCGCGCCTTGATTCTTATATAATTTTTTAATTCTTCATATCTCCCCATTTCTTCCACCACGGATTCAATATTCTATCATGTTTTCTACTTTTTTTCTCGAGTTTTCCACCCGCCGCCCTAATTACCATACAAAGTATTGCAGATAAAACGGTAATTCCACTCAAAACCCCTGCAAGTGGAACCGTTACAATTGTAGATAGCGTTGCAGCAGTCACAGAACCACTCATTACAGATAAACTTGCCAGAACCGTACTAGATGCTTCAGCTATGTTCACCGCGCGCTTATATTTGTTAGCGTGTCTTTTTCTATTTGCACATTCTCTAACTAAAATATCCTGCATAGCGACGATATTATTCAACCTAAAATCTGAACTTCTTTCGTTAATTGGATACAGTGTTGATGGAGTGGTATTGAGAGTTGGATACAGTGTTGATGGATCGGTATTGAGAATTGGATACGGTGATTCGTTCATGATTTTCAATATATTAGTATCTTACAAATTAAGTTCAATTAACAATGTAACAATAGTGGAAGAACTCGCTGGGTCAGCGATTTTCGTAACAAAGTTAATAACACTACCTTGAGAAAGTCTAATTAGATCATCACCGGCGAACAAAACCACCGATGAAATATCTCCAGCGAGTTTATTGACTCCAACCCCCCGTTTTCTTCTTATCCACTACAGATTTATCACGACCGCGCCCATAGATTTACCATTAGCATTAACTGAGCAGACAGCCATTTGGAGAAGTGTACCTGGAGCTGGCATGGCGTATCCCCCATATTTATTGCTCGCTTTGGCACCGAACGAATATTCAGAGAGCCCCTCAACCAATGGGTCCCGCTTCTCAGCCCAAACTGTTATGACACGTTTTTGCGTTTTCATTGTTTTCACCAATCCGGCAAGCCCCCCGATAGAGGTATGGGCCTCAGCACGAATCTTTTCAGAGGTCTCCTCAAGCGCTTTGTTCGCTGCTGTACGAACTCGATTTACTTTATCATCAACCGCAACAAGTGATTCATCAACGGCGCGGATAGATTCAACCACTCGGGTTCCTAATACCGCAATCCCCGTCCGATCCTCTGAGCGCAACACCCTATAAGCCTCCGTAAGGGCCGCCTGGTGGTCTTCTCGGACTTTCTCAATAACCGTTCGGGCCTCTTCCCGAAATTCTGTTATGTTTTCTCCTAGTTCAGTAAGTGCTGCTTCTCCGTTGGGAGAGTCCTCTGAGCGCAACACCCTATAAGCCTCCGTAAGGGCCGCCTGGTGGTCTTCTCGGACTTTCTCAACCCCCAACCGGGCCTCTTTTCGAAATTCTGTTATTTGTTCTCCTAGTTCAGTAAGTGTCGCTTCTCTGATGAGAAGGACTCAACGCAAGCACAACGCATCATAAGCCTCCGTAAGGTCCGCCTGGTGGTCTTCTCGGGCTTTCTCAATACCCGTTCGGGCTTTCTCAATACCCGTTCGGACTCCATCAAGATCCAACCGGGTCTCTTTTCGAAATTCTGTTATTTTTTCTCCTAGTTCGGTAAGTGCCGTTTCTCTGATGAGAGAGTCCTCTGAGCGCAACATTCCATATGCCTCCGTAAGGTCCGCCTGGTGGTCTTCTCGGGCTTTCTCAACCCCCAACCGGGCCTCTTTTCGAAATTTTGTTATTTTTTTACCTAGTTCGTTTAGTTTCCGTTTCTCTGATGAGTGGAGAGGGTCCTCTGAGCGCAAACACTTATAACGCCGCCTGATCTTTCCTCAATATCCGTTTGGACTCCCATGAATTTGTGCAGTCGCCATCAGCACTTCTACTCTAACATCTGATATACTCCTGTGAATCCCGTTTGTGACCTTCGATATAGTTTTATTGATCAGGGCCTTGGTTTTTCCAGTAGTTAAAAAGTCGCCTTCTGTCGGGATGAATACCCCTTCTGCCGGTTCCAAATTCTTTGAATTTGTCACCCAATCGGAAGAACTACCTGGTCCGTATATACTCATAATAAAATTAAATTATAATATTGGGGCACCTATACTCAATTGGAAATTTCGAGAACTACCGAAATCGGGTAATAGTTATTCAACTTTCTCGCTTGATCATCGAGAATAGAGACCGTAAATTCGTGGATGTGTCCCGCTTCCAAAACTTTCATCTCGGGGTGTGGGAAGTCTAAGGTCACCGTATCCCCAAAGAAACAGTCGCTGGCTTGCACGGTTTTCAGTAATGTGCTGGGGGATCCGTCTACCGTGTTGTACGAAGTGTTCACCCGATCCAGGTGCACCCTGAGAGTTTTCGTGAAGGTGAAGTCCACCGGGTTATCACCGACGTACTCACCCGAGGTAAACACTCCTTTATTTACGGAGTATGCCTTTCTAAAACCGAGTTGAATACCCAACCCCGGGGAGACCACTACCTTATTATCAGGGCTGATGGTCATTGTTGCGAGCCCGGTAGCCTTCGATACTGTGAGGTTGACTATACCGTCAAGCTCTGAGGTGACAAAATCTTTGAGGTGTCTTATTCCCCACAGTCCGTGAGGCAGCTTTACACCTAATTGTTGTTTATCCTTCACATAGTAAAACCCTTCACTCTTTCCCACATTTTGCCATCCAACCGTGAAGGTGATTGATCTGAGGCCCACCCGGCGTTTTCCGCAGCAGTTGTCGATTGATTTTTGAAGTTCACAACTCTTTTTCTTTTTGAACATTAGGTGATAGTAGCAAACATAATAATATCTTTTAATGGATACCAAAGCATTTAG